>JBCEWE010000096.1:412500-592500 GCA_039877035.1 Silurus lanzhouensis
AATAAAAATCTTGAATCTTGAATCTAGAATTTATATATTTGTAGTTCAAAATGTTAAAAATATACTTTTGCGATCTACTCCTAGGTTTTTTATCTGATCGGAACCAACTCAGTTCAGACGTTCGCTGGACACTGCTTATCAAAATTATAATTAAAAAAAACATTGCATTTATTTTTCAGTGTTCAAAATGTTTAAACTGGGCGTGGCTTCAAAAATGTTTTAACACAAATGGCAATAACTCATGAACGGGATGAGATATCTTTACCAAACTTGGTGGACATGTCCATGAGCTCAATCCTTGCTCAAAAAAATGTATTGCATAGCTCTGACACTTGGTGGCGCTAAACAAAGAAATGAAAAAGCAATAACTACGCAACCGTTCATCCAATCGACTTGATACTTGGCATGCAGTGTCTCTGTCCAATGTGCCATAACTGTTTATAAAAGTGTGATAAAAGCATGTTTTCCAAGCGCCCAAGTACATCTCCTGTTTGTAGTGAAAAAATAAGAGGAAAGCCATCAGTTCAGAGCAGAAAATAAAAATGTTAAATCAGCATGAAGCAGGAAGGACTGTCACAGTCATAGTACCATCTTCCACTTACGACACGTTTTACACACTATGGGGTTGTAATAACGTATCTCCATCGTAAGTAGAAGACTGCCTGTATATTTATTATAATCATTATTATTATTATTATTATTATTATTATTATTCATCAGAACAAATTAAACAGAAACACTGGACAGGCCACGCCTATAAAACAGGCAAACTACCAGCATTGCTAGCAATAAGTCTGAACATGGTATAAGTGTATAATTATTCATTCCTGCCCCTGGAGTTTGTGTCTAGAGAAATTTACAGTCTTTCTCCACAACTTACACACCCACCCACACACCCACCCACCCACATCCACACACAAACTAATGAGCGTAAAAAGAATTTGAACTAGTACAGGTCATCTCAGTCATCTTCCCACACACACACACACACACACACACACACACACATATATACAAGCATAGAAATCAAAGTGTTCTCTTAATTGAATCTCACAAGCCTCCCTGATAAACAAGCTGCTTCACGCCACGCGCCGCTATTTGAAGCTGAACAATCTCGGGGCTCTTCGCGCCGCCTCCCTCCTCCACGTCTCTCATCCAGCACTTCACTCGAGCAATAAAGGCCTTTTCATCCTGAACAGGGTTAGAAATAACAAGGTACCATCCGTATTTAAACAACAAGACCTTGACTCGCATTCTGCTTTTTTCATGCGTATAAAACGTTCTCAGCACATGAAAGACAACGTTTAAACAGCGTCAAATGAATGTCAGATCTCCAGCTGAAAACGTTTCACACCACAGCGTTCATTCAATCAGCATTGACTCGAGTGGCATTTCGACTGGACATGGATAGTAGCTCTTTTTTCTTTTGACCGAGTCACTAAGATAAATTATTGCGTTTGTTCACCTGCAGTTTGGCTGTGCTGTGAGTGAGTGAGTGAGTGAGTGAGTGAGTGAGTGAGTGAGTGAGTGAGTGGGTGAGTGAGTGGGTGAGTGGGTGAGTGGGTGGGTGAGTGAGTGAGTGAGTGTGAGTGAGTGGGTGGGTGAGTGAGTGAGTGGGTGAGTGAGTGAGTGAGTGTGTGAGTGAGTGTGTGTGAGTGAGTGGGTGTGTGAGTGGGTGAGTAAGTGAGTGTGTGAGTGAGTGTGTGTGAGTGAGTGGGTGTGTGAGTGGGTGAGTAAGTGAGTGAGTGAGTGGGTGAGTGAGTGAGTGTGTGAGTGAGTGTGTGTGTGAGTGGGTGTGTGAGTGGGTGAGTAAGTGAGTGAGTGGGTGGGTGAGTGAGTGGGTGAGTGAGTGAGTGAGTGGGTGAGTGGGTGGGTGGGTGAGTGAGTAAGTGAGTGTGAGTGAGTGGGTGGGTGAGTGAGTGAGTGGGTGAGTGAGTGAGTGTGTGAGTGAGTGTGAGTGAGTGAGTGGGTGAGTGAGTGAGTGTGTGAGTGAGTGGGTGGTGAGTGGGTGAGTAAGTGAGTGAGTGGGTGAGTGGGTGGGTGGGTGAGTGAGTAAGTGAGTGTGAGTGAGTGGGTGGGTGAGTGAGTGAGTGGGTGAGTGAGTGAGTGTGTGAGTGAGTGTGAGTGAGTGAGTGGGTGAGTGAGTGAGTGTGTGAGTGAGTGGGTGTGTGAGTGGGTGAGTAAGTGAGTGAGTGAGTGGGTGAGTGAGTGAGTGAGTGTGTGAGTGAGTGTGTGTGTGTGAGTGGGTGTGTGAGTGGGTGAGTAAGTGAGTGGGTGGGTGGGTGAGTGAGTGGGTGAGTGAGTGAGTGAGTGGGTGAGTGGGTGGGTGGGTGAGTGAGTAAGTGAGTGTGAGTGAGTGGGTGGGTGAGTGAGTGAGTGGGTGAGTGAGTGAGTGTGTGAGTGAGTGTGAGTGAGTGAGTGGGTGAGTGAGTGAGTGTGTGAGTGAGTGGGTGTGTGAGTGGGTGAGTGAGTGAGTGAGTGGGTGAGTGGGTGGGTGGGTGAGTGAGTAAGTGAGTGTGAGTGAGTGGGTGGGTGAGTGAGTGAGTGGGTGAGTGAGTGAGTGTGTGAGTGAGTGTGAGTGAGTGAGTGGGTGAGTGAGTGAGTGTGTGAGTGAGTGGGTGTGTGAGTGGGTGAGTGAGTGAGTGAGTGGGTGAGTGGGTGGGTGGGTGAGTGAGTAAGTGAGTGTGAGTGAGTGGGTGGGTGAGTGAGTGAGTGGGTGAGTGAGTGAGTGTGTGAGTGAGTGTGAGTGAGTGAGTGGGTGAGTGAGTGAGTGTGTGAGTGAGTGGGTGTGTGAGTGGGTGAGTAAGTGAGTGAGTGGGTGGGCGAGTGAGTGGGTGAGTTCTTCTGGAGCGTGTCCTGGATGTTTTTTTTTTTTTTACGTCAAGCACCTGGATCTTTGCAACAGTGTCAAAAACGACGACCTTTATTTTATAAAAATGTAAGTTGAGTTTGACTTTCGCAGTGTCCTGATGTAAGATTTAATTAACGCACACCTACGAGTTTCTAATTCTGGGGTCAAAGAAACACAGAGTTTCATTCTAATTTAGATAATTAATTTAGATGACTTTAGGTTTTTGGTTTATCTCTTTTTCATATGAAAGCGCTCTTCATACTGATTACATTTTCACTATGAAATTAAAGGACTGGCTACGATGCAGCTGGAAGCAATGATGACTTTTTTTTGTGGACGATGAAAATATTAAATATGATATAAAAGTTTGATCTCATGACGTCTTTGAGACGTGGTTCAGAGAACTGGGAACTTCATATTTCAGGAGGTGTATTAGTCTGTATCAGCTCTCGCCGTTACACACAGTCGGCCACATCAATAACAAAAGAGCGGAATTCATTCTTTAGTCCGCCATTTATCTTCTTCTCCTCCTCGACCCTCTTACACCAAGACGTATTAAAATAAGCAGCCTATTGATATTAATATTAGATGAGATCAGTGGACAGAAATGTATGCAGCACCGGAAAGTATTAATCGCCGTCATCTTAATACTTTAACTCTGTCTCTGCAGGATATTAAAATACACTGTGCACTAATGAACAAATAACAACGAGGCTTCAGGATAAAAATGTCAGAGTAAACACACCACTGTGACTGTGTAGCATGATAAAGTTTATATATCCTGTTCTTCCATAAGAAGAGATTTGGGACTGGAATCGCTAAGGGAGATTTGCACTCAGGGCTTGAACAGATTGTTGAACAGTTAAGTACTTCAACACAATAGACTTTAATTTTAAACCATAACAAATTCATCATTAAATTTCATTTGCTTGCAGGCTCATAGTGCACACTTGTATGGTGCAAGTCAAGAAGCTTTTATTGTCTTTTTAACCATATATAGCTGATGCACTACACAGTGAAATGACACAATGTTTCTCCAGAACCCTGGTGCTCCATCACACAGCCCAGAGCTCCATTAAACAACCCAGAGCTCCATCACACACAGAGCTCCATCACACAACCCAGAGCTCCATTACACAACCCAGAGCTCCATTACACAACCCAGAGCTCCATCACACACAGAGCTCCATCACACAGCCCAGAGCTCCATTACACAACCCAGAGCTCCATTACACAACCCAGAGCTCCATTACACAACCCAGAGCTCCATCACACACAGAGCTCCATCACACAGCCCAGAGCTCCATTAAACAACCCAGAGCTCCATCACACACAGAGCTCCATCACACAGCCCAGAGCTCCATTAAACAACCCAGAGCTCCATCACACACAGAGCTCCATCACACAACCCAGAGCTCCATTACACAACCCAGAGCTCCATTACACAACCCAGAGCTCCATCACACACAGAGCTCCATCACACAGCCCAGAGCTCCATTAAACAACCCAGAGCTCCATCACACACAGAGCTCCATCACACAGCCCAGAGCTCCATTAAACAACCCAGAGCTCCATCACACACAGAGCTCCATCACACAACCCAGAGCTCCATTACACAACCCAGAGCTCCATTACACAACCCAGAGCTCCATCACACACAGAGCTCCATCACACAGCCCAGAGCTCCATTACACAACCCAGAGCTCCATTACACAACCCAGAGCTCCATCACACACAGAGCCACATCACACGACCCAGAGCTCCATCACACAACCCAGAGCTCCATCACACAACCCAGAGCTCCATCACACAACCCAGAGCCACATCACTCAACCCAGAGCCACATCACACAACACAGAGCCACATCACACAACACAGAGCTCCATTACACAACCCAGAGCTCCATTACACACAGAGCTCCATCACACAACCCAGAGCTCCATCACACAACACAGAGCTCCATTACACAACCCAGAGCTCTATCACACACAAAGCTCCATCACACAACCCAGAGCTCCATCACACAACCCAGAGCCACATCACACAACACCGAGCCACATTACACGACCCAGAGCTCCATCACACATAGAGCTCCATCACACAACACAGAACCCCATCACACAACCCAGAGCTCCATTACACAACCCAGAGCTCCATCACACACAGAGCCACATCACACGACCCAGAGCTCCATCACACAACCCAGAGCTCCATCACACAACCCAGAGCTCCATCACACAACCCAGAGCTCCATCACACAACCCAGAGCCACATCACTCAACCCAGAGCCACATCACACAACACAGAGCCACATCACACAACACAGAGCTCCATTACACAACCCAGAGCTCCATTACACACAGAGCTCCATCACACAACCCAGAGCTCCATCACACAACACAGAGCTCCATTACACAACCCAGAGCTCTATCACACACAAAGCTCCATCACACAACCCAGAGCTCCATCACACAACCCAGAGCCACATCACACAACACCGAGCCACATTACACGACCCAGAGCTCCATCACACATAGAGCTCCATCACACAACACAGAACCCCATCACACAACACAGAGCTCCATCACACAAAACAGAGCTCCATTACACACAGAGCTCCATCACACACAGAGCTCTATCACACAACCCAGAGCTCCATCACACAACATAGAGCCCCATCACACAACCCAGAGACACATCACACGACACAGAGCCACATCACACGACACAGAGCCACATCACATGACACAGAGCCCCATCACACAGCCCAGAGCTCCATCACACAACCCAGAGCTCCATCACACAACCGAGAGCTCCATCACACAACCCAGAGCCACATCACACAACCCAGAGCCACATCACACAACACAGAGCTCCATCACACAGCCCAGATCTCCATCACACAACACAGAGCTCTATCACACAACCCAGAGCTCCATCACACAACCCAGAGCTCCATCACACAACCCAGAGCTCCATCACACGACCCAGAGCTCCATCACACAGCCCAGATCTACATCACACAACACAGAGCTCTATCACAACCCAGAGCCCCATCACACGACCCAGAGCTCCATCACACGACACAGAGCTCCATTACACAACACAGAGCTCCATCACACGACACAGAGCTCCATCACACAACACAGAGCTCCATCACACAACCCAGAGCTCCATCACACAACCCAGAGCTCCATCACACAACCCAGAGCTCCATCACACGACCCAGAGCTCCATCACACAGCCCAGATCTACATCACACAACACAGAGCTCTATCACACAACCCAGAGCCCCATCACACGACCCAGAGCTCCATCACACGACACAGAGCTCCATCACACAACACAGAGCTCCATCACACAACACAGAGCTCCATCACACAGCCCAGATCTACATCACACAACACAGAGCTCTATCACACAACCCAGAGCCCCATCACACGACACAGAGCTCCATCACACAACACAGAGCTCCATCACACAACACAGAGCTCCATCACACAACACAGAGCTCCATCACACAGAGTTAAGAACTCAGTAAGTGTCCTCGCCACATAAAGAGCATCATGTGCAACCGAGTGCAAACAATGCAAGACAAAAGACAATGCAAACAAATCAACACAAGACAGTGTAAGACAGATACACAAAATACACAAAATAGAGCCAACTAGTAAACCTACTGTATAATATATTACATGCATAATTATGTAAAGAGCAATTTTTAATGGTACTATGATGGTATGATCCGTTTCACCCAGATGAGTTTGGGTTCCCATTAGCATCGAGTTACTCAAGGTTCCTTCTTCATATTTTCTCAAACAATATTTCCTCACCAAATTCCCTTCTGGCTCGCATAATTTAGCAAAACAATTTACACCACTGCAGTGTATAAACTATACACTATATATGTATGTGGCAGAGGGTGCGTGGACAAGCGCCAGTTCGAGAGTGGAAGATTCCAGTATATATTTTATTTTCATTTCGCTATCCACATCGTAAGATAAAAAAAATCATAAGTTGAACCATCATAACTCGGGGACTACATGTATTTTATTTAAACACATTTCTAACTATTAAATTCTAGACTTTAAATTTTAGAAGAATATTTGAAATCTAACAGAATCCTGGGCAGAGTTTAACTTCATCCATAAATCTGCTTGTTTATTGGCCTGACAGAACAGAATTAAGTCATTGTTCATGCCTTTTTCTAGATGAAAATAAAAGCACAATGTGGGAGGGGTTTAATCAACTCTTACTCCGCCCCCTGGGCATCCGTGGTGGTTCACTTAGTAGGTTGTGCATTTCTGAGTCGATGCCATTACGACTGTGTTATAACTCCGTCCTGCTAGCATCGCTACGGGGATCGATTTGAGGAGATCGATTTAAGAAGCGTGATCAACCTGGACCATGTCCAAACGGGCTTTTCTCAGATGGATAACAGACTCCAGCACCTGCCCTGCAGTTAACCAGTCAACACTTAATTGATAACCAGCATTTAAAGGAGCTGGTCTAACCTTGGGGTTGGTGAAGGGTGGGGGAGGGAGGGGGGCAGATGCTGTGCTGTCCGGGAGAAAGGGAGAGAGTAAACGCTGGAGTAAGCATTTACTGCATGCCATCAGTCAGGGATGGGGGAGATAGATGGGGAAAAGAAGGGAAGAAGAGGATGCGCGGTCATAAAGAGAGAGAGAGAGAGGGGACTATGGAGTGATGGAGATAGAGAGGAGTGGTAGGCAGAGATAGAGGCAACAATGAAAAACTAGACAACAGCAGTGACAAATGACAAAAGAGTCACTTGAGGCTGGATTAAGGACAGTGAACACGGGATGATAAAGGACTGGGAGAGGAGATAAAAAAGAATGAAAAAAGAAAGCAGAGAACATCCTCTTCAAAAAACATTTTTGTTATCCTTTGATAAACAACTGATTTAACTAAAAAGAAAACGAAGATAATCCTACATAAGATAAACAGTTTGTTCTTTTCTGTCCTCGTGCTGTCTGTCAGTTTGTTACCTGACTGTGTTCACCTGTTCAGTGTTACACCTCGAGGAGTTTTATCTATACATTCAATATTTCACTGTGTGTAATTTATAAAGGGTTTGTGCTTTTGTAGCACTACGTTTAAGCTTGTGTCCTCTGTAACGTTGTACTTCTGCTTTTCACTCATTTCTTTGGTTTAGTTCTCTTTCTTTCTTTATGATTATGGATTGCTCTAATTAATGAAGTCTGCTTTCTGACTTTTCTTCTGGATTCAGATTAAATTTCTTGTGTATAAAGTACACAAACCATGTAGTTGAGTTAGAGATCAATTCTGTAAAATATGACTTCAGTAAAAGTGTCTCTTTAAAGTTTCACTTGAGTAAAAGTACAAAAGTTTTTGCCTTCAAATTTACTTAAGTATCCAATGTAGTGATTTGTTATAACTCTAATGTTCCTATTATCATTTTTATCACAAGACTCTTCACTTAATCACCTCAGTTTATGTGAAAAGACTCGAATGTGACTCTCAATCAGTGTTTGATTAAAATGATCAGGAGCCCAAAACCTTAAAAAAATAGTCTAAATGACGTCACGTGTGTTGTAGTGAGTTCGAGTCTGGAGTTTCTTCATCATTTATTCCTCTCTAAATGTTCTGCTTGATGTTGATAAAAAGGAACGACTGATTGCACAAAATGTAGTTGAGTAAAAAGTGAGAGGCAGCTGAAATCCACTTATTTGTGTAGGAGTTTGTTGAACATCAAAACATACATAAAAAAAAACAGTGATGAAATAAGGAACATTATACAAGTGAAATACAAGCTGAGTTACAAACTGGACGGCTTTAATTCCGAAGCTCTTCTCTAAAGCCGGCCTGGAACTAAAGCTGGGATTAGGCAGACATCTAAAACAAAACCATTACAGCACTAAAGTGAAAAGTTTATTGAAGTATATATAAAGTTTGAAAGTTCCAATCTTACGGTGTCAAACTGCAGTTAATGGCGAATCATCGTGTCGTCTCTCTGTGCTGACGTCCTTAAACACTTTCATTATCTACTGTGTATCAGTTCTGAGGACAGACCCATGCAGAGATCTCTTGAATATTTAATATTACACACTCAAGAAACAAAAAAAATCCCTGTTATACCAGCACTCGAACGTCGTCCTCTAGCTGAAATTCATTTTTTATTATTTTTGGCTTCGAAAAAAGAAACTGATCAATTATCACACATACAGGACGAGTTCTATAAGACACAATCGGTGTGTTTAATATTCATTTATTTCATGGTTTTGCTGCAATCCAAATGCTGATTGCTCAGAAGGTTGCCATGTGGTGCAAATTTTGTTTCTCTAAATAGGCCAGAAATTTAGCTTATGGTGTAGGATTCAGTAATTACAAGCTTCTGACTTGAAAAAGCTGACGGTTGCAAGAAAAAACTTTTGGAGGCTATTAAACAAGTGTGCAAGAAAAAGCTGCAAATTATTGCTCATTATTTTCTTCTACTTATCTAGAAAATGTAGCTCTTTACACTTGGTACAATCTTTAGGGGGTTCCTTAAGAATTCACTAAATAAATAAAGGATTGTTTTGGAACCATTTCTGACAGAAAACACTGACAGGCACGGTTCTACGGTGGTAGAATCATTAAAGGTTCCCCAAGGAGGACAACGGAAGAACCATTTCTAAAATGTTTAGACTAGCTTTACTAGGGGTGCATTTTCAGTAGTCAGGTAAAGTTAAGGTTTTTTTCTATGAAACATTCCAGACTTCCAGACCGATTGCAACCAATTTTTCATCGTTCTGGTTCTAGGAGAACAAAAGAATCACCAAGTGAGGCTAGAACATTCAGAAGCAGATGTTTGAAATGTGTAAACTCTCCCTGACTTAGCCATGGCAGAACCCAATGGAGCTCAATATCTCATTTCCTCAGCAAGTTTAAAATGTTCCTTACCTCCGAGCCGAAAGCAATCTACCAGCTAAATCACGCAGCATCAGCAGAGTCTTTCTGCGTCCCACTGACCGGAGCCTGGAGACCGGGACAAATCAGTGATGGGTATGAAAGCAAAGTGAGGCAGGTACAGAACATCTGGTTGTAGAGAAGCTGAATCAGTTGGTGGTAATGAGACAAAGGAACAGACAATTTATTTTTGCTGACAACATTGGATTTTTCCCCTCCCTGAAGAAATATTTCTAATATATTGCATGCACTGTGTTTTATATAATCCAAGAGGCACTGGCTGAATAGAAAAGAACCACATGCTGAGAACCCCATGAAATTTGCAGTTTAAAGTCACCAGGCTCCTAATGCAAGGCACAGAATCAGACTTGAATACCAAATATCCTTTACCAAATATTGAGCAAAATGATTCAGTCACTCAAAACTGAGCAATACGTTTTTAGAATTCTGGCTGAAAAACTAGATGCTCATGTGAATTGTTGATAACTGCGTATTTTTGTTTGTTTAAGGTTTCCTCCAGAGGAACAACAAAATAACTCATATATAGAAAGGGAACCTCAACAAAGGAAAGTGTTATAATTCTCACATTGAATGCACCTCTGGTGATTTTTCATGCAAGCTTTCCATTATCGCATCCATTCTCTCCCTGTACATGGGATCAGTTTGTTTTGCGGTTCTTCATGTTCTTCAATCGCTAAAAAAAAATGCGTAGCTGGCAGACGTGCGAGACAAAAATCTCATTGATCTGACGCCATGTTTGAAGATGTTGTGGATTTTGCGGTGGCGGGAAATCTCGTAAAATCTCTCAGTCTAGAGACGAGTGTGGGACTGGTCACATGATAACCTCTATAATACCCCCAAACGGTGATAAATCTTTCACAGATACAACACATCCCTCAGGGACCCTCTACCCTTCGGATCAAGGGCACGTCTGAAACCGCAGAGGCGCCGGGATACATCGACTCGAAGGGCACGAGTTTGTCATCTGTCATTTGTCATGTCCTGAGTGAAAAATGTGCTCTCCATGGAGCTAAAATTTAAATAAGCTTTTAATGTTTTTAGCTTTTATGTAAAAAAAAAATAAAGGTAAAATGCACTTTTCAAATTCAACAAGCTAAATAGAGGAGAATTCCAGATGTAGTGTAGATAGTGTCAACTCTGTTTGAAAGGAACTGTGAGTGGTGTGTGGGGAAAACACCCTGAGAACGCATGAAGAAGAACAAGTCCAAACAGAACCCATCAGGATTATAAATCATCAGACAAACGTTACTAAGTGTATTAGATGCTGAATGAGTCCTGGGATGAGCACAGGACAGTGTTCATGACTAAAAGGTACAAATCTACAGAATCTGGGTGATATAACAGAAAGGTAACCATTTACACGCAGCTCCACTAGTCCACACTTTATGGCCTTCACTCACGGCTCACGGTGACCTTCCTGTCGCCATTTCCAAATTTCCCTGCGGCATGTCGAGAGTGCCAAAAGAGCCACTCCATCCATCACACCTCACATGCTGGGGCGGAAAATAGATCCCGCCATGAGCCCTATGGATATGCGTCAACGAATTTATTTATCTTTCTGAAAGAACGCAGTCTGTGCCAGGATCCGTAAAGTCACCCGCATCGTTTCCATTCGCCATACGCTCCACATCAGGACAGCGAACATTACACATCGCTCACGTCATTAATTCTGATTTATAATGTGTCACAACAGGTCTTTTTTTTTCTTTCGGATTGAGGTGCTTTCAAGAAAAATCTACATGCATCTACAAGTCATAAAAGACCTAATCAACCTAATAACATCCTTAAAACTTTCACCCTCATTCAATCTGTATGACTTGTAAATTGCAAACCATGTGAGAATATAACCGCATTACCAAGACAGCAACCTCTTTTTATTACTAACATCAGGAAAATCAACAAAATGCTGCATTTTTCAGGTACAAAACAGTCAATGTTTGATCTTAAACGAAAATTTGTAAAGAGTATTGTGACATCTGTTTTATGTTTATACCGCATAAAACACTAAATGTTACTTTAAATTAGTCCCCAAACTACGCCCCCCACATTTGGAACGGCCCTCTTAACAATGCCAGAGACAGATTTAGAAAATATAATTTTAAATATATATTTTTCTCGTATCATATCTGTATTTATTAATAAAGCTTGGCTATTAAAAATAAATTTCCCTTAGTTATTAATAGAGGTCAAGGCAACAATAGCTGATCACTGGAACTATCGGCTATCGGCAAAAACCCATACAGATAGTTTTTCCGGCTTACGGTCTGCCGTAATTACGAGAGCGGCCTCTAGAGGTGAATCACTGACACCACTTACTGTTTGTACTGTTTGTACGCGGAGAGCGCTATAATATATTCATTATCTATTCATTATATTATTATATTTATAATTGAATATATTCATATTTATTTAATTTATCACATGTTCATGATTCAGTACTGTTTATTGTTTTTTTTGTAATAAAAGTTTACTATTGGTTAATTAATCGGTTATTGGCAAGTACGATCCAATCGCTAAACTCCACCTTCACTTCATCTCTAGTTGTTAACGTAGCCTAATTATTTCTTGGATTCACCCACTAACCATCTGCATATGCGTAAGTATAACAAATGTTTTGATTTCAATCGCAATAAATATGAAAAAATGTCATTATGATAGTAATAATGCTGTTTTCATAAACAATATATCTTTTGAAAAGTGACACTCATGCGTCTGTACGATGCAGAAAACAATAATAAACTAATCCAGCATTAGGAGACAAAATAAATGCATTTAAAATCAGAAAATCTTCACAATAAAACTCCGGCCCGTGTGATTTTCTGTTACCGACCCTCATTAAAGAAAGCAAAAAATTATGTGGCCCTCACAGAAGAGAGTTTGGGGATTCACGAATAAAAAAATGTACATTCTAAAATAACATTTCTAATTAAAACCAGAGAAAATAAAATAGATACAACTGTATGTAAAATGAAATATAATAAATATATTGGAATATATGGAGAAACTCCAGCCTTCTGTATAATCGGAGAAACATAATAACGTGCAGAAATGTGTGAGCTCCACAGAGAAACTTGCACCTTTAGTGGGAAAAAAGGCTAATGTGACAAATTCACAGCACATTTACGGCTTTCGAAAGTGAGAGCACGTATCTAAATGGACGGCATCCAGTATACAGTGTGACTGCACGCCTTTATCGGGATTTACTTCTTTTCTTGCGACACCACATATGGCTCGACGTTGACAGTTTTCTCAGCTGTATAATTAGCCTAGCTTCCTCAGCGTAAACATGTTCGGTTATTGCCTTTGTCACTGGCTGTCCTGCAGAACCGTGGTGTAATTTCTCTCCGCGACTGTTTCATTTTACAGCGAGAGCGACTGCGAGCGCGTGATGTGTATTCGCAATAAAAGGGAATGAAAGTGCCTCCCCGGTAAATCTGGGACGGTCTGGGTTCAGAGAAGAGTAAATAAGCCGTTTATTGCTTTGCTGCTCGTGATCATGCGTGGCACGGAGCAGCAGAGTCATCGGTGATTTTGAGAAAACTGGGCCAGGGTGAGAGAAAATGAAGCTGAGGTAGAGGGGATCATCCCCCATGTATCACTGTTTATCTAATAATAATAGAGGCAGAGGAAAAGAAGTGACATGTAATAAGTAGTGAGAAATAGGGCGAAGGCGTACACCGAACCAAGATGAATACGCAAAAAATAGCAGAGTCGCTCCTCATGCACACTTTATTAAGCTGCGGTTATATATCCGGACATTCTCTCGTATCAAAGCAAGCACTTTCGCCGCTCCAGTTTCCCTGCTGACATTTCTCCGGTTCTCCATTTTCCCCAAATGTGATATTTAATCCAGCTGAAGTGCTGAGTGTGAAGTAAGTCAGCAATGGCTGTAGGCCAACATGGCCACCGTTTGAGCAGGGATTGATTGGACGTTTTTGTTCACAAGAAGGATCAGGAACACTCAGACAGATGGTGTGAGAGAGGAGCTGTCTCTCCCGAGACCTGGAGAATTAAAGTCACGCTGGTGAAACTTCTGCCAAAGACTCAGCGACACACAACTAAAAGAGCAGGTGGGCTTTTTGGATTATCATGTTCTTATCAAGCAGGTAAATATTCTTAGATGATGACATTAACATTCAAATTAGCATGACATGGGCTAATGAATATTTCTCTTCACTGCAGGTTTCATGAGACCGAATCCAGTCCAAGCACAGAGCCAGAAAAAAAACGTAAAAGAGGTGTGGCTTATGTCTTTGTTAGTCTAAAAGGAGGCGTGACTTATGTGCATGGTATTAGTAAATGACTGTTACTCTGTACCTGTTAATAAAGCAAGCATGAGCTGTGGCCTTATACATAATCAAGTTCCATAATCAAGTCATGGCTTCTGTAGTTATCGGTCACAGTAATAGGGGCGTGGCCTCTACACACCAGCTGTAGGTACTGTATGGCAAAGGTGGCATGGATTTTCTGCCTCTCAGCCCCAGTAAATGGGCATTTCCTCTTTCCTGTCAGTCAGAGCAAATGAGGTGTGGCATCTGTGACTAACAGCCCGAGTAAAAGAGGCGTGGCCTGTCCATTTATATAGCACATTTTTAAGTCCTGTTGAAAGACGCATGTCCTCCTAGTTTATTTCTATAGACATATGAATCATGTATTAATAATTGGATTATATGATCAATGTCTGATCACAGGTACATTTTAACCTCATTTTAACAAGATAGTGTTTAGGAGTGAGAAATGTTCCTGGCTGTGCGAGTTCTCTTATTAGGCTTCTTTATTTATTTCAAAACAAAGTAATTAGTGAGATCAGATTATTTTGGCCCTTGACTCCTAACAGTGCTGCATAACATCCTGTGTGTGTGTGTGTGTGTGTGTGTGTGTGTGTGTGTGTGTGTGTGTGTGTGTGTGTGTGTGTGTGTGTGTGATTTGAACAGAATTGTGTGATTTCTATTTTATTAAAACATGGCTGCTTGATTTAAATTTACATTACATAGAATTTCTCTTAAAATACCTCCTACATTAATTGGTGCATTAATCATATATAAACATAATTGTATTATACATTACTAGTTGATATAGCAATTTTTGTATTTATTTATAAATATATATTATATATATTGTTTTTATAAATATTTATATCTTTAAATCTAGATCTTCTGCTAAGCTGCTCAGTGACCACACTCAAATATTTTCACAAGTATAAAAAAAGTGTAAAGTCTGCCATGTGAAATGTAAAATGTAGACTTACGGATTTTAATTTGTACTTTGTAACCTGGGGAAAGATGAAGGACAAACAAATTCGCCTTTGAAGCTCTTTTCCCCCTTGAACAGCTCCTCATTCTTTTTCCTCAGGTCTCTTAATGAATTGGTTTTACCCTGTTTGCCAGCAAATTACACTGCCCTCCCCTTCTAATTTTCCAATTTGCTATGTCATTTATCTGTAATTTGGGATCGCACTGGGCCATATTACTCCCACAAACAGGGTGATAGACTTTATCCAGGCTCAATAGAAAAGAGAAGAAGCTGGTCAGAATAAAAGCAATCGCTAACCTTGGGAGACTCGAGGCTTTTGTAAGCGACTGAGAGTTTGTTTTACTGATTATTTTCTCAAAGCCAAGTTCGAGTCAGGATGATACAGTGCACTGTGTTATAGTTGACATCTGCATAAATGTGTAATATTGTGAGTGTTTTTCCTCCTATATTAGTCTTTAGCTCAAATTGTAGCAAATAAAGATGGAAAAAAACAGATGGAAGTTACATCCTGGTTGATCCAAATCTTTTACAACAAAATTCTTTACAGCTTTCAGACAGATTAAGATTAGATTTAGATTATATTTAGATTCATTTCTATTTATTTTTAAAAAGATCAGATCAGATTACACTTTTTTTTACATTTTGTGTTCTTCATCTATTTTCTACGTGGATTTAGAACCAGGTTTGGCTCATGATCTTGTTGAAAGCTTTGTCTGTGGCCTAATTGTAACCTCTTGGCAGAGGCAACGAGGATTTGGGATGAAGTACCTTGGCATGATTTACCCCTGGTGGAGAGCCATACAGCATTACAGATCTAAGTGCTTTTCCTGCACACAAAAAAAAAAGGCCACGTTTTTTGCCAAATGTGAATTAGCTTTTGAAAAAACTACACCATATTGTTTACAGGCAACAAAAGGATTTCTGATGACGAAGCTTAAATAAAAATCTTTGGGGTTTATTTTTGGGAAGGGTGCCAATAATTGTGAAGGTCATTGGATAGGAAAATTCTTCTTTTTTTGAGGTTTTTGCATCTCATTGAGTTTATGCACAGTCCTAAGTGTGCATAAACACTCCACAGATGAGCTGCTCGTGGCCTTGTTGCTGGCAGTTAAAAGGACGACGACATCCCAGCAGCAGATGTTGATACGGCCGTCACTGCAGGTTCCCCGGCACAGAGGGTCAGTCCATCAAAAGACCATTAAAGCTCAGGACCAGTTGGCGGAACAGGACGTGTCCAGACTGGCACAATGTCACTGGGGGTCGATTGTGCTGTTCTGTGGACGTCCATCAGCCATGGCTTGTTAGTGATTATGGTTTTAAAAGGATTTGACATTAGCGCTTAGCAAATGAAGAAAAAAAACAAGATAATGAACATGTTTCAGTAAAGCACTGAATAATGAAAACATAGCTGGATTACAGTAGATGCCTAATCCTAATTTTATAAACCAATTGCAATAGTCTAATAGTTAGAAATTCCCTAGTGTCAGATACACATACGTGCTTCTTTGTGGGGTGGGGTTTTTTTTTCAAGCTTTGGCACTTCCAGTCAAATCGCCAGCCATTATCAACTTACTTTAATCAAATCATATACATGAAAAGATCTTGCAGATTGAATAAATGTGGCTTGTTATTGGATCAGAGAGTTTTGAAATCATTTATAAAATTATATTATGTTTATGTTTTTAGCTAAAAGCACATATCAAACCACAGACATTAAGTCAGAAACGTCCTGTTTTTATACACTTTTGTCAGATTTTCGGTGGTGGTGAGACAGAAAACCGTCCACCCCATATGTCTTTCTTGTTGCAATTATAACATTTTTTTCCCTCACACAGCAGAAATGTTTCTGGAACCTTCTGAGGTTATGATGTTATATGGGTTCATTTTGAAGGAGTCTTTAATGTGACTCAAAGTCGTCTCAAGAGTGATTTGTTTATTTTCTGCTCTTCGGGTCTCTATGTGTCTGGTTTTAATTCTGCGTTTAGACTCATGCTTGTGTTCTTGATTATGATTGCAGCTTGATGCTGTCTACTTTGAACTTGGACTGTGATTGATCCACACACAGATTCACACACCTGACTCATTTCATGCGATCAGCCCCAGACCAATAACCTCAATGCCATTTTGTACTCATAGCATGAACGCACACATTTTCCTATAAACCTTGCAATAGAAATGAGTGCAAACTGGTATTTAAAAATACAAATCATAACCTACTCACAGTCGATCATCTTTGCTGGAAATCCTACACCTCTGATTTATAACCAGATCTCCTAAAAATATGGCTCTGGACACGACAGGGAGCACTACACAGGAGCATCAAATTGTCCGAGGATGATCCTCCACCAAAGCCGGTGAGATGGAGGCAAACATGGAGTCTGTGAATAAATCGATTAGGCGGACTGGTCTGACGGATGGGCTTCCAAGAGAAATGGGACACACTGGAGAATTCATTTGGCTGGCAAGGGAGACATACCAGGGTTATTCATCTCCCCGCAAATTTGGCAATTTCCCAGAGCCCATGGCTTAATTAGGCGTCTCGCGCCTCTGGAGCTTTGGAGTGATGATGCATGCCACAGATGCACAGCACTGATGTGGGAGACGCAGTTGTTGATAATGAGAAATGAACTTTGTGGGTGTGGGAGAAAAGCGAGGCTGCTGCAGAGGAAGACTCTATTTACACTCCATGCTAACATGCAAATGATTCGGTGTTCAGATAGCGTGCTAAACACTCCCATTCAGGATTATAGCTCATAGTTTTCTCAATGACAAAACCTGTCATGAATGAATGAAAATATTTTTCAGTGAAAAAGAACATTTTTGCACATTTTTGAGGGAAAAAAAAAAAAGAGACACAATAGCGAAATGTAATTACAAAATGATTTACTATCAGTACACTGGAGCCTGCAGACACACACACCGGCCCTTTGGGCAGATTTATAATACAGTACATGTAGTGAGGTTTGGGTTTTATTCTCTTTTGTTTTTATTTAAATGAACGTTTGAACATAAGAGAATTTTTATTAGTCATGAGAATTTGCACAAGCATTAGCCCCGCCCCGCCCCGCCCCAACCAATCATGCATTATTCGTTGTGCAAATTGTAAAGAAGGTTATTTTAAAAACTAATATTTTTGCAATAATTTAATACTTTACAGTTTTTAAGATCAGATTTAATATTTCAGAACCTTGAGCAAGACGGATCGGTCTCTTTGTGAGCCAAGCTGTGAGCAGAACCTCCCCGTTCCTGCTCAAGTTCCTGTGACTGATGGTGACATAAGTGCAGAGTGGATGGCAGAGTCCTCCAACACCAGAGCTAGGTGTCTGATCGAGTGTCTGAGAGAAGGATTTATGAGTCGGGGTCACAGTTTAACCGCTAAATGTCCTCTATTCCTCTACACACACAGGACATCCATAACTCACCGGTCTCACGCTTTACTGTTGATAGAAGCTTATTGAAAATGAAGCTATGTGAAGAACAGAAGACTTTTTTCAGCAGGAGAATAACCGTTTTGATGGTGGAGGCTTGTGTTCAGGATGGCAGGTGCTGCATTCTGCTAACGAGAAAAAGCCCAAACACCTGCCTGAGCACAACATCTGCTCTGCTCTTAAATGAGCCCTGAAGCTCCACATTTCTCTTAGAACACTGATGTGTGTGTGGAGAATTTACATTAAATGGAACATTGAGTATTTCTAAAGAACCTTTTTGCATGTAGGAGCTTGTGGTCTGGGCATCAGGTGCATCTCGTTAACTGCTCTGTTTGAACTCAACTGAGATCTGATTGGAAGCCTAAAAACAGGAGAAAATGAAGTTTATTGAAAAAGTCCTGGTTTTATGTCAACAATGAAGAGCAATTTGATCTCTAAACATTACATACATTAGTGTCTAGTTAAAAAATACACAACTGAATAAAGACACTGACACTGATTTTTCTTTTAGCGTTTGTTATTTAGATCGAAAAACCAAGCAGTCGATAAATGTGTTGTCACACTGCCCTCTACTGGGAACAAAGTGTAAGTGATAAAAAAGGTGAACACGGGGAGTAAAAAAAACCTCCAAATAAAAAAATAATAAGACTGAGCCAAATTAATGTTTTTTATACTGAGAAAAATTTAGAATTGGATATTATTTTAAATAAAAATATGAATTAATCCAGTTTAGATCTAACAGCACTTATTATACAGTTCATATGATGTATAAAATCTAGAGGGTTTAGTCATTTGTAGTTTTTTTTAGACGTAGTAAACAAACAAATCAATTTTGGGGATAAATATATGGTTATTTGGAAACTCAGTATTAATACTTTAAATACTTTTAAAGTACTTGAAGAAGCTAAACTTCTGTTTAATAAAACAGAAAAATACTATTTCATTGTTTATATTATCATCGTTAATTAAACAAATTGACAAGTTTAAAGGCATAAGACTAATAAATTTAATTATTTTGTACTATTTTTTAAATACATTATTATTCACCTTAAATCCATGTGTACATAAAAAATTCAAATGACGATCCATTTTCATGTGTATTTATTGACAGTAATTCACACTGAAGTTCACGAAGACACACACTGGGTCTCATTCGACATGAAGAATAAACACAAACAGAAACAAACCTGTGCAATGAAATTATGATTTAATGAAAAAAGAATCTGTCACTTGTTCAGTTCATCATTAGTGTTGTCACGATTAAATTCAGTACATGGTGCAGTGATAACGAAATTAAATTACACAAAATGATGGACAATTAAAGCCCACGTGTTAGAGTTTAATCAGTGATTATGAGGTGAAAATTATACGTATCAGATTTACATTCTTCATGATTAATGATATGATGATCATGTGTGACATTGGTGTGATTCGACCAAATTGCACGATACCCGAGATTAGCATATGAGCTAAATCTATATTCACACACACACACACACACACACACACACATACACACACACACACACACACACACACACACACACACACACGGAATGTACAGGATAGCGTTCACGTTCTGCCCCCTGCAGGCCATGTCAACTTACTGCACCGTCAGCATCAACACTGTCAGTGCACCGGACTCATTCCAGATCACACACTCAGAGGAACAAACTGTAACGTACATAGATATGGGATGGTCCTTTTATCAGCTCCCCCTGTAGGCCGGGTCTCATCACTGCACTGTGATTGCAGCTTGCTCACTGAGGAACTCCTCCAGCACACGGATGATGCTGCAGGCTTCAGGAAGGCCGCTGTGTTCGGCTCGAGCGTTCTGCAGAAGAACATCTCCATTTCCGCAGCTCTGCAGAAAGAGGCAGCAGCGGAACAGAGCGTAGTGGCTCATTTCTGCCTGCCGGATAAAGCGCTTCAGGTTGTTCATGTCCTGGATGGCCTGTTTTTTTTATTTATTTTTTTAAAACACATACACACACAAGCACATGACAACTCAATGCTGTGGTGGCATTTAGATCTGCAAAAGTCAAATGGCAATCCAGTAGAGATCATTTATTTTTAATGCACCTTTCATTGTATATTTTTGATCACCAGTCTCTGTAACAGTCCTTCACTTTTTAATAACATCCTCTAGGAACATTTAATATAACTAATAAAACATTATAACTTCCCTCGCGGTGATAGTGTGGGGAATTATACAATCACATATATATTATTAATATACTTTATGGTTTTTAAATGTATGTCAGATCAAATGAGGATGAATGCGCTCATTACACACTGAATTACTGATATTTAAACTAAATCAAATAAATAAATAAATGTAAAATCTGTACATCCTGCAGATAAAATCAGGACGAGGGAAAATTTATTTGCACAAGTTTGCGATTGTTGGAGTTAATTGATGTATTGAAGAGAGAAAAATTGTTTGTTTTTATAAAATCAATTGTAAAAAAAAATAAAAATAAAAAAAAATCCCCAACACACCTTGAGTTTGAAGTTGTCCAGGATCTGTCGCAGGAGGAACGGGTTAAAACGCTCGGCTGCGTTCACAAACGCCGGGATCCACTCGTCACAGAACCGGTTGGTCACTGAAAATAAAAACATGTATAAGCCATATGTGCAAAGGATCATCACACGAGTATGTTTTAACTTGTGAAATGCTGTATCGTTTTTTTACACACACACACACACACACACACACACACACACACACACACACACACACACACACACACACACACACACACACACACAAAACTGCCAATAAAATATACATAGGACATTATTACAATATGAGCGGTGAAGTGAACAACACTGATTATCATCATGGCACCTGTTGGTAGGTGGATATATTTTTAGGCAGCAAAGTGAACATTTTGTTCTCAAAGTTGACGTGTTAGAAGCAAGAAAAATGTGTGAGCGTAAGGATTTGAGTGAGAAGTCGATGGATCAGAACTGTTTTTGGCAGCAAAAGGGGGGACCAACACAATATTAGGCAGGTGGTCATAATGCTTACAATGCGGTTAATGTTAACAAACGCCACTAGTGGTGTAAATGTGCAATTACATGTAAACTCATGCTGCGACAATATGACAGATTATTAAAATTTTTTGTGTCATGTTTTACTTACTTATTTAAAATATTTTTAATTGTACTTTATTATTGAGGGTACTATAATGTTCACACTGTGCTCTTTGTGCATTTTGCCTCCTGAGATTTACTTTCATCAGAACAGACTTAAACTACTGGGTAGTCAAATACAAAACCTTATGACAGAAATAAAATGTTTAGAAATGAATGAAAGAGCAGGTTGAATCAAAGGAACTATTCAGTAGATAGTTTCATTGAAGGGGCAGAATTTCCACTTGGAGATGATTGTAAAGAAAAAAAATTGAGTAAATTAAAGTAAATAAGATGTTAAACAACAAATTAAATCATCCATGACAATCCCAAGAGGCCAAATGTTTTTTATCAAAATGAAATTTAGATTCGTATCCCACATCGATTCTTTATAGACCGTATTACTGCGTTTCTGATTTGTAACACTGACCCGTGTTAGTGAACGTCGCCTCTCCGCTGGAGCAGTCGATCAGCAGGTCCGAGTGCGAGGTCTCAGAAACGGCTTTACACAACGCCGTCGTGTTCGGTTCCTCCTGCACCAAACCCTGAAGACTCGCCGCTTTAATAAACCTGAGAAAAAATATAAAACGCAATACATCACACTCGACAATGAATCTAATGTCTGTACAAATATTAAACACACTCACATGCATCCTGCAACCCAGAGTTACAAAGAATCGGGGGAAAAGAGTTCATTTCTCATTATTTTTATCATTTGTTCCAGGTTTATCCGTGTTACTATTACATTTATTGCTCCCTGCTGTTGTCTGTACACCTGTGTGGATACTTTCAAATCTACCACCATTGCCAAGTTTGCTACGGACACTGTTGTGGTGGCCCTGATCTCCAGCAACAACGAGGAGGACACACACAGATACTCACATGGTCCTGCCACATCAACACCGTGATGAAGAACAGTTTAAGAACAGCACCAGTGGTGCTGAACCAAGGCCAGGAATATACCAGGACCTTCGCTATCTAAACAATGGACTTTCTTCTCTAGTTGCAATCAGGAAAACAAAATAGAGAAAATGAGGAGAAGTTTCTTCCAGCAGGCAGTTCTGACCCTCAACCAGGAGAACACCCAAGACTACAGCCTGGACTCTCATTCACAACACCCACTACCTCATCCTGCTTTTTTCAGATCGGGGTTCCGGTGAATTCAGTACAGATCAGCGTACCTCACCACGTCTGTCTTGGTCCTCTCATCTGCTCCGGTCACCTCCACGTGAGTGTGACTTAAAGCCTGCAGAAACGAAAGATGTTCACATCAGAGCCAGGAAACAGTGTAGATTTAAAAGGTACAGATGGTTTTACTTGTCAGTCTCAATGAAAGAGGTGTGAGACCTCAACCTTTTATCTTCCCTTAGTTCATATCTTTCATTTCTACACCTCAATTAGTCATTTCTACATGTACAGTCAGGGTTTTTCGCTTCTTCTGGCTGCTCCTGCTGGGGGACACCACAGTGGATCATCTGTCTCCATCTACTCTGTACTCTACATCTACCTCTTTCAAACCAACCACCCACATGTTTTCCCTCACCACATTTATAAACCTCCTCTTTTTCTCCTGAATAGTGCCTCCATCCTCAGCATTCTACTACTGATATACCCCATGTGTAAACGTATTGGCGTACAGCATGAAGCAGGAAGGCGATGTTGGCCTGCACCAGCTGCACCACACGGTGGATGTGCATGACGGACTCCTCGTACCAGCGGCTCAGATACGGCCGGATCTCAGACTCCAGATTCTGCATCTAACACAAAGAGAAACAATAAACGGTCAAAAAACATTAACATGCTGCAGAAGCTCTTTATAAAAGGCAGAGGTGTATCTTACTTCTGGTGTCAGGCTGCTCTGGAGACCCTGCACGTATTTATCCAGCTCGATTCTGAACGTTTGAGCGTTAAAGAAACTTTGTCATACATGAAATTATCATAAAGAAGGCGTCAATAGACACAGTGTGTATGTGGATTAAGGATATAAGTTGAGGCCTTTCTCAGAGCCTCCGAGAAGACAAACCACCCAGCCGTTACCGTCTGCCTCGGGCTGTTCCGGAGATTTCTCCTGCTCCAGGAAGCAGCAGTAACAACCCACTGCCTGCTCAGAAAGACTGAGGAACAAACAAGATCACAGAGACTTTCCACACTTCAGCAACTCCTTCACAATCTGGTTTATTTGAACAGCTTGAGTATTCCGCTGACTCAGTATATCTGGTTGCTCAATCAGGAAATAATCATGAAACTGTAACTATGAATGGTCTTTAAATAATGTTTAAAAAAATGTTTAAATAAAGATCAATTGTTATTGTTTAAACTCTGTGTCGGTCTCACAGAAGGGGTGTGGCCTCTGTGTAGGTCTCACAGAAGGGTGTGGCCTCTGTGTAGGTCTCACAGAAGGGTGTGGCCTCTGTGTAGGTCTTAGTAAAGTGGGTGTGGCCTATGTGGGTCTTAGTTTAAAAGGGTGTGGCCTATCAGTGGGTCTTAGTAAAGTGGGTGTGGCCTCTGTGTGGGTCTTAGTAAAGTAGGTGTGACCTCTGTGTGATTTTTCATAAACTAGGCATCAGCTAAGAGACTAGAGTTTAGTAAAGGCACCCGGTTAAAAGATAAACATCGGTCTCTGTGTGTGTGTGTGTGTGTGTGTGTGTGTGTGTCTGTGTGTGTGTGTGTGTGTGTGTGTGTGTGTGTGTGTGTGTGTTTTACCTCAGCTCTACCGTAGCAATGTTGCCCATGCCACCCAGCAGAGCTCCTTTACACAGTCTGCGTGAGATGTAGCTCCGCAATTCAGGTTCTGCCTCTGATGGCAGGCTGCTGTCCAGTAGAGTTAAACTACAACAGACCAGAGATAAGAGCTGGTTATTATGGACAGCTGTATGGAAACAAAGGACTCATCAGCAGGAGAGTGAAAGAAGCTGGAATGGATCTTGAGCATGTTATCTGTGGAATGAGAAGGAACCAGATGAGAGCGAAGCTTCCTGCAGAGCAAGCAGAACGTCTAACATTATCCCTTATGTTCACAGCACACAATTTTAAACCTGTGTAATGTAATGTTAATGATGAACAACTGAACATTCAATAATTTATGGTTTATAAATTGCGTGCAAATGTTTGTGCCCCCTGTATTTTGAAATGGACACAGGTACCTGTTTTCCACAATTTATCTTCCCAAATACAGAGATAAAAGATGAACATCGAGCAAAAGTTCTTCAAAGAATGCAAAAGAGGATGAAGACCAACAAAGAGAAATGTGGATATGATTTTTCCCCTCACTCTTTTTTTTTTAGTCACTTACTCAATTAGTTTGTTACTTGTCCAATACCAAATATATTTCTTTATTCTGCACTGAGGGTCTGCAGACTTTTGCACTCAAATGAAGAAAAAAGGGTGAAAAAACAGAAGATCACACAAGCAAACAGGAGTAAATTACTGAACAAGTCAGATTCATGAAAAGACGGAGACGGTGATAGAGCGACACACAGCATCTACCTAAAGTCCTCCTGGCTCGTAGTGGAGTCAGATCTCCTCTGGCTCCAGGATACACTCTCCTCAGAAGATTCCGTTCTGGATACGTTGGAATATATAAATGAATGCATTAATGTAATAAACATTCATGTACAATAACATTATCTTGTGTAAAAGCACAAGCTGGCATTAGGAAGAACTGGAGACCTAAAAACATCACCTGCATTATTCATCATATCATTTCTGACATCTTTATGAGAAAACACTTCTGCTTATGAATATAAACCATACAACCATATTATTCTTTTATAGACAAACAGAGAGAGTGAGGGACAGTGCATGGAGGACGTTTTGGAGACAAGGTGAGGGAGGTGAGATTGAGATGGTTTGGACATGTGCAGAGGAGGAACATGGGGTATATCAGTAGGAGAATGCTGAGGATGGAGCCGACAGAAAGGAGGAAAAGAGGAAGACCAAGGAGGAGGTTTATGGATGTGGTGAGGGAAGACATGCAGGTAGATGGTGTGAAAGAGGCGGATGTAGAGGACAAGGGGGTATGGAGACGGATGATCCGCTGTGAAGACCCCTAAGAGGAGAAGCCGAAAGAAGAAGAAGAAGAAGAAGAAGAAGAAGAAGGGGGACAGATAGAAGGACTGATATGTAGATGTATGTATGTATGTATGTATGTATGTATAGATAGATAGATAGATAGATAGATAGATAGATAGATAGATAGATAGATAGATAGATAGATAGATAGATAGATAGAAGATGGACGGTCTGATACAGTTCGACTGATCTCGATGTGCTGCTGTAACTGTGTTATGGAATAAAAATATTTTCAATTAAATCATATACAACAAACATAATGACGTCATACACATTGAGTTTCTGATTATTACATAAAAATATCAATCAGAGATAAATACCCTCTCTCTCTCTTCTCTCTCTCTCTCTCTCTCTCTCTCACACACACACACACACACACACACTCTCTCTCTCTCTCACTCACACACACACACACACTCTCTCTCTCTTCTCTCTCTCTCTCTCTCTCACTCACACACACACACTCTCTCTCTCTCTCTCTCTCTCTCTCTCACTCACTCACACACACACACTTTCTCTCTCTCTCTCTCTCTCTCTCTCTCTCTCTCTCTCTCACTCACACACACACACTCTCTCTCTCTCTCTCTCTCTCTCTCTCTCTCACACACACACACACTCACACTCACACTCACTCACTCACTCACTCACTCACTCTCTCTCACACACACACACACACACACACACTCACTCACTCACTCACTCACTCACTCTCTCTCTCTCTCTCTCTCACCTCGCGCTCTGATAATAATAGATAGAATAGTAGCAGTTGATCTGCTGTGTTTTCTGTCCGTATGCGGCGAGTTCTTCATTATCGAAATCTGCATCTTTATCTTCTACGTCCAGAGATTCCTGGAATGAAGATGTCTGAGATGTAAACATCGCTGTTTCTCTCACTCACTCAATATACCACCTGCGTCACCCACACTGCAGGATGCGCACTGCGCATGCGCCCCATATCCGGGAGCTCATTTCGCGCATGCGTACTTCGCATCATGTCAGTAAGGGAAATATAGAGAAATTTAAAATAGACAAAAATAATAATAATATGTATAATTGTAATTTATATATTTATACGTCTGTTTAACTATTTGACAACATTTATGAAGTCAAAATAAACCGGAAATAACCTTCTTAATTAAAAGT
The DNA here is from genome assembly GCA_039877035.1 of Silurus lanzhouensis. Lineage (NCBI taxonomy): Eukaryota > Metazoa > Chordata > Actinopteri > Siluriformes > Siluridae > Silurus > Silurus lanzhouensis. Next base: position 439,336 of record JBCEWE010000096.1, read on the forward strand.
ATTAAGGCAGGCATTACATTTTTCTTCAACCTGTACAACAACAACAACAAAGATGTTCAATATTACAGGCAAAAGGTACATATCAGTTACATCCTAATCTGAGAAATTCATTACATGGATAAATGTCATTCACTGTTTTAAAATATACTTCTTTCATTTTCAGTAGCAAAGGAAATGACGTGTCTCCTACTTTGATAGTGTCAGCTTTTGAAAATTTAAAAGCTTTTAACAGGGAGAGGAAAATATTCTTTTGTAATTGGTGATCTCGTTATTAAATTTAAGGTTTCAAGAAATCATAATTGTCAATAAACAAATCAAGCAATAAAGGTATTAAAATTTAATTAAATTCCTCAAAGATACATAAATAGCTTTGACAACTAACGAAATTGTCTTTATGAACAATCCAAATGCAATTTTATATTAAAATGATCATAACTTATACTTTTACCCTCTTCGTTTATTAAACACATTACACTCAAACCAGGCTTTTATAAAACTCCGGGCCGCCAGGCGGCGCTCTTTTAATGTGTACACAATTTTGTCTTCTTCTACGAAAATCCCCAGTTCTCGCGATAGTTGTTTTTTCTCTAAGCACCTCGCGCTCCTCCTTCCTCCCTCTTTCCGCCATATTGCAGAACCGGTAAGGAGAAGCTTCATCCGTTCATCATGAAATCTCTTTTATATCACAGTCATCTGTAGTTGTTCCGTGTACTTAATCACCGCGTTTGATTAATAAACAACACTCGGGTGTGGATGTGGGATTATTTTGATGATTGGTGGTGTAATAAATCAGTATTTTGCTGGTTCTTCTGGGCTCCTGCACACTGTGTGCTGGTGAAGCTCAGCTCAGTGCTGTTTCTCCAGCGAGCGTGTAGAAGCGTAAATACTGATTATCACCAGCAAGAGATGAAAAATCTGTAGCGGTATATTAATGTTGAATTTGGATGAACTGAAGGTGTGTAGAAGTCGCTAGCTGAAGAGCTAATGTTAATAGAGTTAGCCTGTGAGCAGAAAGCGGGGTTTGTCCTGACCTGGGAACATTTACAGCGTTTTTATTATAATTATTAAGTCTATTTAAAAGAAGAAAATGTCTTCCTGAGCCATAAAAGTGCTATAACAGGGTAATGAGTGTGCATCCGTGTCAACCCTGAGATCAACCAATCATATATCTGGATTTTACTACTGTCATGAATATTAATGTTCATAGTCACGTGATTCGAATAATTCAATATAGTTATATACTTGTGTAGGAGCCACTTACTGTTTGTGTGCGTTCGTGGAGCAGCAATAATGGTGGAACCTGTAGAGGTGCTCCAGGGTGCTTCAGAGAGCCTAGGATTGTTCTGGAGGGTGATTTAGTGAATGTCAAGGTTCTCCAGGGTTCCTCAGAGAACCCAAAATTATTCTGGAGGGTGATTTAGTGAATGTTGGGGTTCTCAGTGGTGCTTTAGAGATCTTAGGATTGTTCTGGAGGGTGATTTAGTGAATGTTGAGGTTCTCCAGGGTTCCTCAGAGATCTTAGGATTGTTCTGGAGGGTGATTTAGTGAATGTTGAGGTTCTCCAGGGTTCCTCAGAGATCTTAGGATTGTTCTGGGGGGTGATTTAGTGAATGTTGAGGTTCTCCAGGGTGCTTCAGAGAGCCTAGAATTGTTCTGGCGGTTATTTAGTGAATGTCGAGGTTCTCCAGAGAATGACTGCCATGAGGGGGTGAACATGGAGAAAGTGATGAGTAAAGATTAGTTGACTGTCACCTAAAGTTTGTGTGTACAATGTATAACTTGTGTAGAAGTTTTGCACGGCGTGTTTTTAAAGAATCCCACTGATTTATGTATGTTGCATCTTTTCAAGTGTTTCAGATACTTAATGCTTGTGTATGTGTGGTGTTTTGCAGGCATCATGGTGCGCATGAACGTCCTCGCTGATGCGCTGAAATGCATCAACAATGCGGAGAAACGTGGCAAGCGCCAGGTTCTCATCAGGCCCTGCTCCAAAGTCATTGTGCGCTTCCTCACCGTCATGATGAAGCATGGTGAGCGAACATCACTATCCACACTTCTCACGATCCTTATTCCGTAAACCATTCATAACATCAGATCATAATGTTTTTCCGCACGTCATGAAAATGGCTGCAAAGCATGTCTGATCTAAAACCCCAATTCCGAAAAAAACGATTGGGATGTGGTGGAGAATGTAGAAAAACTGTTTTATTGGCAGTAAAACAGAACCTTTATCAAAGGAAATGTACTATTTAAAGAAAAATAGTTTTTTATTATTATTATTTATGTCCATTGCCGCAACAAGCTTCGAATCTGTGTATGTCTGGGTCTTCTTTGTTGTGTTTTTATTTTTAATTTTTTTTTGTGTACTAGTACCAGTTAATAATTGTTAAATAAAAGTCCAATATTCATTGAATTACTTTATCAGAGGCACATTTGTGCATTTTTTTTAATTCTCCAGAACACTGTGTACATGTCTTTCTCATAATGCTGTTCTAGTGGTCCAACTGATGGCTCATGCTGATCCTTTCTTGGCCTGAGATGATGTGATGGTGGTTTTGTGCTAATCCTGCAATATCTTTTTCTTCGTGCAGGTTACATTGGAGAATTTGAGATCATCGACGATCACAGAGCTGGAAAAATTGTTGTGAACCTCACAGGCAGGCTGAACAAGGTGATGATCTGTTTCTTTTTCCTTCTAATGGAGCTGAGATGCCCGTGTGTGTTTTCTCAGGTGTGTTTGATGTCTTTTTTCCCTTCCCCCCCCATCATGTATCTGACCTGTGTTGTGTTTATGCTCAGTGTGGTGTGATCAGCCCCAGGTTTGATGTGCAGCTGAAGGATTTGGAAAAGTGGCAAAACAATCTTCTTCCATCCAGACAGTTCGGGTGAGTGTGTGACCTGCTCGTGTGTGTGTTGTGGACACAAGGAAAAAAAAATCTTGAATACAGTGTTGTGTAATCTGGATTAAGTTACAATTTTGCTATAAAAATCATTCTCTTAATGCAGTTAGTCACGTATCTGAAATTTAAAACGGGGATCAGGAGAATCACAAGCTTATTTTACATATTCAGCATTTGGCAGATGCCTGTTATCATATCCACTGATAACCATATCAGATCTGATACCATGTCCCTCAAGCTGTTGTGAGAAGCAACAAATTTGTCCTAAATTTTGAAACATGCAGCTTGTCAGAAGTGATGCAAAGTTTCTTGGTGGAAATTTGACCCAAAGACTGAAATTTAGCTCAAACATTCCACGTAGAAAAAAGGCTTTAATCGTTATCCAGTTTGCTGAAATGCTGCTCATTAGGCTCTAATCATGTGTGTGTGATGTAGGAAGTTAAAATAAAGCCTCAGGCACTTGCTGCACTCAGACATTTAGCTAATAGACGGCGTAAGCAGTCACTTTTCCTCCTTATACCGGGCTTCCTTTAGGGGAACAAAGTATCTTTGCTAGTCTGTAACTTGATGGTGAAATGGTGCCAAAGTGGTGGTGAATTTGATGCCAGAAAGTGTTTTGAAACGTGGATGTAGTCCGATGTGATAATTATTTAGTTGAAGTGTTTGTCAGTATGAAAACTTCCTTGTTGGGTTAAAGAAGAGCTTGAGTTTCCTGGATGTATTAACATCACACATGATTTCTTTCAAGAATCGATATGATGCAGGATAATCTGGAGTACTGTCTGATCTACAATGATCAGCTTTACGGGTTTCTTGCTGCCTGTGCACTGTTTTTTATAAAGAATATATTTATAATGAAATGATCAACAGCATGATGCAGTTGAACAGAATCAAAGTTTTTTCTCATTTTTATTCCTCATGTGCCTCAATGACTGTACACACCTGCTTAAATGTGCACGTAACTTTAAAGCAGGGCAGGTATTTAACAATATAATACTGATCTCATGATATCTTTTGCTCTAAGATGTGCTGTAGGTATGATTGTTCTATATATTTCCCTCCACTACTGTAAAGGACAGACATCGGCTTCTGTACTTTTTGTAGACTCGCATGGTTTCGTGTCCAAGTAAGAACCAAAGCGAGATGATTTCTCAATCCAGATTAAACCGTGTTTTTTTTTGTTTTTTTTTTTCTTCTATTTTTGGTTTTGCTGAACAACACAGCAGATTCATGGATCATATTTTTAGCCGAATGCATTTTGTTAAATTGTCACGTGATGGTCATGGTCTTGTTTATTTATCTGATGCATGATCAAAGATGTTTAATTTCCAGACTCATGAGTAGTTGTGATGGTTAATTGCAGAACACAACTTGCAGTGGAATGTAAACCTGATCGGCTGCTCAGAAACTTGTGCATTAGATAAAAGGAACTATAATTATATTAAAAGTTAGGAGATAATAATAATGATAAAGTAGTGCAAATTAAAAAATAGTGCCAATATATTTAGATGCGCTGGGGAAGTACACAATGCAGAATTAAATGTTAATTTCTTGCAATGTGGATGGAGACACCAGGAAGGAGGAAAAGAGGAAGACCAAGGAGGAGGTTTATGGATGTGGTGAGGGAAGACATGCAGGTAGAGGACAGGGGGGTACGGAGACAGATGATCTGCTGTGGAGACTTCTAATGGGAGAAGCCGAAAGATGATCTTGCAATGTGTTTAATTTCTATTTTTTTTCTATGGTCAGATTGTAGTCACGTGACCGGAGGTCAAATGTACAATTATTTCTTCACTCTGACTTAAAGCACGAGCCACGAAGCGACTCGAGTATCTGCGAGACTGCTTTAGTATTCTGAGCGTGTTGACTATTACATCTGCTGCATTTTCACTCTCGTTTACGTTCAGGGTTATTGATTCAATTGGTGCTGATTTTCAGCAGCTCTTATTGTTTCATTTTCTGTTAAGTGCTTTTCATTGGGTGGTAAAATAACTTGCTTTGATTTTTAATAACTCCATGTGGAGTTAAAAGCAGCAGTGACGTTCACTCGGTTGTTTTTCTTGATCTTTACCCTTCTCTCTCATTTCACCGGTTTTCAGGGTTTTTTTTTTTTCTCCTCTTTTAATGGAGAATGTGCGTGAGGTGTTTTTGCATGTAAAAATAAAAGTTATTGTATGGATATAAATGTCATCACAAATATATATTTTATTTCTCCAGGTTCATTGTATTGACTACCTCGGCTGGCATCATGGACCATGAAGAGGCCAGACGAAAACACACAGGAGGCAAAATCCTCGGCTTCTTTTTCTAAACATGTAAAAGCACCAACCAATAAAAAGCCATTTCCAATGGATCATATGTGTTTGTGGATTTAATTTTTTGATATTTATTAAAATTGTAAAAAATTCTGATCTTGTTTTTTTGGCATAATGTGGATTTTAGTTTCTGATTAACGTTAGATGATGCACAATTCAACACCCGGAATAATTTCCACGTCTAACAATACACGCTACAGTACTCGAACACTTCTCATGTGTGAACACTTCTCAGAGTATCACAAGAAACCTGTTCCTTACAGGTATAGATAGATCAAGATCTGCTCTGCTGCCTCGGGCTGAACGCCTCTGAAGGGAAATGTTTCTCTTCTATACAGCATCTTCAGCTGCATTTTGAATCTCTGGAAGGTGCTAAAGGTAAATTTTTTTTTAAAGAGACTTACACATTGTGCGTCTCGGGAATAGATTTATTTTGTGTGCTTTAAACCCAGACATCAACTCCTGTGTGTGTTGGGAATAGAGTGTGAGAGAATTAAAGCATTTGCGTGTTCAGTCAGGTTTCACGCTGAACTGAGGATTCTTGATATAAAGTGTCTGTTAAGAACCTGTTAAGTAGACTGTGGTTTTGGATGAACCCACATCACAGCCTGCTCAGCTCAGATCCTGGAGTCAACACACGTCTGAATGATGTAACTCTTTACTCAGTCTGAATTTTGATGATCTGATCTGAGATCTGTTTGTTTCACATAAAGCTGATTCAGAAACATTTTAAGGTTCACCAGAGGACCTGTGGAGAGCTAATGTAGTATTTCACATCCTCTCTAGGTGTGACGCACCAGCTCAGTAGAAATGACATCACACCTGAATGTCAGCCATTTCTTTTCCAAGTCGCATGATGTAGAAGTGACGATGCTAAAATCATTAGTCCTTAGCTTGACCTTGTCCCTTGCGTATATTCACTATTTTCATGTATTTTTGTAAACACCGTATTTGTTTTATAATGCAAAGATTTATTTTTATTTACAGCACCTTCCCCACAGCCAAGGTCACAAAGTGAGTTTAAACAGAGAGATTATAAAAGGAATATAATTAATCAGTAATGGAAACTGTCAAGTAGATTTTAGATATACATCTTAGTGACTTGTAAATAAAACTGTTTCTAAGAGATTAGCAAAAGTACAACATGCATGGTCTCTTAGCAGATCGAGAATACCCATGGTATTGGCACTGTCCTTTTAACTTCACTCCTAAACTAAAGCGAAACCTTCACCTAAAGATTGTTTTATTTTATTGATATAAGTATTAGCTAACTATTAAGTTGTAAAGGCTGGGTGAAATCTCATATGTTAAAGTATTGGTACACCTGTCTTTTCCAGCCTTATTGAGTTATTTTCCAAACTGGTAGGATGGATAGAATGCATTCAGATGTGGTAGCATTAAATTTTCTCCTTCACTTAAGCTAGGAAAATCCAAACCTGTTCCAGCATTAAAATGCCCCAGCATCAAGTGTGGGGACTTGATTACAAGTCCCCACACCCATGCCTGAAAAATCTAGTGGAAAGCCTTTCTAGATAAGTGGCGGTTATTATATCAGGAGATGAGAATATATCCTGATTGAGCTGTTTTACAAAGACGTATGCGTGTGATGGTCAGCGGTGCACATACTTTTGGTAACATAATACCCCGTGTTTTTACTCGAAAAAGGAGCATGAACTTTGAAATATTCCTACAGTATTTTCCAGTATGTAGCAGCAGGGGGTGCTGGTGAGTTACACCCTCACCCGTTTTGCACGTTATAGTGATTTTATAATAATGAGCGTAAAATATTAATATTATCAAAAATAATACTAACAATAATAATAATATTACACCAATATAATACCAAAAATCATAAAAAATATCATATACCTCATCAATAATAAGAATATTTCTATGGTCTATGATGGAAGCCCTATATACAGAAATCAAAATCCACTGCTCTATATATTATATTTATAATGGCAGTGTGATAAAATAAAAAAAGATTGCTCGCACAATCTTAGTTCAGGTGCATCCAGTTTACTGTAATTATCTCTGAATGGTCTTTGAAATTTAATTAAAATCAAATCAAATTAGCATGTAGATAGATCATTTGATGTAATTTGATAATTTGATGAAAATAGATGTAATTATATAAATGAAAAGGTTTGGAAAGGATATAGTTCAATTACAACCCTTTCAGAACCTGTCAAGAAATCTTTAACTATCCATAGAAACTTTAAGGAGCTCTTATTCCAAAGCAAAGAGGAATTTTGACAAGTGTATTGAACTATTTTTAAAGCTTTTATTGCTAACAGCATGCTCCATCACTGTAAAATTAAAGAATTTAAAAAACCACTAAGATTTTTCTAACCTTACCATCGGGTCTGACTCATTAGTTCAATGAAAAAGTGTCCCATGGTCAGTCTTACACAGCTTCAGAACGAATCAGCAGAGATCTGAGCGAACACCAAAACAGGATTTGTCAAGATCCAGCTTTTATAGCTGAAGATGACTGTTCAGAGATACTACCAGTAATATTGGGAGAAATGCTGCAAATCAGGGGCTGCAAAACTTATAATGACTTTTAGAGCCAAAAAGAATCACAGACCAATGCAGAAATCAATTCGGCAAAGCTCTGAGTTTTGATTTATTGTTTGAATAAAAAATGGCAGGCTTTTTATTTATTCATTTTGAAGTGATATGTAAAAAAAAAAAAAAAGAAATTATTGTCAAGATTTTTGGTAATTTTTATGTATAAATATTCCAACCAGTATATTACTTTACATTTCTTTACTGTCTCTTGTGTGGACTTCTGGGAAAATATTTTCAGGACTATATATTTATATATAATAAGTGCTACTGCTGTTATAACAAAGTAAAACAGACAAAAATGTAATTCGCCTGAACTTCACTTGCTAATTTCTTTCATTTTCTCATTGTTTACAATATTGTATCATATGTGCTATGGTTTTATTTAAGTTATATATCAATAGCGAAAGTTGATGTAGCCTGATACAATATTGTAAACAATGACAAATGAAAAAAAATGAGCAAGTGAGGTTCATAAATAAATAATAAAATGTAAAAATACAGCATGATCTAAAATTATTATTCATTTAATAAAAAACAGTGTATTAATACCTTCAGTTTTCTGGTTTTATTTTGGGGTTTTGTTTATAGATTGATGGAAGACAATTTGTTTTAACTAAAGTCTCACAAATCCCAAATGTCACTGGAAGATATTAGAGTACTTTTCCAAATCCACTGTATATATTTAATGCATAGAGGTTATATTTATTCTAGACTGTCAAACATGATATACTTTTGTCTAAAAAGATATCTGTCGTTAATTCAACATTTGCTGTTTTTGCTGTTCTTTTTGAAAATATGATCTGATTAAGCATCTTTTTACTTCAGACACACTTTACCCAAAAAGATAATAAGAAAAAAGTTTAAATGAAGTTTTTTTACAATGTAAGGAGCAAAGAGGCATGAAACACATTATGTGCTGGAAATAAAGGAAATCTGAGATGGCATATCGATGCACATTGCATTTCTGCAGGGCATGAATGTGGTGCTAAATGATGATGGGGCTGTTTGGAGAAAGTCACTGACTTGTAATGCTGCACAATGGTGGTTTGTATTGAATCCAGCCACCGCGAGTGCCTGGCGGCATTACACTATGATAACTTCTCTATCGAATATGAGAGACGTAATATCAGCTGAAGACAGTAATCAGGTCCGGGCCATTGCCCCTGCTGGCTAAGTGCTTATTTTGATGGTTTTTGGGTTCATTGGCCATGTGGTTCTGTGTGACTGGGTTTTCATAGAAAAGCTGATGGAGCGTTATGTCATAACCTCACTCTCAGAAGCATCCCCTGAATCCACCAGGTCAGATGTGGACTTGTAGGACATTGGACTATACAGAGTTTGCTTCATTTATTATGTTTGCCTTTAGGCCTGGGTTATAAATGTGCAAGATATAAAATGTGTATCACGTGAACACTATTTAAATACGGTTCTTAAATTGTGATACACAGCCTGCAGCTCTTTCACACAAAAGTGGAAATAAACAGAATTTACCCATTAAAAGTGAAAAGACTTTACTTAAATCTTTACCATCATGCATCATATTAAGTGATATCATTTGAGTGGTTAATGTTTTATTTATAAAAAAAGATTCATAGCTTTTCTCTCGGCTGTGCCGCTTCAAATAGTGTTTACATTAGGGTTTCGATCAATTAGAATTCAGCCATCACAATATCGATGCTTCTGCTCGAGATGACGTATGTCAAGTCAAGTCAAGTCAAGTTTATTTCTATTGCGCTTTGCACAACAGACATTGTCTCAAAGTAGCTTTACAGAAATCAACAGTGAAGGTGAACGGTGTGTATTTATCCCTGATGAGCAGCCGTGGCGACTGTGGCAAGGAAAAACTCCCTTAGATGTAATGGGGAAGAAACCTTGAGAGGAACCAGACTCAAAAGGGGAACCCATCCTCATTTGGGTGACATCAAGAGTTTGATTATAAATCTTTCAACAGTACAGAACACTGGAGAGTGAGAACTAACATGAGTACTGGAATAAAAGATTGTAAGTAATGATCTTTCTACAGTCTTATACAGTCTTTATGGTTATAAAACTAGAAGCTACTGAGCTCAACATTTGTGATCATCACAGATCCAGCACCAGCTTCTCCATGCCAGAGCCTTTAAACACTCCAGGAGGTCCAATGTCAAAACTCCACACATGTAGTGAGATCCAATTGGGACTGGTACGTCTCTAGATAGTTCAGGATGTTTGCGAGTTCGGCATCTACTTCTTCAAAGGTCCATAATCTTCATGAGGTGGGACGTGACTGGAGCTGGCCAAACCTCAGGATGCCTCGGGATTGGGAGAGAAAGAGAAGCAGTGGAGAGAAATTAGCGTAGCTGCTGTTCATTATATTAACAGCACATGTTGATAATGTTCATGTGATCAAATGTTCTGGAGCACAAGGTTATGATGTATGTATGTTGAGGTGCTGTTGTGGCTCCAGTGAAAGGAAACGTGTTGAATTGTGTTGTGTTTGCTTTAGTAATGAGATTCATTCTGACTGTATGAGATTCCTGTCTGTGATGCAGTGCGCTGTTCTACTGCGTTTCTCTCCAGGTTCGATAGCCATGGGCTCATAATGAGGGTATTAAGTGTGGGATTGACTCCGGTAGGACAACACTGAAGGCCTACGGGTGAAATGCACAGCCCATTACTGACAAATAGAGACATAAAACCAGTGTTAATATGTTGTGTTAATGTACTTCACATGGGATACACAGAGTAAATAAGAGTTACATATAATATTTTATTGTATTCAGATAGTTTGCGATTTTAATGTAAATGTCATTACCCAGTGGATGTGCTTTTGTGGATTTTAGTGTAAACAGCACATTAGATATTAAATCACACTTTAAATGTATATTTTTAAATAAAAATGCACACAGAGAGATGTACTCTCTATATTATATTATAACTTCCTCTCTTTTCTCTCGGTGGAGCGCGAGCCGACTCCGACTCCGCTGCGATCCGGATGAAACCGGTTTTCCGCGGTCGCGTTATGCTTAGTCAAACGATCCGAACCCCTGATGAATCGACTCAAAGATCCGACTCTCTGGTAAACGACACACCGCATCACCATCCTGAGGTAATTATTCCTGACTCCAATTAGCGTCGTCGGGTCGGTATTTTATGCCGTATTTCTGCTGCTTCTGTTTAGTAAAAATCCCCGAAACAGAGGTAGGAAAATATCAGCAACTATTTGTGCTAGCCGACATAAGGAAATTATTAACTAACTATTTATACGGTGCACTTACAGTTAATAGTAAATATGATGTTAATATGTTGTGTTTTATACGTCAAACACGGTGTTAATAGAGACAATGTCAGGGCCAGATATAAAATTATGATGTATTTGCACTAAAAAAGGTCTAATTTTTTCTCTGTGGAAAACCCATCAACCACATGAGATATCTATTTTAGTGGCAAACGGAAAGTGATTGTTAGAAAATATCAGTGGATTTCGGTGAAAAAAATACATTAAGTAATAAATCACACTTATAATATATATATTTATTAGTCAATAAAATGTCGACAATGCGAGTTTATTTCCTATATTATATATGACAGCTAGCCGTTAGCTCTCTGCTCTCTGTCGCAGAGCTGAGGGACCCGCACTGGGGCACGAGCCGATCGGGATTTCCGCGGTCGTGTCAGAGCGAGGAAACAGAAAAAAAGAGGTGAGAAACCGGACAGAAAAGATAAGAAAATTATTTGTGCTACTTCAGATATTTATTGGAACAAAAAAAGTGGTCAGTTTGTATAATTATTCCTATTGAAAATGTCATTAACGAGTTGATTTTTTGATTATTCTTACAAATTTTAACTGAGGGAGAAATTTCAGTAAAAGACACATATATTAAATGCAAACATCTAACAAGTAAAAGTTGACACAGTGTTTAGCTAGCCGGCTAGCGCTCTGTCAGAGCTGAGGTAACTGCAGCGCGCGCTCCGTGCCCACACAGCGATCCGGATAAAACCGGTATGACCGGTTAGTGTGGGAGCGTTCCGATTACATATCGAATACGGTTTTATAAATGACTGGGATCATGTTTTTTTTTGTTTATTTTTATTTTTTTTAATTAATGAAGATCTTTTGTTACATATCTGCATATCAAATAGTAAGTTATGAAATAAATTATGCCAGATGATTTTCACGTTGAATTAAAGAAAATAGTTTTACTTCTTTGTTTTTTTTTTCCCTCCAGAAACTGCATCCGAACAGCCCAAGAGGGTTTCTGACAGGGATCTATGCAAGCACCAGTCACACCACTAAATTGACAGCGTTTCAACATTGTGACTGTGCCGGCTGATGAGTCAATTCGCATGATGGCAGCAGAAGGGCAGGAAACCCTATAATTTCACCTCAGTACATACACCATGACCACCAGTAGCACCATCATCATCATCATCATCATCATCTTGTATGAATGCAACTTTTCAAAGTTGCATTTATCCAGGTAACCTTCAAGACTCACAGCGAACCCGCACACAAACAGAGGAAGACACGGAGCAGGTAGGTGTGAATAACTAGGTTTATATCGCGTGACTGCTCTGAGCTCTGGCCGATATTCTCGTCTCTGAACGAGCAGCAGTGAATCAGTTTTGTGTATCAGACGTGCGAATAAACAATTACACAGAGGTGAAAGCAAACTTTCACAGCCCATCAGGACATGGCAGCCATCGAAGACTTTGACACACACTCAGAAGGTCATGGGAGGACGAGACACAGAGGCTGGATTCATCACTTGGGGTTTAAGCACTAAAGGATCTTTGAGGTGTCTTCTAGAAAACCCTAAGTTTATAATCAAAACCTTCTACCCCTCAATAAGTATTACTCATTTTCACTAAGAGGCACTAGAGTCTGACATTTTGCTCCATACTACAACCAAAAGGTTCTAGAGATAATTAGTTCACATATTTAATCTTTAAGTCTATTTGTGTAATACGCAAAATCTGTGTTAGTTCAATTACTGAAATTCGTTAAAAAACTAATTTCTTTACAACTTTCCGTCCACAATCTGCTTTTAGAGAGAAACAATTTTAAAGCAAGAAAATTCAGTACTTTAGAATTAAGATGTTTAAGATGAACACATATAGGCTTTGGTTGATCTGCCTTGTTCAGGTTTCAGAAAGTACTTTTTAACATAAGAATATTTCATGCAGAAAACATCCTTATAAATCGTCAATTAAACACATACAAAGCGGCTTTTTAAAGAATTTGACTCACTCATGCTAAAATTAATTTGTGTACGATAAAAAAAGCTAATTGTATAAACTGGCCCCCCCACCCCCGCCACATCCTCACTATATTTAATTGTATTTAAAAAAATATATTAAAACGTGACATTTCTGATGACCTGTTATTTGCTGCACAAGGTAAGTCTTAAGGTAAGTGCGAATATGTTGTATTTTCATTTGTAGTTCTTTTAAGTCCCGCCTGGGGGCAGTATTGGCATTCACATTGCCACCCTCACAGTGTCCGCATTAAACTTCTCTCATTCCCCATCTAAAAGGCTTTTAACTCCAATTAAGATTGTTCCAGATGATAGCAGAATTAGTATTATGATGTGCAGAGAGGGTTGAAATCAGCATTGCTGACCAAAAGCTTCTGCTATCAAACAATCTGACACTTTTTTTAGATCATCAATGCAAGTGGGTAATTAAATGGTGGAACTAAAAAATCACAATGTGCTTTGGAGGAATGACTTATTATTTATATATATGTACATATAAACGTCTCTTATGTGTTTTCTGCCCTGTTTACAGTTTAAGGTTACAGTATGTGCTCAACAGATCTTTTTTTTTTATTTTTATAGACAACATTTAAATTATGGCTGCTAAAACAAATTTGAATGGATAATAGTTATTTTTTGCTTAAAAGTGCTTATACATGGAATGTATGGAATGTAGAATGCTAATTAGATGTAAAATAAAATCTCTGGATGCTAAATTGTCTTTAGTTTACTTCAAATTGCAATTGTTTCACTGGGATGTTACACAACTTGTGCAGAGTTAACAATCATACTGCAACCAGACATCTTTCCTCAAAGGATTTTTGTCGAGTCTGATTTTTGAGAGCAGAAAGAAAAAACCCAGTATGTTTCACGGACATAAATTAAACTACAGTCCTTTCCTCATACGGTGAAACCCTGGTGTACGAGTTGCTTGTAGTAGGAGAATATCTGTTTTACTAGTAAAATATCTTTAGTACGACTTTAAATCTAGGAGTACGAGCATATTTCAGAAAGACGAGCATTTCTTTTGACACGTTTGGTCCCAGTCACGCATTCTGCTCGTTGCTCGTCACCTCCATCCCCACGCTTCACACTCAGTCGCTTCATAGACATTGTTCTGAGTGCATTCTCGTCATTCTCTTATGTAAATATATTGGTTTTTGTCTGTTTTTATAGTGTTTTTGGTTTTTTGGTTTTTTACAAAAAATTTCGCATCATGCATCAAGCATCAATTTAGCACCCAAGAAGTGTAGTGATAGAGCTGGAAAGAAGGTTGTAAAAAGAATAAGCAATGAAATAAAGAAAGTAATTGTAGAAAAGTACAAATGTGGCGTACACACATGAGATCTTTGTCTGCAATATGGCTTTGTCTAGTTCAACAGTCATAAAGAACAAAAGGTTATTTCTTTCTTTGCTTTTAATTTCGTACGTTTTATGTTTATACGTTGTTACAAGTATATTTGTATGTTAAATTAGGCATAAAACATTTTCAATGGCTGTAAACGTGATTGCCTAATTACCTTAATTTTTATGGTAAAATTAACATGCGAGTACGAGCATATAGGAACACGAGCGGTTTTCAACGACAAATTAATCTCGTACACCGGTGTTATTATAAGTTTATTATTACTTTACATCATTTATCGACATTTCACCTGCAGCTACTAACGAATGCATATATTCATAAACTATAGAAAATGTGCATTTATGCTTTACTTGGACTGATTAAAATGAATAATCTGGACTTGAGTTTGACATCTGTGGCTAAGATACACTTTAAATGTGTAACTTTAAATAAAAAAATCATAACAATAATCAAAATACTAATTTCACCACTATGTGTATTGGCATTAAAATTTTAAATGGCAGATGCTGGGAAAGAGATGTACATAGCCTCAGCTGTGTTTCCTGAGTGTGTGTGTGTGTGTGTGTGTGTGTGTGTGTGTGTGTGTGTGTGTGTGTGTGTGTGTGTGTGTGTGTGTATGTTTATCCATACACATCTGGTATGACATCATTCTCGTAGCCACCCCTAGCCTCTGCCTTATTGTTGTCCTCTACTTCACCATGATCTTGCTAACAGTAACGGTGACACAACACTACTGATTACGTTTCACTACAGAGTTCTCAGGTGTGAGTAATTAACTTAGGTTCTGCTAGTGATGAGGGCTCAGCAAATATTACCCCGGAGCCAGTGAGGGCCCCAGGATCAAGACGGGGCTGTCTCATAGCCATAGCCATCGTATTGACTTGATTAGCTGCTAATTAAGAAGCCAACCGTCCAGATACGGAGCTGAGGGAGATGACTTCATTAGCAGGGTTTCGGTGAGCATAATCTTTCCTCACTCCCTCACACATCTCTTTGGTAGCAGACTGAAGGGAGAAAAAGATAGAATCTTCTGGATGAATTGGCCATCAGAGACAGTTGAATGAGACTGTATGACCAGCAGTGGACAAATTATAGCTTTGAATATGCACCGCATGATCTAATTATAAATCTTTTACTTAATTATCTCTATTAAAAGCATTTTTTAAACTCTAGTTATTATCTAGGTATTATATCTATAGTTATTTTTATTCACACCTTTTAAGTGTTATCTATACATTACATTTTGTTTAACTTCCTTTTAAATCAATACAACCTGTATAGAAATACATTTCTGCATGAGGATCTTTTTACATAACAAGATTGTCTCTCCATGGCATGAATGTACAATTAATTGTTAAATTAGAAATAAGGAGGGATAAAATTACTTTAAGAGACAAGTGATTTAGCTTTTCAGTTTAATTAAATCCAAATTTGACTGTTTGACTTCTAGTTTGTTCAAGCATGCTTCAAAAATTTAAGTGTGTTTTTTTCTGAATCATTTTCAAATGTTACGTGATTTTAAATACTGCATGTGGCACAGGTACGCCAGGGTACATCAACGAGGGTGACCCTGTTTTTTTAATGTACATATTCTTTGGCCTGAAATCAAATAAATGGAAAGCCACTTGCATGCATGTTTTATCTTTGTCCTGTCTGGGTGTTTCCTTGGTGTGCAATACTGCCTTTATGTGAGTTTGCTCTTATCTTATCACGCCTGTGCCGCATGCAGAGTGCAGTCTTGCCTTTCACTCGTCTCAGATGATCCCAGCATTAAAACTCAGAGCGAGTTTGAGCAGCTGGTTATTTTGTTATCAGTTTGCAGCAGGAGGTCGGCGTTTCTTCTCCGATGCACGCCGCACATCTTCACATCTCCGGGGATCAGCTATCAAAGCTTGCAGACTCCTGAGCGTTTGTCATTGAGCCTGCGCGAAGCAGGACGAGAATGTTGTTGCATAACAGCTTTCAGGCTTAAAAAGCAGCTTAAACGTCAGCTGCGGCCGAGTGCCATATGTATGCGCTCAATCTCGGCTGAATTTTGCTGATTATTGCGGCTGTGCTCTGTGGTTTGGGAGGGTGAGACGGGCTGTATAATCCCCTCCATTACCAAACACATGGAAGTGTGCTTGTGCCTGGGTTCTGTTCATATTTGCCTGCGGTATAAAACCCTGAGCCAAGGAACAATAAGGAAAAGCAAATAACGAGGAAAATTATCAATCCATGTAGCCTCAGCAATGAGGCTAATGTTGCCAACAAGCAATGGAAGCCTATTTTACATGATGTCTTCAAACCACTTCCATTTATGTCACACAGACATTTTGATGTGATTTAGGTCACAGTGGGAATTCCTGTCATCTGTAAACAGGAATTAAATCCACCACTTTTTTAGATAGATTGCATCTTGAAGAATCACTCAAATCTTTTTTCATAATGAAGTTTGGAATGATTTCACACACCTTGGCTCTACCTTCCAAAATGCGAAACGGATATTGTATAGAACTATTTTCATACTTATAAAGATGATTAATCACTTTTATTTTTGAGCAAACTATCTGTTTTGTTTTTCAGATTAATTTGTTTAGGGTTCAGCATTTAGCAAATCAGATGTTCACTACCAGTATGTTAAAAAAAAAAACCCTTATAAATAGAGTAATTATACTGTACAAATAATACAGTAGAAACTCCAGGAACTCAGAAAACCTTGTCTGGCAACAAAAGCAAACATTTGCTGTCTAAATGCATCTATAAGTCTAAATTAGATTTTTAGGCAAATCATGTATGTTGCAACTTAAACAGTCATTAAATTAAAATGTAACCTATTTCTAATGTTTTGTGAGGGAAATTCATCATCAACAGCAGACTGATCATTATCAGCAGAGTGTCTTTATAGTGTTTCTATAGCACATAGGATAGTTTAATTGTGTTTAATACCAGCACGTGACCAAGCGAAGCAGGCTATGCTTATCTCCACCACCTGCTTTCTAATGACATCTGCACATAGCACATATGAAGCAGCAGGCAATTACATCCAGTGCAGGTGATTCGAAGCAGATTACCCGAGCTCTTATTGTCGGATATTATCCACACAATATGTCACTATCCCCGTGTATAACATTGTTTCATTGGGCACGGGGGGCTACATTGGGCTACATTAAAGTAGAAGCATCATCACCTATTAGATTTCATACTGAGACATAAGACATGTTTTATACATTGTTTTTCAAATCAGGATGTGTTGTGTAACTCAGACTCAGCTTTGTGTCCTGAAGAGTGTGACACCATGTTTATGAAACTAGAGGTCTGTTTTAGGAAATAATTCTGTATCAGTTCTGGCCTGTATTGAACATGTCATCTCTACATTATGTTCTGCATCGTAACAACTGAGAACAATCGCTTGGAGGCAATAGGTTCAGTTACTAAGAGGATAATTACTAAGAGGACTGGTCCTCCTGGACAGGTTATTCCTGGATCATGGTTGATTGGTGTTGGACTTGGAAGTATTAGATCACTCTTATATATGTACTCGGTCACTAATGGATGAGTTACAGATTTGTATCAGGTCAGTACTGGATCACTATGTAATTTTATTTCAAAATGGAATCTAAAATGCATTTACGAGGTAGTGAAGAAAAATTACAGTAGTTTTTTTCTATTTCTCAAGTAGCCTGTTATAAATAGAGATATAATTGAAATGTGGCATCGCTGAAAAGAGCAGAGTTTGGATGAGGAAGGCTGGACCCAGCTGCTGTGGCCTGCAGGGTGTGTGTGTGTGTGTGTGTGTGTGTGTGTGTGTGTGTGTGTGTGTGTGTGTGTGTGTGTATGTGTGTGCATGTTTGTGTGTATTGATCACAGCTGTAATCGCTCTCCATCTGTCACAAGCTTCTGCTAATACTGAAGCAAGCCATGGAAATGCGGCCATGCTTGCAACTCTTTTTTTTCTCATTTATTCTCTCATTCCTTCCACTTTTGCTTTTCTGAAATGCCACCCCTGTTCTTAATACATGAATCAGTGTGTGTGCATGGGTGTGTGTGTCAGGGTAAGATTTAGATGAAGCAGTTTCTACTTTAACCAGTGTTGTTTAATATATATGAAAATGTGATTAAAACATTTTCAATATATTTCTATTTCCATCCTATGGGTTTAATTTAACTCACTTTACACAGTTTTCCTTATTTGTCACTGTTGGTATATATATATATATATATATATATATATATATATATATATATATATATATATATATATATATATACACTTTTGGCCACAAAAATCTTCCTATTAAGTAATGCAAAACAAAAAGCTTTATTTTAATATATTCTTATGTTATGTTCACGTCATCGCATTTTTTTTATGTTCCAATGGTAGTAAAAAGATTTTCACTGAAAGAGAACAGCTAGAACTTTTCTGTCAGACCTTTGATACAGCCATGTCAACTTCAGGCTTGTGTCCGATCGAGCATGTGTGTATTTCGCACGGTTTTGATGAAGTGGATCCAGATGCAATGCTGCTCACTGAGTAATGGCTTTAAGCGCACGGGGGTGACTGAGAGAAATTGGAACATTTGTGAGGACTCATTTTACCGGACTGGGGCTCTAGGCTGCCACTATGTGGGTTAATTGCAAGAGCAGAGATAAAGGCTAATAAATCCTGAGGTATAATGGAGCGATAGCGACCTCTAATTCATCTACAGCTGCTTACAGCAACTCGAACCTAACGCTGCCTCGTCCATCTCAGAGAGAAAAAACAGCTCTGTAGTTTTGCAAAATGCAGCATCACTTTTGCAGATAAAGCACATGCAGCAGATCGAACTCTTGGAGAGCATTTGCTGTCACCTCACTTCTAATATAATGCCTTCAAATTAGATTAGATTAGATTAGATTAGATTAGATTAGATTCAACTTTACTGTCATTATGCAAGCTACATATACAGAGCCAATGAAATGCAGTAAGCATGTAAACAGAAGTGCATAAGTGGCCTATTTACAATAAATAACAGTAAGATAAATATGGTATGAGGTTCATATATACAGGGATGAGGCTGATTAATGTACAGTAGGTAATAATATATGGTATATATGGTAATATATATACCATCCAAATATATATAAATATATATATACCATTGCATCTATCCCTTTCTGTGCAATTCATGTGTATATATTATTTTCTTATACCGTATTTTTTGGACTATAAGCTGCTACTTTTTTCCCACGTTTTGAACCCCGCGGCTTAAATAACGAAGCGTCTTATTTATAAATTTTTCCTGGGTTTTTCTCGGTTTCACAAACCTCAAGCCAAAAAAACTGAGCAACATAACATTACACCGATTAAATTTTCGAACGGAAACGAAAAAACGCACCTCACCTGTGTTCTGAGCTGCATGGCATCGGGAGAAAAAAAGTTTTTTTTAAACGCACGACGATGCCAAAAAATAAACTCCCGAGAGAAATAGTTGTGAAAGGAAGGAGGAATACAGTGAACAATGACTTTCTTGGTCGGCTACTGTTTAGATACAAGCCGCTGTAACGCGTTGAGTCTGGGTGAAGGGAGAGCTCACTAACTCCAGTTACAACATAAATCATATGAGCACAGACAGGTTTCCAAATCTCGTGCTTTTTTTTTTTTCTTGGCAACAGCGTTACAGGTTAGTCAAAGAAACTTAGAAATGAGCATCACAAAATAAAAAGGACATATTCCTCAGTCTTGCACACATGCAGTAATAGCGGAAAAATGCGGTGGCAGCCTGTTCTCAAAATGCTGCTCTGCTCTTAAAGGAGCCACAACATATTTTACCCATTACGCCGTGTAACAGACACTGTCTTTCATTAAAGCCTGTGTAAAGTTCATTAGTTTCAGTGTAGACTTATAGACAGGTGCGGCTTATTTATGTTTAAAAAAAAATCTTTGTCAAATTCAGTGGGTGCGGCTTATATATGGGTGAGCTTTATAGTCCGGAAATTACGATACTTTATTATTTTTTTCTTTATTTTTTTATCCTTATATTCTATTCCTGTTTTTCATGTTTAATTGTTGGACAGTCGTAAAAAGCATTTCACAGCATGTCGTACTCTGTATGAATGTGTATGTGATGAACAAAATTTAAATTTAAATTTGAATATACAATATACTTTCCAAAGGTAACGCATAGACAGACATGTTAGAAGATAATATACTTAAATGACATGATATAGTTATGTACAAGTATGAATGTATGTATGATATATATATAAACTGGCTTATTGTGTTTTTACTTTTTCAGTGATGCACGCATGTGGCTGTCCATGTCTCTTTTTTCTCTGCTCTCGTGCCCCCTTTTATCTTCACACCAGTCACTGGAAGAGAGCACACACTTAATGCAAATTCTGTACATGTAATTCTGTGTGTGTTCTTATAAGTTTGGGGACGCACCTGCCTATGACCCAAGTGGAAGCCCAGATAACGTACTTTCATACACCTAATTGCACACTTCTTTGGAGTCACGACCATTGTAAACGTCTGAGCACCGTTCTCAGGTGTTATAAATGTCGCTGCAGGTCGTTGCTAATGATGACTATATAAGGAAAAGCATAGAAAACGGGTGTTTGAACATTTTATTTTTTAATTGAAAAGGGCTTGTGGTTACACACCTATTGCTGTTACTTAGAAAACCATGAGTCATCGAATCAGGTGAAGTGTTTGGATTGAAATAAATTATATATTTAGTGATATGACCTTTCGGTCTCACAGATACAGACTGATGTAGTCTGTCACTAGTGTGGTGTCATTTAAAAGACATATGATACCAGCAAAAAGAGAGCTACTGCCTCACACTCTTTATTGACTCTGCTGTCACCTTCAGGATCAGGACTCTTTCTTTCTTTCTTTCTTTCTTTCTTTCTTTCTTTCTTTCTTTCTTTCTTTCTTGTTTTTTTTCTTTCTTTCTTTCTTTCTTTCTTTCTTTCTTTCTTTTTTTTTTCTTTCTTTCTTTCTTTCTTTCTTTCTTTCTTTCTTTCTTTCTTTCTTTCTTTCTTTCTTTTTTCTTTCTTTTTCAGGAACAAATAAAATCCCCTCGGAGCAGGTCAACATGCTTTTTTTACTAGTGAGTAGAAGGGCAGTGGAGACACAGCATTACTATAAGATTTATGAGGAAAACATTTAAAAAATATATGTATTTCGATTGGCATAACACTATCTTGAGGATAATTGTGATTAACTTTTTACTCCAATATTAATTGTGGGGAATTTAATTGAAAAGCATTTAAAAATATGATTATCTCTTGGTATCAATAACTTTCAGGCCATTTATACCATTAAAACACTACTACTTAATATTTTTAAATGAAAATATATTTTTTTCAAATTAAAACAGATTTGATTTAAAGTGCACTATTATCAGCAAGTACCATCAAATATGTTTTAGTGGCCTAGAAGGTTCCACATGGGTCTTAGTTATCTGTTTCAGTTTTTGCACTTTTTTGCTCACCTATTAAGACCAGTTGTTGTGTTAGCAGCTGTAACCTAGCACTGCTATTGAAATGATGACATTTCACTCATTTGCAAATGCTGACACAGCAGGAGAAAGAGAAGACTGTGGACACCAATATTGGCAGTTTAAACCGGTCATGAATCAAATGCAAATGAACACTAGCTAAAACAATGAGAGAAATTAAATGACTACTTACTGTGAAATAGTGAATGGTGATAGGCTAATTATTGTTTCCTAACTGACACTGGAAAGATTAAGAACCATTAAATCTTTTAGACTGAATATTATTGTAAAAAAAAAAAAAAAAACACACACTTTAACCTCACCCTACATTTCCCATCATCTGTAGATGATGAGCCTGCTGACTATTTCAGTGATATTTGCAGATTATAGTTTTATTTCTGATCCTTTAAGTGCTTTCACATAGCTGAGAGATTGTGATGTCATGAATGTGGCCTTCAAAGTGATTCAAGGTATTGTTTCACAAAATTACTATGGATTTCACGTAAATCTTCTGGCCTTGTAATTGAAACCCGTAATTGAAAAAGTTGACCGCAGGGCTTGCAACCATGTCAGACTTAGCAACAGTAAACAAGGTAACGGGGTTGAATGGAGGGTCAGGCAACTTTTCTCTTAATCAAAGTACAGATGATTTATAATTGATTGTAATTCTGTTTTAAAAGCAAAACACAAAGAAAAGCCTTAATAGACCTCTTTTTTCTTAGTCTACAAAAAATCACCACCAGGAAATTGAGAATATTTTATTATAATAATAATCATAATTTCTACTGTCACAAATTATATTAGTAACTGCGGAAAATAATATATTATTAAGAATCAAGTAGTTAGTCTTCTCGGTGGTCTTTTTGACACCTTACTGCTGGTCAAGCTGTAAATTTTTTCTTCCTAGACACTGTGGGTGTATTGTTTGGGATTGTTTGTGTTTATTGAAATTAGCGGGTATATTGTATTTATTTGGTAATATTGTTGCTTTGGAATATTTGCTTTGCTCTTATTATTGAGTGATACTGCTTCTTTAAGAAATCAGGGACGGGAGGTTTAGTGTAGTTGTGGGGCCACACAGTTTTCTTACAGAATGTAAAACTTATTGTTTTTTTGCTAAATAGTGGAAAATAGAGTTAATAAATGCTGTGCGTTTTAACCATACAACAGGTGTCAGGAGTGACTCAACAAGGTCTGAGTATTCAGTCATTTTGAGCTAATAGCGGTGTGAGAAGGCTGATCTTCAGCAAATATAAGGAAGCATGAATGCGGAAACTGATTTAAATACAGTGGAAAAATGCAGAAAGAATGCTTTGCAAAGACAGATTAATGCAAGAAATTGTAAATTAGGCCATCTAACGAAGAAAAAGAATCAGATGCTTCATTTAATGGATGATGACTGCAGCATAGAGGTCATGGAAGGAGCCAACCCTTTGTCAAACTTTTCTTTAAGGAATTCCAGCACTTGGCCGACCGGGCAGTTAACTGGATCTAAGCGGTGTTGTTTGCACCATGCCATGAACGTACAATCTCCTCATGGAGCGAGATCTGGATTGAAGAATGGTCTCTACCACCTTGGTGGAGAGACTGGTGGCTGGGAGCTTTGCCCCCTCAGAGGCCACAGCCACAGCCACCACAGCTTTGGGCGGGGGTGAATTACTGTGCCCCCTGCCAGAGAGAAATGGTCCCTGCTGAGAGGAATCTCCCAGGGAGAGTGTTTGAGAGGGCTACTAGGTCCACAAACCATGGCCTGCCTGTCGAAAGCATTAGGCGATGACCAGGAACTCCCAGCACTGGGCCCTGAGACAGGAACCCGGGATCTCTCCACACATCTAAGGCACGTAGAGCTCACTGCGTGACCTTGATCGTACACAGTGGATTGCCCCTCCGAGAGAACCTTTGGGTCCTGAGCCACCATTGTAGGGGTCTCATGTGCAGGAGGCCAAGGGGAACCACATTGGACGCTGCTGCCATCAGACCCAGCAGTCTTTGAACTGCGTCACAGTGAGTGACTGGCCTTTTCTCACTCTTTTGACGGCCGAGAGGATGGATTCGATCCATCCACTTCCTCTCCCCAGAGGAAGAAAAGCGGAGCTTGCGCACTCTCATTGCAAAGGGAAGAAACTGCCAAATGGCGTGCTTCCAACCCTTGTGAGATAAAGGGGCAGGCCCGTCTTCAAAACCTCTGCTAGGTTCATCTGCAAGCCCCAGGTCCTCAAATGCTGCTTCGCTTTACTGAAAGTGGGGCCAGAACGCGAGTAGCGGGCGCATCTTCCTCAAATAAAGTGCTCTCTATGGGAGCGGAGCGTTCGCATTGACATGTAAGCGCAATCTGCGCAATTGGCTCCCTCGAAAACCAACCTAGCATGCTCCGCTCCAAAACAAATGACACATAGGCTCATTAAGAGTATACATAGCCAAAACGAGTGCTTTGTCTTCTTTCCCACTTTCATCTTTTTTTTTTAAGGACATACACACAGAGCGTTTCCTGAACAAACAGAAGCTAGCGCCAACTCCACTGTGCTTTTATAGCTACCTGGTCCTGATGTCACCCTGCCGGTAAAGACATGCTTTGCATCGGACTGATTACTCACGTGATTCAGGGCATGGACAACACGGAAACGTTCCCAAAGCCTTGTTGACGCAGCTCGAGTTCCTGAAGGGAAAACACACTTCACTTCCAAAACTCAATCACAAATCCTTAAAGAAATATTAAATTTGTTGACTTATTACCAAACAAAAAGAAGGAAAATATTGAATTACTTATTTTTAAATGATTATTTTGTTTATTAAGGCGAGCAATGTAGGTTTGGACAGCTTTTCCCGCCTTAATAAACAAAATAATCATTTAAAAAATTACATTATGAATTACACGTTATCTTTGTGAAATGTTCAAATTAGCTAGATTGAATAATTTAAATGTGACAAATATGCTAAAAAATTTAATCAGGAAGGTAAGTGGTAATTCTTAAACTGCAGAGGTCAGATAATAGACATAAAAATACCAAAACAGTTTAACCAGTTACTAAGTTGAAAGGTTTTTAGTATTTAAAGTATGTATAGTATTTAAAGAGGACACCTTTCGGGGTGATTGTCTCGAGGAGAAAGGTGTAACTAAGTTTCAAGGATCAAGTAAAATGATTTTTCCAAGCTAAAAACTCTTCCCCCACCCCTGTTAAATTATTAAAAACTGTGATTAACCACATTTTTAAAATCACTTAAATAGCACCTGTCTGACAAAGTGAAGCATGCTTAAAGATCTCAAAAAGCAACACATTATGCAGTGATCTAAATAAATTCAAGAACAGAGGATAGATGTACATATATCAGTCTGAAAAGGGTTACAAGGCCATTTTCAGCAAACCCCTGTGAGAGCCATTATCCACAAATGAGGAAAACATGGAACACAATGGGCATATGGTTTGATTGGTTTTCCCTACAAACTTAACATCTCTTCACTCTGCCCTGAATCATTTGGATAAAAGCAACACATATGTCTGGATGCTATTCATCGATGGATTCAAACTGATCACCACAGTCTTTACTGACAACTGCAACTCTTCCATCCTTATCATGAACACTGGTGTACCACTGGGCTGTGTTCTGAGCCCTATCTTCTAGTCCCTGTTCACACTTAACTGCACACCTGACCATGGATAAAACTTTAAAATCAAGCTTGCAGACAACACTATGGTGGTAGGCCCAATCAGCAACAATAATGAAAGGGCCTACCAGGAGGCGGTTTGGCACCTGACAGTGTGGTGTGCCAGCAACAATCTTGCACTCAATACTGAGAAGACCAAGGAACTGATTGGGGACAACTGGCACACCAAGATAGAACACACACACATTCCCATTTACAGGTGTGGCCACAAGTTTTGAGATTGACAAAAATATTGTTTTCTTAGTCTGCTGCCTCAGTTTTTAGGATGGCAATTTGCTTATAATCCAGAGTGTTATGAAAAGTGATCAGATGAATTACAATTAATTGCAAAGTCCCTATTTCTTATATAAATATACCCCCCCCCCCCAAAAAAAAAAAAAAAATAAATAAATAAAAAAAAAATAAAAAACTTTTCCACTGCATATAAGCCCTGCCACAAAAGGACCAGCTGACATTATGTCAGTGATTCTCTCATTAAAACAGATAAGATTGTTGACAAGGACAAGGCTGGAGATCACTCTGTCATGCTGATTGATCTAGAATAACAAACTGGAAGCTTTAAAAGGAGTGTGGTACTTGAAGTTATTGATCTTTTACAAAAGTCTAGTTATGATTGCTTTATACAAAAAGAGATTCACAGGCAAGAAAATTGCTGCTAGTAAGATTGCACCTAAATCAGCCATATATCAGATAATCGAGAACTTAAAGGAGAGAGGTTCAATTGTTGTCCAGAAGGCTTTGGGGCCGTTTCTTCCAGGAAAAAGAAGCAACTTCTCTCTAGGTAAAACATCAGGGACAGACTTATTTTCTGCAAAAGGTACAGGGATTGGGCTACTGAGGACTGGAATAAAGTCATTTTCTCTGATAAATCTCTTTTTTGATTGTTTGGGGCATTCGGAAAAAGCTTGTCTGCAGAAGAAAAGGTGAGCACTATCATTAGTCCTGTGTCATGCCAAAAGTAAAGCATCTTGAGACTATTCATGTTGCTTCTTAGCCAAGTGAGTGGGCTCACTCACAAATTTGCCTATGAACACAGCCATGAATAAAGAATGGTACAATACCATCCTCTGATACTTCTAGCAACCATCCAAGAACAGTTTGGTGGTGAACGATGCCTTTTCCTGCATCATAGAGCCCCTTTCCATAAGGCAGAAGTGGCTAAGAAGTGGGGGCATTTGCATCTATGTAAACAGAGCTTGGTGCACCAATGCTATTATTACCAAATCCCACTGTTCTGCTGACACTGAATGCATGTTCATCAAGTGCAGGCCGTTTTATCTGCCCCGTGACTTATTTATCCACCTTTATCGCTACAGTGTATGTACCCCACGTTGCTAAACTAGTTATTACAGAACTCTGTTCTGCTGTTAATAAGTTGCAGACAGTGCGTTCAGATGGTGCCTGTATCTTTGCTGATTTTAATCATGCCAATTTCAGAACAGTACTCCCCAAATTTGATCAAAACATGTTATACCCTACAAGAGGAAACAATACTTTTAAGCAGGATTATACAAATGTCCCTGCTTCATACAAAGTCACTCCTCACCACCATGTTGAACAATAGGATTACCTATCCCAGCTCCTACTTCCCAAATACACATCCATCTTAAAATGTGAAAAGTGTAGCTGAAGGAAGCAGACTCTATTACAGCATGAGTTTTAGATTACAGACCGAAACGTTTTTGCTTGTCAGGCCACAATGGACTGACTGATATTAATACCTACACCAATTAATTTATGCACCACACCAACAGGTGTGCCCACAAAGTAACCACCCATAAAATAATTAAAGTATTTCACATTCAGAAACCCTGGATGAACAAGGAAGTCTGACTCCTGCTAAAGGCATGTGATGCTGCATTCAAATCTGGCTATCGAGAAGCCTACAGTCTTTCCAGAGCCAATCTGAAAAGCAGCAAAACAGAAATACAAACTGCAGATTGAGGACAAATTTAAAATGATCCCTGGTGTATGTGGACAGGCATTTATGCTATCAGATTAAAAACCATCAAACACCAGCCCCCTACCAGCAAGGCCATCCTTCTAGATAAATTTAACATCTTCTACACACTCTTCGATCGTGAAAACACAAAATCACCCATCAAAGATGAGCTACCACTTGATGACCTGCCTCTCATATTTTTATTGCATTCCTGATGGAGTACTCCGGGCCTGTGCAGAACAGCTGGCTGACATCTTCACCAACATATTCAACCTTTCTTTGGCCCAGGCCATTGTCCCTACCTGCTTCAAAACAATCACTATTGTGCCAGTACCAAAACATGGGGCTGCAATGGCACTCAATGACTTCCACCCTGTTGCTCTCACACCAATCATCACAAAGTGTTTTGAGAGACTGGTCCTCTCCCATCTGAAAACATACCTGTCCCCAACAATTGACACATTTCAGTTTGCCTACAAACCTAACAGGTCAACCAAGGATGCCATTGCCTCAGCTCTCTACACTGCCTTAAATCACCTGGATTAAAGCAACACATATGTCAGGATGCTATTCATTGATAACATTTAATACTATGATCCCATTAAATCTGATTACCAAGCTGAACCATCTTCACATCAGCTTCTCTTTTTGCAACTGGAACTTAGACTTTCTCACTAACAGACAGAGTCTGTTAGGAACAACAGTTGCAACTCCTCCATCCTCAATGTGAACACTAGTGTACCACAGGGCTGTGTTCTGAGCCCTATCTAGCTCTTCATCCTTGACAGGACACCTGAACATGGTGAAAACTTCATAATCAAGTTTGCAGACTTCAACACTGTGGTAGGCCTAATCAGCAACAATGATGAAAGGCCTACAGGGAAGATGTTTGACATACAGTGTGGTGTGCCAACAACAATCTTGCACTCAATGCTGAGAAGACCAAGGACCTGATTGTAGACAACCGGCAGACCAAGATAGGACACATTGACGGGATCTTTCCTGGACCCTCAACACTCCCACTCTGACAAAACAGTGGCTTTACTTCCATTGGAAGACTGCAGAACTTCTATCTATGCACAATTGAAAGCATCTTAAAAGAAACTGCTCCCCAGTGTGGAACACCAACTGCATTGTCTCAGATCAGAATGGCCTCCAACGGGTGGTGAAAACTGACCATCACCTCACTGATACAGCATTATTGTAATACAGGTAGCCCCTGATTTACTAAATAGATAGGGACCAGAAAAGTGTTTGTAATTCGATTATTTGTAAGTCAGGAAGAGTGAGACTCGCATGTCTCGGTCACACAATAGAGGCCTGCCAGGCATTCTTCTTCTTCTTCTTCTTCCTCTGTTTTTGCCGTTGTCAAATCTGAAAATCGCGTGCGGATTCTGAAAGTTTGCTTAAATATATTTAGAATTTCTTTATTTTTTTTTTCTTTTGGGTTGTTCGTATCTCCAAAGATTCGTAGGTCGGGGGCTGACTGTATATTGCACATTTTCACTTCCATTATATGTTTATTGTATATTCATATATTCATATATTTATTTTAGAATTATTTATATACATTGCTAGTTGCACTTCTGGTAAGATGCTGACTACATTTCACTGCACGTTTGTGTACTCTGCACAATGACAATCAAATTAAATTGTATACTCAATTAAATTGGCACAAATGAAATTGATTAAATATAATTAAATAAATGGAAACACTGGGAATAACCTTCTTGACACTGAAGATGAGTCATGGATGAGCCTTCCAGCATGACAATGATCAAAAACATATGACCAATGTTCTCTTGTAGTCCATTCCAGCCTGTGCAGGTGTACAATCTTGTCCCTGACATCCTTTGACAGCTCTTTGGTCTCGCCCATGGATGGTGGAGAGGTTGGAATGGAAGAGGTTGATTCTGTAACTGGTGTCTTTTTTTTTTTTTTTTTTTTCTTCAAATAATGAGTTGATATTAGAAGTTCTTTCTTAAAGATACAGGACTAATCTGGGTGTATGTTAATCAGAATTCTTGCTGGTTGGTAGGGGATCAAATACTTATTTCACTCAATCAAATACTAATTATATTATTATTATATTATTATAATATTCTTATTTATATATAATATAAATTTATTTATTATTATTATTATTATTATTATTATTATTATTATTATTATTATTATATATTTTTTTATATTCTTTCTCTCTGTTAAAATAAACCTACCATAAAAATTCTAGACTGTTCATTTCTTTGTAAAGAGTAAATTTACAAAATCAGCAGGGGATCAAATGATTATTTCCCCCACTGTTGTTAACTAAAACAAAAACAGCTGTCCCATACTTCATGGCAAGACTGAGCACACAAGGTAACTATTCTTTATAAGTTAGGTCTCTCCAAGGCAAAGATTTTAAAGCACATATGGCAGTTCGAACCAAATATCTGAAATTTGGACTCATGAGACCAACAGACAGGTTTATTGTCCATTCCTTATGTTTCTTAGCCCAAGAAATTCTCTTCTGCTTGTTCTTCTAAGGCAATGGTTTCTTTGCCGCAACTCGACAATGAAGCCTGACCTGCACAATCTACACTAAACAGTGGATGTTGTAATATGTGTGCCACTTTTACATTTCTTACATTTGTGGAAATTGACGGTTTCTGAGGCTCATAATTTTAATAAATTTATTCTCTGCAGCAGAAGAATTGCTTGATCTTATTTTGCTATTTTTTTTAGATATATTTTATTGACTAAGATGAAATGTCTTTTCCTTTTACTTTAAGGGGTATTTTTTTGCCATAATATGGATTTGTACAGTAATTGTAGTAGCAATAATAGGGCTATTGACTCTGTACCCCCTTTTCTTTGCACAAGACAACTGATGCTCCAAAGCACATTATAAAGTCAAGAAATGTCACAAATAAACACTTGACAAGGCACAGTTGTGTGTTGGAAACCATTCCAGATGACTACCTTGTGAATTTGATTAGAGAATGGCATGAGTTTGCCAAGCTGTCATCAAAGCTAAATGTAGCTACTTTGGACAGTCTAAAATCTGATACATATTATTGGGTTGTTTTACACTTTTTGTTTACTAGATAATGCTATGCATGTTTTTTCATAGTTTAGATGTTTACAATATTAATGTACAATGTTGAAAATAATACAAATAAAGAAAAAAGTGAAAAAGAAGAAATAGGTAGGTAGGTAGATAGATAAGTAGGTAAATATGATATTAGATGGGTCTGAAGTGCTAAAGGTTTTAATGTCTTACACACCTCAGCTTCAGCAGGCTCCTGTAAAGGCCTGGTACGCCAGACTCTCTCCACATAATTTTTTCCACTTATACCCACAGCTTATGTTTCTCGTAAAGTGAAGTGCTCTGCATTTGCACAACAGGGGTTCACACAAGACACCCAGTACATGGAAAATGCATTTCAGTTTTGGTCCTGCGACCATTTTGCCACTTGGTTCATGGTTCCTAAGGGAGGTGCTGCAACAGAGTGCTGGGTGGAAGGAGAGATAGAGGAAAATGATATAGATTTCCATTTGGGTATGATCAGCCTCGAACCACCAGAACCACTAAGTGGAATAACATCCAAATTGACCTTTTTCATCATACAACAAGCTTTTTCTCATCCTGCTACCATCTCTTACAGTATTATAGGCTTTTAATCATGCTCAGGAACCACAGATCTTGGATAATGTTTTTGAATGTTCATCTGATCTTTGAACTTGATTTAAACTTGACATTTTTGTGTTTCTACACTATAAAATACAAATAAATTTCTTTAGCAATTACATATGTGAAATTTTAATTTAGATGAACAGAGTGCAGTTCATCTGTCATCTAGCTTGGGATAAAAGATTATAGTGTATTCTAAGAATTGTGTAACCTTTTAGATTTACTGAATAGCTACCGACTAGAATCAGCATCAGTCCATTTATGCATTGTATAACTTAATTTTGACCCATGTCTAAGGTGATGTGAGAGACTCCTAAAAACTATAAATAATTGGTTTCTTCCGATGTGTTATCAGTCTCTTCTTTGTGTAGTCATGATGATCTAATATATGTTAGATTTGAGTGCCTTCAATTTCTTAATTTTGATCTTAACTATGCCTCTTGGGATTACAAACTTTTGAAATCTTCTGACTTCCACAATTTTACATGTTTTGCTCTTTTAAAAGCACCTTTCAGCCCGTAGTAGATAGTGGATTCTATTCTTGTAATTGCACTTCCAAATAAATATAGACAGGCCTGCTTTTATTCTGATCTAATCAAACACCATACAATTGATTTATTGAGTCTTGAATCTGATCTCTGGGTAACTTCCTACATGCTGAAAGTTGAATTAGTTTCAAATATATTATTTTGTTCGGTTTAATTAATAGTAAAATCCGTAATTATGTGGAACCTTTAAATCAGTTGGTTTTTGAGTCGTTGGACTGTGGTATGGAAAGATAACCTGCTCTATTCATTCCATACATCATTAAACCGCTTTTTGAATAAATGACTTTTCTCTAGGCATATTGAACTGTTTTATCCACTTTTAGAAGACCATATTGCATGCACAGCACACACTTGGACTACTGCTATGTGACCTATTGATTGTTGCCAGTCATGGACGTTAATGTGGCAGTGAAACCAGCAGAGCAAATCTAATATAAGTGGTTAGTTTACTCCCTTGGGGTTGCACTATATATGCGTTTATTGTTGAAGTTTGATTCTGATTGATTGCAAAGTATTTCTGTGTGCAATTTCCTTTCGTTTGTATTTGCAAATCACAGGTTTTTAATAATGTGCTTGTACTAATATATTAGCATTTCTGTATTAATAATTCACACAGATTTGTATGGCAGATGCTTCAAGTAAACATTTTAAAAACCTGTAGTCATTGATGTGGTGGATTTTTCCGTACATTAACATTTATGGACTGTTTCAGACGCCCAGCTACATGTAAAGTTTTAACAATTCAGACATCTTCATGACTAAGGAGTTTACACATTTGTTATTGGATCATTGTTTTCTCCTATATCTGAGGCAACATTTTTGCTCATGTTGTACTGAGTCAGTTTCATCTCTACTATTAACAGAATAACACACTTTAAATACGCTGAGGCAACATGGGAAAGTTAAATTAATGGATTTACGGACAGGTGCTACTAAGGCTATCCTACACTATATGACAAAAACTGTTGATGGCATGAGCTGCCATTCTACTGTTTTAAAAGCTATCTTTATAAAGGCTATATGGGGTGTCCTTGAATGTCCACAATATCACCAACAACCTTTTGGAAGAACTTTAACCCAGACCATCTTTACCCAACATCAGTGCCTTCCTCTTCTTTGGCTGCTCCCATTAGGGGTCGCCACAGCGGCTCATCCGTCTCCATACTACTCTGTCTTCTACATCTGCCTCTTTCAAACCAACAACCTACATGTCTTTCTTTACCACATTCATAAACCTCCTCCTTGGTCTTCCTCTTTTCCTCCTTCCTTGTAGCTCCATCCTCAGCATTGATCTTCCAAAATACCCCATGTCCCACCTCTGCACATGTCCAAACCATCTCGCCTCTCTCACTTTGTCTCCAAAACGTCCTACATGTCCTCTAATGAACTCATTTCTAATCCTGTCCATCGTCGTCACTCCCAACGAACATCTCAACATCTTCAGCTCTGCTACCTCCAGCTCCACCTCCTGTCTTTTACTCAATGCCACTGTCTCTAAACCATACAACATCTCAGGTTTCACCACAGTCCTATAAACTTTCCCTTTCACTCTCACAGATACTCTTTTATCACAAATCACTCCTGCTATCACTCTTCTCCACCCACTCCACCCTGCCTGCACTCTTTTCTTCACTTCTCTAACACACTCTCTATTACTTTGCACTGTTGACCCCAGGTACCTGAACTCTTCCACCTTCTCCACCTCTTCTCCCTGCATCCATTCCACTGCCCTCCTTCTCATTCACACACATGTACTCTGTCTTACTCCTACTGACTTTCATTCCCGTTCTCACCAGCGCATACCTTCACCTCTCCATGTTCTTCTCAACCTGCTCCCTACTAGCTGAATGAACTTAAATCCCCACAGCCATGCTCCTAAAATCTACTGGAAAACTGTCCCAGATGAGAGGAGCTTATTGTAACAGAATAAATCTGAAATTATATGTTTAACAAGGCTATATCTTTACTACTGATCAGATGGATACGACGTCAAATCCCATAACTTCTCTTAGGTCCTTTTGCAAGACAGCCCATAAACATGATGTTCTTATCTCAGCTGTAAATCTCTTTTCAAGGGATAGTACTTTGTACAACTTGCCATGACATTAACACTGTCTCAAATATCACATAGATGCTTATGAGCAATGCCACATTTTCTGTGTTGATAATTTGTCGAATGAGGCGGCACATCTCTTGCCTCATCTCAGCCTTTTATTTACGTGCCGAGTAGAAGCTCTACAGCTGCCCCAGTGGGAGATTTGGAGTTTGCGCATGGCTGACCACCCTTATTTGTATTGTTCGTCACGAAGACAGTGTTGTTCTAGTGTTGTTGTTTTGGGAGTCACATTAAACCCTCTATATCTCTCTGTCTCCCTCTTCTTTCATTCTTTTATCTCTCTATTCAAACATGGTACCCACTGAGAACATAGGGCACGTCTACATGGCTGCCAGTTGGAAGATACCACTTGGATTTGTTGATTATTTACTGCAGCCATGACCACTATTTTCATGGTAGTGTCTCAGGAGTACATGAAGGGCAATTTTATAAACATGGCACTAATTGTGATGGTGGCCTTTTGTGGTTTCAAAAATGCGTCTTTGTCTTTAATTAAAGTGTTCACAATCTGGTGTGAATGATAATTACTCGCTCAAAAATCGATTTGAAAATAATCTGGGAAGTCTGAGAATTAAGAGGGTTATACACTGACTAAAAGCAATTGATGTTATATTGAAATGTGCTTCATTTCTTTATTGAAAAACCTGAATTTTTTTTTTTTTCTAAATAAAATATAGTGGAATTATTTATTTATTATTTGTTTTATAACTGTATCTAATGCCACTGTTGTGTTTGTGTAAAAATCAGTAATTCATGATACATAGTAGAAATGCATATCACAGATGAATACACTGTATGAACAAAAGTATTGCAAAACCAGAAGTTTCCTGCCGTATGTGGTTTTTCTACAAACTGTTATCTTATTGCTGGAGGCACTTGAACGTATTTCAGCATGGAAATGCCCATGTGCACGAAGCAAGCTACACAAAGATATGCTTTACATGGTTTGGAAAGGAAGATCCTAAGTGGCCTGCTATAGAGCTCTGATCTCAATCCTCCTAAACACCTTTGTGTTGAATGTGAATGCTGACTGCACCCCAGGACTCCTCACCTCACCTACATCAGTACCTGACTTTTATTACTTGATGAACATAAATATCCACAAGCACACTCCAAATTCTAGTGGAACATCTTTCCAGAAGATTGGTGGGAATTATAAAAGCAAATTGGGACTAGATAGCAAGATAGCAAATCAAGACCCAACTTTAAAGCAGCATGCCACATTTACACATCAGTATAGTGAGACATTCAGTCCTACAGATGCTCTAAAACAGAAGTGTGTCCCTGGCGAAACAGGTTGAGTAAATATATCAGCCGTGGTATGAACAGAGAGACTTCCGTGAGGAGAGAGTGCAGATGAGTGAAAGCATGTTTCCTGGAACACACTCCTGAGAGAGGCAATGCATTAGAGCAGTGTGGCAAAAATACTGAACAACACTGCATCGTAATGGAGGAATGGGACAGCAGCAACACACACGTAAAATGTGACAATCAGTCAATGATGAGAAACAGAGAAAAAAGGACAAAAGATGAATAGGGAGAGAGAGAGAGAGAGAGAGAGAGAGAGAGAGAGAGAGAACAAGAAATGGAATTTGAAAATTATGAAGATGGCTAGACCGTTATTCAAAAATATATGTACTAAAAGAAAGAAAATGGAAGATGGCTAGAAACAAAACGGCAGTAGGGGAGAATCCATAGGAGAGAGATAGGGAGAGGAAGAGAAATAAAAATGAACAGACTAAAAAGAGAGAGAATGAGAATGTATAAGAAACAAAGAGAACAGAGATGAGATGAAGATATGGATAGTGCTGGAAAGAAGAAGGAGAGGGAAGGAAGTCTAGGAAAAGAATGGTGGGATGAAGCATAGTGATGGAGAAATACAGAAGAAAAGGTGCAGAAAGAATGATGAAGTACTGCAGAAGGAGACGTGAGAAGTGTGAGGCAGAGAAAATCCGAGTTGTTTGAAGGAGGGCAGTAAGAAGAAAATCAGTTTGCAAAGACAGAATGAATGAAGATGAAAAGAAATGATATAGAGAAAGAAACAGAATGATAGAAAAAGAGGTATTAGGAAGATCAGGAGAAATATGAAAGAAAACAGCATGTAAATGGAAAAGTGGCAAATGAATGCAGAATGAAAAGAGGTGTGAAAAGGGTGGCAGAGGAAGAATTAAGTGAAAGGATAGAGAAAAAGTTAGGCAATTAACAATTGATAGATAGTAGAAGAAGTGGAGAAGGAAGAAGACACTAGGAAAAGGACATTGAATAGAACGCGCGAGAAGCAAAAGGATAGAACTAGCAGAAGATGTAGTGATGGAAATCAGGAGAAGAATCTGCAAAATGGAAAAGAACAGAAGGGGAGGTGTGGAGGAAGACACCAGAAGTGTAGAAGGAGAGATGCAGTAACAAGTGAGGTGTGGATGAAGAAATGTCTGGAGAGATACTGATAAATATGGCAGATGGTGAAGTCAGACCTGAAGGAGAAATAAGAGTCGAGCAGACAGTCTGTTTTTACTAAGTGCTTCTGTCTCTGCACTGGGCTGGATGGAGGACAAGATGCTACCTAAAAATAAAAAAAATCTCAGGCAATGCTTACATTGTCCATTTGCATTTACATTTATGCTATTTATCAGACGCCGTTATCCAGAGCGACGTTCAAGTGTTTTGAGTCTCTATCAATGAATAAATCAACACTTGTTCACTAGATTACAAACTTAAGATACAATTAGCCTAAAATCTGTTGAGAGGATTGATAGTATGCTCTTTATATATATATATATAAATAAACAGACAGTTGATTGTCCATGGTTACCCTGATGTTGTCAGTGTTGGCTGAAGGGGAGATCAGTGAGTTGTGTAGAGTTATCCTGACCTGTTGATGAATCACCCGGGATGACCAGCAGTTCAGTTTTGCTGGGGTTGAGTTTCAGTTGATAGGGACTCATCCACAATGAGTATGTATGCTGTAGCATTAAAATTCTCTTGCCTGGAACTCAAGATGGGATAAATTGGAACATTGACTTGAACACCAGACCTTCTCACCCAGCACTAATGCTCTTGATGCTGAATGATTACACATACCCACAGTTACACCTTAAAATCTAGTGGAAATCCTTTTACAGAAAAAAAAAACTGATGTGTTTTGATAAAGTGGTGAACACCATCATCAATAACTATATTTAAATTTGCTTTATTATGTTCATGATAACATTGTTGAGCAAGTTTACACATATTCTAACATACTTTTACTTGCTTTATTTCAGAAAGATCAGCAATGTTCAGCTTGAGCTTTTGTAGCAGCCTACACTTTGTAACCTTTTCACTAATTCTCCACAGACTCATGTCTATTCCTAGACTTTAAAACACACACATACACACGGTTGTTGGAAGCATAAATTAGTGCACAAACTGTGTCACAGCTAAACCACACCTTAGTAATGGTCTAACTTTATACCAACTGTGCAAGATTACAGAGGTATCTGGAGTGAAGGGCATTTACAGAGAGGTTAAAAAAAGCCCTATGCTCTCTTTCTCTCTCCTCTGGGTATTAAGGTCTATTCTACAAATCCCACTGGCACTTAACAGTTATAGGAGCTTAATTAAGCAGCCGTGTGAGTAGCTGTTTCGCCTACAGAATTATTTTAGCAGTACGCAGTGTACACATTGAGGGCACGTAGTTAGCTTTAGGTGTTGAAGGTGTGGGTGTGATTGTGTGTCAGTGTATTGTGCTGTTTGGCATTTTGTCACACCATCTTTTCTCCTTCAGTCATTTAATGGGGGCAAAAGTTACATTTGATCATTTATTAATTATTCAGTATAAACATAAAATATTTCACTCCTATCTTTTTTTGTTTTTTAGGGCGTATCTAGATTTATTTTGCACCATATGTTTCGGGGGGTAAAAATAAATATACCAAAAATTCTGACAAAAACTAATCAACTAACTAAATTAATTTGAAAAAGCATGTAATCAGTCGTTTATTATATTGTGATAAAATATTTTCACAAATTTTTCATAATGTTTGAAAAACATTCCTTAGGTTTATTTCTGGCTGGTTTCTGGCTTATGATTTATTTATTCTCTGTGGTCAAAGTAGCCCTTTTGCTGCTGAGTATTATGACCAAATGCAGCATTTAGGTCATAGACTGCTTCATTATAAATTTTTCTTTTGTGCTATTTGATCCGATTTTAATCGCAAATCTGTTTAAAATATCAACTTCAATTGGTTTCTTATTAAGGAAGTTCTCTCCAGTCAATTAGTATGACTTAGTTATTGAAGGACTGAACAAAATGAAAAACTTCCAGTAAGGATCCCATAAATGGGTGCCAAGTTTACTAGACTTCACTAGAACATTGATATTTAAAGCCATAGTTACTTTAAGTTTGTGAATGGCTAATCAATCAATTTTATTAAAAGCCTGCTCCTGTTGAGGAAGCTTGCTGCTGTATACTCAGCAAGATCAGGACATGTAAAATGTAGGGAAAGGAACTGTTTACACAGTTACCATGAGAAAAGTTGCTTCGTTGCCCTGATTCTGTTTTCCCTTCTTGTCTTGAGAGGTTTGTAGCATTGCATAGGAGAACATTAAATATCACTAATGCTGTTGTAATGCATTATACCTTTGATCTGATATAACATTTAAACATCTTGTCTGACACAGAAATGAAGACAAATTATTTCTTTCTTTTAATTAAAATAAAATTCAGTCATGGGGGGTGACAACAGAGCAGTAATACAGAAAGCATTTTTACACCAGCAGAGAATGAATTTCTTTTCTTTTGGCTTGACGTTGACACACAGAAGGTTGGGAGTTCCTCAGACAGGAGAGAAGCTAAGGCACGCAGGCCACCTCCTGCCGGAGAGAGCCGGGGATTCAGAATAGATTGTGCAACATTTGCCCAACAAAACATTCCAGCACTGACAACAACAATTTGCCATGAAACTCTACAAAAGGCAAAATGATCATTAAGAGCATTATAAATCACACAGTCAGGCTTTTCTTTGTCTCTCTAGCCTTCCACGCTGTCACATTACATTTTTTTTTCCCCATCTGGAGCGGATCATTGCAACTGAGACTCTGCACACTATTTAATACTTTAAAAACATCTGCCCATTACAAAAAATTACATTTTCATTCCTATCAAAATAGCTATAGTACATAAGACTACATAGAAGTGAGTTTTAAATAAGGTTTGATGGGAACGGTCGATAAAAAGAGCTAAATAATGGTA
The DNA here is from genome assembly GCA_039877035.1 of Silurus lanzhouensis. Lineage (NCBI taxonomy): Eukaryota > Metazoa > Chordata > Actinopteri > Siluriformes > Siluridae > Silurus > Silurus lanzhouensis. The sequence continues at coordinate 478,370 of JBCEWE010000096.1, forward strand.
GATTGGTTTCTTCAAAAGATTTTCTCCAGAATAATTGTGCGGTTTTATAATCTTAAATACACTCATACTGTATAGCCACACACATTATTCTCTTTATAAAAAAAAATAATAATAAAAAATCCAACGGATGAATACTTGTTTGTTGTCAAGTATTTAGGTCTTAAATTAGAAATGTGACAATGTCTTCAATACTCTCATAACACCACTAGCATTGAATGGGATGTTGTCAGAAAAGCTTTGATACCGTTAAAACCTCACAAAATAACACAAGTGCTTCACTGGAAATTCAACACAACAAACCCCGTTACAACAACAATGAAATCCTGATGTTTTATTTTGTATTGGACATAACCTCAGAGGACTTGACAACAATCTGGGTTTCATACAGAGAAGAACAGCCGGTCTTGCCCTTCAGTAGATGCCCAAGGGTCCATCTGTACATATATACTGAGTCTTATGCTCTTAATTTGGAACCATAAGTGCGGTATAAAAACGAAGGAAAATCTCCAGTGAAAATTGTGGGGTCCGGCAAGCTTGCAATCTTCTCTGCTAAAAATACACCTCAAGCAGTCAGAAAACAGGGGCGGTCCTGTGATTATTATGGAGGTGTACACCACATGCTTGGAAATTGTGATGTCTGCATGGCTGGTGTGTCACATTGGAGAATTTAGAGGCCTTATCAACAGTAACTGAGGATTCAACGAGTATTGGAACAGTTTTGAAATAAGAGGAAAAGTTCAGGTTATTTTTTAGATTTAACAAAAAGACGTCATCTGTCTACTGTGGGTCTAGTCTAGGTTTGCTGTAGGGTCTGGTCAGGGAGGTTAAAACATTAACGTTAAATTTAATCCTGTGCTGTGTTTAATTTATCTGGGGTTGATGGCCTTTGTAAATAAAGGCAGCTTGTAATTTTACAAAAAGGTATTGATTGAGCTGCAAAAAAACAGCATATAGACATTAGTCATTGACTAAAAAAATAGCTATTTGATTTATATAAACACATGAATAAATAGCCAACTCGGTGCCCTAACCCTACACAGTAAATCCTCTGCTTTAGGGAAAATAAAGTAAAAAGAATAAAATAATTTTTTATTATATTTTTTCTCCCTTTGTGTGCCAGCACAGCTGACACTTTCCAATTCAAGTCAGGCAGCCACAGGCAATAGCAAGCTGTAGAGTCAAGAGTTCGAGAAAAAAAAGCCAGAAGAGAGAGAGAGACATACAGAGAAAGAGAGAAAGATAGAGACAGATAAAGACAGACAGACAGCCTGACAATTCCAAGAACCTTCCCACACACATTCTGCTTTAGGCTCCTGCACTAGTGGAAATGTGGAGTGTGGCCCAGCTTAACTATACTTGGCAATTAACTCAATGTTCATTTCTATAGAGCAGCCCACGAAGGCCACTGTGGCTGGGGGTAAAGTGCCTTACTGACTCTGAGCAGCTGGAGACTCCCATCTCATAGCTTTATTGCCGCAGTTTAGCATTTTGCGAATACATCTGCACTGCGGGGGTAATGTGTGTGTGTGTGTGTGTGTGTGTGTGTGTGTGTGTGTTTGTGTGTGGATACCTGTGTTATAGATAAAAAGACTTACTCTAAATGAATCCCTTTTGGTCACAGTACCTATGTTGAGGTCCGTTCTGTGCTTGCAAATGTCCCCAGCAAAGTCAATGCAAAAGGCATTTGAATTTTCAAAGAAAAAATTTGATCAAGTTTAAAAAAAAAACTGATCACAGTTATTTTAATTTTCAAAACTAAATAAATAGAAAAAAGCTCAACTGCACTCATATGAGTCTGAAACAACACTTCATAAAGATCTGCTTAAAAAAAATTCTCAGTGTACGATGTCTCACTCCTCGACCAACAAGGGTCTTGCAGCTCAGATTTATCTGAGCAATGTTAAAGGAAATAAATAACAAAACATATCAACAGCAAAACGATGGTGATGCAGCAGGAGATGCAGGGCAGTGGTAGCGTTCCTGCTACCTTATGGTGCCATTTGCTTTGAGAGGCCCTAGCTGTGATTTCGGATCAGGGCTGAGTGAGCTCCATGCTGTGTCTCTGCAAGACTGCAAGACGGGACAGCCAGAGGGTGTTGCCGAACAAATGTCCGCAGCTCCCCACACATCACCAATCAGGCTGTCAACCCAGCGCTCCAAACGCATCCCCGTCAGCCCAGCATTATGCTCTGCCTCCTCCACTTGGCCCAAATGTACTGGGATATTTAGGATGGGGTTCAGCCCATGGAAGCTCTGCTCCATGTAGCTGTTCTTAGGTGGACCGTTGTGCACTTTCAAGGCATCTTCTGTAAAGAAATAAAATGATCGTTGTTAGTAATGCTTGAATAATTTTTATGTTGTAACCCAATTAGCAAATGTCTTCATTGTGTGGCTTTATAGAAACAATTGGTAAATTGACTGCTACTTCATTTAACACCACAACAGGTTTGCAACTTCACTGTCATTGGCCAAGTAATTTTTGGTGGAGGCAAACTGGTACAGTAAATTAAAAGTAATTGTTTTACTGCTAACAACTGAAAGAACTTCTTAATGAATGGCTTCTGGGATCCTTTTTTTTCCAGATAATCTTTAACCAATCATATGTGCTATGTACAAAAAAAAAAGTATTTAATTACAAAGTGCATTCTTATCCAAAGTAACTTACAGTGACCTCAGATATACATATGATCAGTTGAGGGTTAAGGGCCTTGCTCAGGGGGATTTGAACTCACTACGTTCTTAACAGAGGTCCAGCATTTTAACCACTGACCTTCCACTTCCCTGTTAGGGCTACTGGCTAGTAAGCCACATGGCACAGATTGACCAACCAGCCATCTGAATTACCTTCGACAAAAGTCAAAGTATACATGCTCTTTTAAAAAAGGATAAATTATTTCTAATGTAGCTAGCTACTAGATTTGGCAAATCTCTGGATCTGACACTTACCATACATCTGCATTCTTCAGATCAGTTTTTTACTTGTCGATTAAATCCGGTTTTGCCACTGCATCATTTGTGCTTCTAAGCCTTATGATGTCTCTAAGCTTTAAGCTGCTCTTTCAAATTACCACTTTCCTGGTTTAGCATATTTCTGACTGCCTCCTCCGCCCTCACAGCCTTTCAGATGTCTCCTTAACCTACCAATTCCAGTCTGTGCACTTAGCTTACCCGCAGTTGATTTGCTTTCATACTGTTTATAAATGTGAAAAACATTGCACAATGTTTTTTGAAGAGGCATTTAAATTATAGGTCAACCAAATAATATCTATAAATGAAAATCGTTCTTTAATGGCCCATTAACCACTGAACAGTCTGCTTAATTGTTTGCAAGTGGCCTTGTATATCGTTATGCAGGTCTATCCTGTAGCATGCACATCTATATGTTCACTCCAAAATAAAATCATGGTCAAGTGCCAAATCAATTTGGTGTGTTCCTCTGCACAAGGCCAACCTTCAAGCCCTCAGCTAACATCTATAACATTAATAGCTGTCCAAATTTCACTACGTTTTAGACTGGCTAGGACCACATAAAGACACTTTATACAATTTTATTAGATCTGCGTGCAGAGTCACGATCAGCGGGAGGTCTTGGTCTCTGTCTTCCGCATTAATCATACTGCACAGTGGTGAATCATCCTGAGTAACCAACCATGCTTCTCTCATCTGAAACATGGAATTCACAAATCAGGGTTTCTTGATGTAATTTCTGTGGATAAGTTTGTCATTTAAGACTAAAACGAGTCAAAAGTTAAAAGGAAGCCTATATTCCAGTCTGAATTTAAACCATTGTGAGTTTTTTTCAAATGTAAGGTGACCTGGGTTTTGTGTACAACTTAAATGCAAGCCTATATTTAGCTGATGGAGCAGAATGATTCCAATGCACAAGCCTCTGAGGGTGACCTCACAGCATGATAGTAGTAGTTTCTACTACCCAGACTTGTAATGCATAAAAAGGAAGAAGGGATGATGTCTTAATGAGTGTTACTGCATTAACACTAGCAATGTCTGAATTAAACATTTTAACAAATTTGCCTTTTTCTTCATCTTTTTAGGAAAAAATGGTATAAATATTTACAGTGTCTGTTAATAGCACTGTCTATATGTGTACTATACATGTAAAAGCAGTGGATTATTAATCATAAATTATAATGATCTAAAAGTAGCCATCCTTTATAATTAGTGGATTTAGCTTTTTACGACACAGCCCAAACCACTGCTGAATGCAAACTCGGCACAATAAGTTCACTGGGAGTTGAACACTGGGTTTAGATGGACAATAAGCCACACAGAAGTTTTGGCTCACCGGGTACTATGCCATTTACCACTGGCATTGTTGTACAAATTTCTTCCTACCTGTCTGGCAGTCTTGCACTTAGAATACCTTGAGAATTCTATGCGATTTAATAAGCAAGAAGAATTAAAAACAAGCACAGATGGTTTCCATGGTTTTGGGGCCCACTCAAGACAACAGGCATTTTAAACAATTCTGTGCAGTACATTGTGGCAATTTGAGAAAGTTTGAGAAAGCCACATTCTTCAGGTTGACAATGCCCCTGTGGATGAAGCAAGTCCATTACAAAAGTAGTTTGATGAGAGCAGAGAGGAGGATCCCAAAGGCCTCTATCAATCTTTCATTAAGCACCTATGGGATGAACTGAAAGCTGGTTTTCAAGTCAGAACTGAGCCCCTAACTTTAGTATCTGACCTTTGTACATGCTTATACGAACTCCTAAGTCACACTTTTGAGAAGCTCAGATCAACAGCAGTGCTCACATATCTTACTTTATATCACCATGGCCTCTTACCTTGGCGAATGGGCAGGTGTTTATGGTGTGTAAGTGGTGTAACAAGGAAGCGTGTCTCAGCCACAGGGTTCCAGTGGTGCAGCACTCGGACTGTCCACATGCCAGGCCGCAGGGGTGTATTCAGTGGAGGCCTGTAGTGTGTGAACTCTGCAGTGGAGTCGATCAAAACATCATAGGTGGCAGCAATCACATTAGTAGGGTCAATCCACACCACTGTCACTGTCACATTGGAACCTTTGGCCCACTTCTGCATTCCCACTGGTTCGTCCAGAGGCCCGATCAGATTACCATAATTACGGAAGATTCTCTCCTTGGCATCCCAGTCTGTTCCAATCTGATTGAAAACAGAAAGGATGTATGACATGAATGCTCTTTAACATAAAACTGATGCATGTAAAATTATTATTTTTAACCCATCTAATCAACATGTGCAAACATATCTTACTGGTGCTTCATCACTTGAAAATCAGTACCACTCCTTTGTAAAAAATATTTCGTTTCCAAAAATGGTTTTATTTCAGTTGAACTGTGCAAATAATGAATAACACCTAAAAAGAGGCTTGTTTGAGCTATTTATTCATTTTTTATTATGCTTAAAAACTTTATACTTTACACTATTTACTATTTACACTGACCAAATTAGGCTTTCGTACTATGGAAAAACATTTAATAATGTAATGTATCACCGTACATAGGTGCAGTGTATTTCCCAAACATACAACACCACTGTATCCACTGTAACTAACTTCTTTGATTGTGATGTACCTGACATTCTAGAGGAGCAAAGGAGTAAACAGGTTTTTTTTTTCTGGTACCTGCCTAGCTAAACATAATGGCATCAAACGAGTGTCAAACCAAGCAAATTTATGGCAGTGGAGAAGGTGGGAAGGCAGCTAGGACTTATCTACTTTCATTATCCTATAGGCCCTACTGTAATTCTTACATTTCCTACACAATATTTTCTCTTTACAATGCAAACAGTTCTAAGATTTGTTATGTGACAACAGTATTCACCAAACCAAGGCTTCCTCTCTTTTCCCCAAACCATGGCAATGCCTCCATTAAACAAGGCAGAACATATTTTCTGCCTTAAAGGACCTGGGCATCAAATTACATTTTAAATGGCTTACAGCACCATTAATTGGCAAATCAGTTGTCTTTCAACAAAAGATTGCAGCTGCTCTAGTGCTTCTGGATATTGACACCCTGGTCTCCCACAGATACCGACAAGAGGAGCTTTTAGGACACAACAGGTGTCTGAATACTTACTTGTCCTGTTAAAAGTCCCTCATTTCCTTCATCTTTAAATGCAAAACCACCCACCTACCCATCCCCTCGTCTTAGAGCAGATAAACCTGGTGCAGCAATGCATGCAGTCATTATTTTAACCCCCCTTCACACATACATTGCTGGCAGACAAATCACTGATTATGCCAAAGGGCAAGATGATAGGTACGGCACAGGCTGACAGCTAAATCAATGAAGGACGTCTGAATTATTGCTTGCTTAACAGAGTATGTCAGGCGGAATGCACAGCAGAGTAAGATTACCAATAATATTCAGAGGTCAATTTCCTTTCAGTGCACACAGTGTTAGAGTCTTCACACATATATACTGCCAGAACATTTTTACTGCATGGGCAAAAACAAACTGAGCATTGTTCAGAAATCTTCCTTTTTTATTTGTTTTAATCAAGCGAACCACTTTATTTACTGCAACCAATTTTTCATTTTCCAACAACACACTATAAATGACCTAATACCAGCTCACTTACATGTGGTTCTGTTAAGGGTGCGAACTCTACTGTGAATAAAAGCATAAGTGCAGCAGCCAATTCATTACCTAGACCATGAATCACTGAAAAGACTACCTGCCTGATTCTAATCTAAATTTTATTGTCCCTTATTTACTCTGCAGAATATCCATATGCTGATCTGATAGAACCAGTAAAATAAACCTTTGCTTATACGTCTAATAACCCTTTCAACACAAATCTACATAAGCAAACAACACAGATTTCCCTTGATTTACACTACAGCATTTAGATCTTTACACATCATACAATTTCCAAGCTGTCTTACCTCAGCAAACTGCAGTCTGTTGAAATTGTTTGGAGGGTTGGTAAATTTGAAGAACTTCTTAGGCATCACCCAGGTCTCCAGAGTTTCCAGCTTGCTGGTGGCCAGATTGGTGGCTTGATGCTTCACCAGGTAACCCTGGAACTCATCAAACAGGAAGTATATATGTACAGCCACAGGATGTCCCATGGCATAGTACCTGGGGAGAAAATAGTTTCATGTCAAACTGCTCTAAGGGATATGCTTGTCTCAATCAGTATTGATATTGATGTCACATTTAAAAACTGATGTTTGTTAGGATGACTCCGTAAAACATTTAGTGGCTGTAATATCAGAACTACAAAGAAGCAAATAAAAACAATGTACCTTTGCATTCCAAGCTTTTCAACAGACAATACAACAAACAATAAAAGAACAATGCAATAGGTAGTATTTCAAACAAAAGCAGGCAATTTTTTAGAATAAAGTGGGGGAACAACTGATGGGTGGAAGAGCAGGTCCTAGCGAGGACTCCACCCTAAACTCATCGGTATTCCAGCCGATGCTGGAGGACCTCCTGCTCCTCTCTTCTGCTCCCCTGGCCAAGCCGAACAGCAAACATTTACTGCGGGTGTAAACATTAACAGAGGCCCTATTCACACACCCAACCTCCAATCCTCTTACGGCTGATGTCACAGCAGTATGCCAAAAACAGGGCTCTCCTTCTCCCCTTCACACACCCCAAACTGGCAACAAGCAGCTCGTTGTGCCCTACAACCCTTCCCGAGTCTCCTTCACCCTCTTATTGTGTTGGGAGGTGGGAACTACTTCTGAACACTGATGCAGGCCTGTTTGGTGCTTCTTTCACAGGCTGAACATGTACTGTTTTTGTTTTAGCATTTTAGAAGCGTCTTGTTGTTTCTGTTGTATTCACCTCAGTGAGTATTGGGTTAACATGCCATGTAGGCATTTACTTGAGTTACATATGACTTCTATTAGCAGATTTTGTTCTGTAGCAAACAAGACTTGGTTTTCACAAAGATGGAGTTATTTCAACTTCCTCTTTCCCTTCATATTTGTCACACTCCACAAGATTTTAATAATACATTCAGAAACATTTGTGTTCCTGAGTGATATATTGAGGAAACAGTGGTTACTTAACAGTACTGACCTACAACGGTTGTCACTGGTGTCTCCTTGAAGGGAGTTTGCGGCTCGTACCAGGCCAAGGCGGGCAAAAGCATGGTAATGAGTGAGAAGGGAATCACTCAAGCTGTGGACACCATCAGGCTCATCATAAATGTTCTCCCAGTAGGCTTTGAGTCCCGGCATGCCTTGAGGGTAACTTCCAAACAGGAAGGCATCCAGCTGATTCACAATCTCCTGATTCACACTGGCCTCAAACTTGCGTGCAAAGAACGTGGGCCGAGCCGTTTGCTAAAAAAGACACACAAAAAAAACAGTGACAGGAGGTATGATGAGAGATGGTAAAGTGATTTTTGGAAAGAACAAATAGGACAGGAATAGAGGGAAAACAGACAGGAAAGATCAGAAGGCAAGCAGAAATTGGAAGGAGCATGCAATCCAGTGTGATGCACATGAAAAAAGAAGAGGCAAAGATGGAGATCTATTTTCACAAGATTTGATTAATGGTAAAAATAAAAATTAGCATGAAGAGCAATCTTTGCACTTCAGTCAGCAAACATTAACGTCAGCTGTATAGAGAAAATAAGATGGAGCAGAACATACTAACATGGGGGAGAACATAAAATCTGTCCTTGGGGAGAACATCTTAAATTAAACAAAAATCTGCTCCGAAAGAGAGAAGAAAGCACAAATGCACAAAATTGGCCACAATAGTATAAGTGCCAAAGATAGCAGTAGTTGAAGAGCAGGTCTCTAGTAAATTGTAATTATTCATTATTTATTTATTTTACACAAAAGACTTCTTAGACATGGAAAATGTCAACAAAGGAAAAACGAGATTTTTCACACAGCAGCTGATTAAAGATTCCCCTCCCCTATTTAGCTGGTTTGGAAAAGATAAGTGTGAAAAAAGACAGAGTCTTTAAGGTGATTTAAAGCGTCCATGTCCGGGAAGCCCTTTCAGGGGGTTTGTGGCTCTTTGGAGGCTCAAGGCTGAGAGCGGGTTGTGAACAAACCAAACTGCCATGAAGCATTTCAAGCTTCCGTCAGCCATCCTTTGTCCTTTTTCTCTCAGATGCCGCTGCGAGAGGCGAAGCATTGACGAAGGATAATCACTCAATAGCTACGGCTGCGCTTATGCTCTTAATGGACTGCAAACGCTCTTGCACACTTCCCCCCACTTCTCCCAGGGTAGACTTGAAATGGTTAACCATACAAGTTGATCACAGAGGTCTTTTCACATTGCTGCTTTTCAGTACTGATAGTCAGTTGAAAGCTGCCAGGGTAAATTTCAATCCACAGCTAGAAGTGCTTAAAAAGTGGTAGTTATTTTGAAGTGCCTGGGCCCCTCCTCTTTTCCTCTTATGAACAACTCATCCTCAGCTGCTGGGCCAACCAAAACACTGACACACACTGGAAAGGAAACACTAATTACCAGTTCAGCACACAGATCCCAAATACCTCAGCATGTAATTTTCCTTTGGTCTAAAAGTGCTTTAAACTATTTTAATCATTACATACCACAGTGTCTAGCTAATTTTATCTAAAATAGGACACCTTTTACATTTCATGGCATTAGAGCGAAAGAAATCTCATCGTGATGATGTCCTGGGCACAATCCAAAAGAGCAGGGCCACAGGGATGACCCTACATGAAACCAGTATAAAAATCATATCATATAATAGATAAATACAAAAAAGGACCGAAAAAACTCGGAGAGAGATTAGAGAAACAAATAGAGAAATCTTTAAGGTAAATGCGCTAGAAAAAAATATGTAAAGAATATAAGGAATCGAAAGTAAAGTGTAAAAAGAAAAAGAATGAAAGGGAAGAGAAATAACAAAATTATAAGAAGTTTCTTAATTTCCTAATAGAATTAAGATCAAAATGACAAATGGAAAATGGAAAATATAAAAAAAAAAAAATAAGCAGGAAGGTAAAAGAAGGAAAAATAGCTAAAGATATAGACAAAGAAATGGTTTGAAAAAAAAAATCTAATGAAGATGGAAAAATAAACTGAAAAAATAAAGTGAGGTGGGAAGTGAGTAATAAAGCATTAACAGTAGAAAAAAGATAAAAACAAGTAAAGATGTAGAATGAATAGGTAAGACATGCAAGTTAAAAAATGATGCGAGTTGCACAAGAAAAGAGTGAATAAGTAAGCAATGAAGAGAAGAGGAAAAAGTGAGAAGAAAGGAATGCAAAAAAAGAGAGGAAAAAAAACAGACTTCTCACTTCCAGACAAAGAAGATGGAAACAAAAGCAGCAGCTTTGGCCAACTCCTGGAAGAAAATGGAGCTCCCCTCCTCCCACTTCTATTAAATCTATACTCGATCCCACACTCCCAATCATCGCCCTGAATGATGAGAGATTTTATGACAAGAGAAAAGAAACACTGACTGTTGTCAGTGGTCACATTCCCACCGTATGCTATGAACATCCATTTGACAGAAAGCAACCTTCACCATTGATCTTCTGCTGGCCACAGTTAATTACAGAGATCTGCAAGTTAGCATGGCTTCCCTTCTTGTTAAGTCTCATTGGATTTCTAATCGGAGTGGAGATCGGCCCTGGCTGGTGAACCCGTCCTGCGCTATTAGCTACTATACACATTTCAGGTGTGGATTGACACTGTGGCCACATTAATGTAGCTAATAAACTGTTCCCTTTGGTTTGCTCACTTTGGAACTGCTTGCGACCTGGTAAAAGACTAAAGAGTTATGAGTTAAGGGCTTTTCTCTTTTAGACTGGACAGTTAATATTTTCTCAAACATAGGTTCTGCACTAGTAACCAGAAGGTGTTGAGTTCAAGTCCTAGTTCTGCTAGCAAGAACCTGCTCAGTTTATGACTTGGACTGGATTCTGCCTCAACTGTTTTTAGATAAATGTGACTGCAGCAAGCCAGAGTTATGCAAATGAGGCATAAAATAGTTACCACTCAAAACTTAAAATAGTTGAGCATGTAGTCAAGGTGGGATCTAGGGTCATTTTAGAGAGCATTATATTATATTTGTCCTTCAGCCAAAAAAACAAAAAAAAAAACCCACAGAAGTTTCACCGAAGAAACCCCTCGGCTGGAGGCATGTATCCTAATGTAGTTTGGTGTTTATGTGAAAGGAATCATGGACCACTATGTTTACAGAAAACAGAGTTGTTGTTTTTTCTGCACCAAGTTTCAAAAAACAGTTTTCCAATTAAAGCAAACGTATTGACCTCTCAGTGTAAATACATTTGGGTCTAAAAAAATAGGTTAAATATGAATCACCTGGAAGCGGGGCAGGTCAGAGGGTTTGAAGTCATTGGGGGAACATCCACACCAGTCCACAATGTGCTTATACTGACACTTGCAGCCCAGCTTTCGGTTCCAGTTTGTGATACGGAGGTTGTTGTCCACCATGCTCTCACAGTGAGGACTGTTCTCCAGCACAGTGTGGAAAAACGACTGGAGAGAGGAAGAGATAGAAAAGGAACTAATGGCATCTGATAAAATGAAGACGGATAGCATACAGCATGCGGTACCAGAAGGTCTGCTTTATTTTTAAATGTCTACATCAGTGAAAAAAAAAGAATTCTGTTTTTCTCATGCCAGAATCCAATACCTAATGGGTGAATTACTATCAACAGACAAGAAAAAGAATAACAAATCTTTTCTCTCCTGCTGTAATTAAAACCATTCACCTTATGCACTTAACACAATGCTCCTGAGTCAGAAAATAAGAGTGTATGGTTCTATTTTATTTTGCTCAAGTTGCTGATTAAACGTTTTTAAACATCCAGTAACACCTTAAGTCAGCTTACCTCGGCAGGCAACAGAGTGTAAGCATAGAATCGCTTCATACTGGTCACCAGGTCGTCATCGGAGTTGATGATGTATTCCACAAAAGCGCGGTTCAACAGGAACCAATCAGAGCCTCCATCAACAGCGATGCCTTCTGGAATCTTCCTGTCCCCCAGACGCCACATGTGTGTATCACACTCAAAGAAAAGCCGGTCCAGGCCCTGCTTTCTGATGAATCTGCAAGCACCACGTCAAGTGGATTATCTTACTACTGTTTTATAAAGATGATACCAGATGGAATTATTTGCATTTGACATCCAGGACTGAGCACACAGATTTTACAGCACTTAAATAAACTTTTGTCAATATCTATGTGGAAGAAAAGAACTGATCAAGAAGAAGTGAGCAGGGGGCTTTGCTTCCTTCTAGAAATAATTGGATAATTTATTTTGCACCAAAGTTTTTCTATGGCCCAGAATAACAGGGACTATGTGACACCAGACTTTCTATTCCAGCTCGTCCAATATGATTATACGATATGATACATGCTGTCATCGCTACTCACCGAGCATTATCTCTTCCATGAGACTTGATGAAGTTCATGTTGCGATATTTAGAAAGAAAAGCCACCAGTTGATCGTTGGTCCTTAGAGGAGGGAAAAAGAGAGAAAGTGTGAGGGCAATGAGAGCATTCTTGTTCTCTGTGTTCATTTAAACGTCAGAAAGGTTGTCCTTTTAACCAAATGACAATTGTTTTTCTGGGCCCTAACGTCATTTGTAAAATCCATGTCAATACAGCATTTATTGATTTGAGAGAGAGAGAGAGAGAGAGAGAGAGAGAGAGAGAGAGAGAGAGAGAGAGAGTAACAGAACGAGCATAAGAGAGATCAATCAGGCTAATGAGAGGCAGTGTAAATGAGTGCAGGGCACATGGGATTCTGGGAAATCTCTAACTTGTACTCAGCGCTGCAGTGAACCAGATACGAGGGGCCTGCTTTAACCACAGCATGACAGCCACTGCACTCTCATTAAGTGACACACACACAAACCTGCATACAGACGAACGCTGCCCCGGGGATGCGAGAGCAGGAAACACCTAACAATTAGATTTCATTACTGGCACTTTCATTTAATTCGTATTGGATAAGGCTAATTGTCATTATTGTGTTAGCCAAGAATAGCACGCTTTCAGAGAACATCTTCGTGACAGCAGTATGGAAAAAACAGATAACTGAGTACGCCTATGTGTTCTCTGAATCCCTTAATTTAATTATGAACAGCACGATAAGCCAACATACAGTGCAGACCTTAACAACTGCCACTATTGTTCATGTGTGAGCTCAATAGATTTTTTGTTTTATACTAGACTTACTAGAGCAATTTTCAATCTCATCTTTATCCACTGTATTTGCAATGATTACACAATAACTGACAGTCATTAAGTAATGCTGAATACAGTGTATAGTGCTATTATAAACATTGTATAAACTATTTCTGGTTGCTATAGAAACAACAACATCTTAGAACAAGCACATGAATATACATAAAAAGTCCAGGTGAAACTGCTTTATATTGTTTGACCTTTAGGGTGATAATCCGATATCTCTTTAAAATGTATTTGTTTTGTAACTGTGAGTGCGAATCAATCACATGTCCACACTTTCTCCTGCATGTACGTAAACAAAGACAAACATACACACCCTTTCTGTCTGCACAACTCCCAAACACTACAAGTACCAAAGCCACTGCAGATTGGCATAAAACCAAATTATAGCCTTAACCAGGCTGTCAGGCTGTCAGGGACATCATTCACACTCACACAAACACACACACACACACACACACACACACACACAAGTACACAAAGTCTCAAAGTACACAAAGGATATCTGCTTGATTTTCACATACCCACACAGACACCAAAATATTTCTTAGTGGCTGCATCAGTCTGACAGACAGACAGACAGACAGACAGACAGACAGACAGACAGACAGACAGACACACACACACACACACACACACACACACACACACACACTACATGCTAATGCCGAGCCATGTAGTAGATGAGGAAAAACCTGACCAGCTACAGCAATGAGAACACAGCATGTGTTGTATGTAGGCATGTTGTATGTATTTCACTCTTTTTGTACTTATCAGGAGCTAAAATTGTTCTCCAAAAGGAGCCGAGGTTGAGGACAGGGTTTCATGTACAGAGTTTAATAAGGGTACTTCTGTGTAATCTCTATTTACTGTATAAGATTGGTGAATGTTATTTTTTTGGTCACATTTTCCTGTTCTTATGAAAGCAGAGAAAATTTCACTAGGTTTCACATACAGACATGACATATAAGTCTAAGAATAGACCGCTGTAACAAAGCTGTAACTCTAAAGGTCCTTTTAGGAATAGAAGTTATTTTTTCATAGGGAAAAGATTATGTGGATTTTTTGTGGTGCTGTGTGTCTTTTTTGATGGGGTTGTGTTGCTTTCGATGTGTGGCTTTGATAGTTTCCATGTTTTCTTGGAACGAAAATTTGTATCATGTTGATGTTTGGTAAAACTCTATACGAACAGTTTGGGAATGCATTTCTCTCAGATCCGTATCATCCTCACAACTTTATCATTTCATGGTTTTAAATGATAGTTGTATGTTTTTACAGAATTTAACAGCTCCCCATTAAGGCTCTATTATAAATGATTTTGGCCTAAAGAGCCTTTAGTTAAATGATTAGTTAGAATGATTAGTTTTACTTATTAAGGGTTCAAGGTGAAGTTTGAAATCAGGCTGAAAGTGTTTGTTTAATGTTAAGGTTGCTGTGGTCAATGTGGTTCATATTATTATATTATGTCACAGCCACCTGTGACAACAAACTCTTTCAATTAAACAAAGATCTTTAAGATCATAAACCGTAAATAAAAAAACAAGGGTAAGATATAGATGGAGGAAGTAGACTGCGCAGGTAAGACAATCCAATAGAGGGTGATGTCGAGCCTGTCTGACCCCAGGAGATGAGAAGAACAATAGACTCTGCACTTGCTTGCTTCCTCCAACTGAAAAGGCCACCAAAACAGCTGCACAGACTTCCAGCAGGGCCGAAGAAAAAAGGAATGATTCTGTGAGGATAAAAAGGCCAAAACGAATGGTGCTCCAGGACAAAGCCTTCCCACAATGTCACAGGAGTCTCTTTCAGATGCAGGCATGCGGAAGGCCGTTGGTAGGAATAACGCAGAAGAAAAATGAGTGGGTTGTCGTGAGGTCAGCGGTCAGTCGGAGATAGCAGGTCACTGCTGAGAAGAATATCTAGCTCACAAGAACTATAAACTTCCATTGATCTTACTATAACGGCACCACATTACCACATTTTGAACATTGTGGTGTCATTCAGCGGCTGAATTTGTGGACTGGATCCATCGGAGACTATCTGATTTGTCGTAGCCGAATATTATAATGAGCAAATCTGATTAACAGCCCTCTTAGACTTCTTCTGTAACATCACTCAAGCAACAAAACACAATAACAGAAACAGTGAGTCAGAACTTAACATCCATGAATTAAACACCCAAATACACAGGAGATACACTTGTTAAATTACTTAGGCTTGAGTACATCGTTTAATCAGAAAAACCTTCCAAAGAAATGTGCTATTTACATAAAACTTGTTTAATATTTTCAAACGTTTAGTCAAAACACAAAAATAATAATTGAAGCAATTTTGCCTGTTTCTATTTTGCCCCTCCACCCTCCCCGATATTGAGTGAAATGGTTCAGTCCTGTATGTATTGATCTGAGTGCCTTCAGTTGATAACAACACAATGTCTGACATAGTTATGAGCGATGGAATCTGATTTGAGAACTCTAATTTGATAACATGCGATTTTCATTGAAGAATTAAATGACACCTGATTCAAGCTTCCTTTGTTCTTTGTTCTCTTTCTCACTCTCTCTCTTTCCAACATATCACTAAAGAGAAGTTGGTTCCCGGGAACGTAATAAATGATATTTTCCTACCGCTCTTATCAAGAATGTGACGATTCATACTTTATTTCGCAGAATGTCACTCAGAGTGCGGACAGAATTGTAGCTGGAGTGAGTACCGGAAAAAAAGAAGGAGAAGAACAAAGAGACGCTCTGCCGTAATGACAAGACAGGCCTTGCTTAAGGAGGATAAAAGAGTTCAATCAGACCCCCAGTTCCTTTTATCGTACTATTCATTACTGCCTGTTTCCTGTACAAACATTACAAACAACACACACACACACACACGCACACACACACACACACACACGCACACACACACACACACACACACACAATCTTAAATCTGCAATCTTAAAGTAGCACAAGTAACCAGGAAATATCCATGTTTTTTTACTACAATTTAGCACAAAATGCTATTGGAGTTAACAGCTAACAATTTTAGCATGGTGCACTAAATATGGTGTCTTTAAGTTAGAACAAAGAGCAAACCTGAAATTCTACGTTAAATTCTGCGTGAAACTGGGCAGATATGCCACAGAGACGTTTGACGTGTCATATGTTTGACATACGGTGATTCTCCAATGCTTCAAGAGTGGAAGAACATCACTAGAAGACCACAAGAGATCAGGAGGTCCTTTAAAGAACTTCGCCTTCTTCCCGAGGGTGATCCAGCTCAAAGGTCAGCATTTTGACACTGTTGCAGAGATCCGGCGTGAAATGCATAATGTGCTTGACGCGTTTCGAAACATTTCCGCAACAGTGAAAATCATGTTCATGTTTTTGTCTGCTTGACAGGAACATACAAATTTGTGAATCTTGTTTTAGAGCAGTTACATTTTGGTGCTTTGAGTCCAATTCTCTTATACTGACCACTGGATGTACAACATGCAAGGATCCATCAGAGAAGTCGAGTCCTTGTGCTGTGTGTGAGGTGCAGCAGCTGCTTTAAAAAACAGAGGCATGAGTGCTGCAGCATCACTTTAGAGGTTGCAGAAGCAGAAGGTTTGCTTATCAGATCTCAGACCGCATGCTGCTGCAACAAGTCGGTTTGCAGGACGTCATCCCAGAAGGAGCCTATTCTGAAGCTGCTCACAAAAACTGGGTACTAAGGAGCTGCCGTTCTTCGAGGGAAACATGGATTCCAACATGTACTGTGACATCTGAAGCAGAAGATGATGCCCTCTTTCAAAAACTGGGCCAAACGGCAGTTTTCAACATAATAACGACCCTAAACACACCACCAAGATGACAACTGCCTTGCTGAGGAAGCTGAAGTTGAAAGTGATGGAGTGGCTAAGTATGTCTCCAGACCTGAAGCCTAGTGAGCACATATGGGGATCCTCAAGGTTGAAAAGCTCCTTGTGTCTGACATCTAGCAGCATCCTCCTTTATAATTCCTACAACATTACCCTTTTAGCTCTCGGGCAGAACAAAAATCATTGTTTTTGCAAATTAACTTTGAAAGGCTAAAGTGGGTGGTGATGGTGAGGCATTGTGTGAATTTCCCATTTTTTAGTAGAACTACTTCTTTAATAAAGAAGGCCTTTTTAAAGGAGAGTGCCTGAATGCCATGTGGAGTAAGAGCTATCAGCTGCCCCCCTGCCAGGCTATTTCCAAATAGTGCCTGGATCCCGATCAGTAGGCTGGAAAGAAAGGCTTTCGTCTCTTTGATGTTCTTGCATAAGGAGCTTTAGCTTGAAGCTATCAACCCCCAACTCTCCCCCTCAGTCCCCCTCCCTCTCTCTCTTTTACTCTCTCTCTCTCTCTCTCTCTCTCTCTCTCTCTCTCTCTCTCTCTCTCTCTCTCTAACAGATAGAGCACCTGGATTAACCTCCAGGAGAGAGCGGCGCTAACAGAACAGGATAGAAATTTATGGCTCAACTCTATCGATTCCCTTCCCCTGATTTCTGAAGGCCGAGAAAAATGACAGGGCCGAAGGATCGATTTTAACCGGGCAGAAAGTCCAGGCTATTCCGCGGCCCACCCCACGTAAATTATAAATCAAACATATCCACACGCTCTCAAATCCAGTCTGTTGCCGAAGCCTCTGGATTTGTGGTCCCGTCTTTCAGGTAAATTAACTATGGTCATGAAGTGGGACTGTGTTTTATTACGTTTAAAACCTGAACTGCAAAACCATAACATCCTTGTTACTCATTCTTGTCCATTACTGTCATCTTGTTCCTTTTTCTTGTGCTTATTTTTATTTTCAATCCGTCACATACGGTTTCCTGCCTTCGTTTTCATATCTATTCTCCTGTAGTTTGTTTGCAGGCTAAGCCGTTCTCCCATGTAATCCTTCACTGGCTCTATGACGCATCATACCTGCTGACACAAGATCAAATGCCGTCACTGGTGGCCTCACTCAATTAGCCTTAATTCCCCCAAAACTTAGTAGAGACATTGCTTGGAACTAATCTGACATAATGCCCCGTGGCTCCTCTCTGTGCTCAGCACTCAGGTGCAAACTTAGATTTTTGCAAATCAATAAGAGCAGGTGAGAAAGCAAGAAACAAATGAACTCCAAATCAAAACATTGTGATCAAAGAGAAATTGAGATGGCAGTTACTTTACTGAGAGCATCAGGTAGCCTTGAGCTGATAAATCTAAGGTTAAGTTAAGCTACACAAATGTTCTTCAACAGACTGAAAACTGAAAAGACGGCTGGCAAACAGCTATGTGGCAAAATTTGATAAGAAGGACAAACCGTGAAATAACAGTATTTCATTTTACTCTTGAATTGTAATGTAGATGAAAAGTGTCTTTAAGTAAATGTCCAATTTAAACCGAACAGGGTAACTAGCAAAATGCAATCAGATGATATGTTGTGGTGATATTGTAGGAAGTTTAATAAATCTAGCACGTGATGAAAGCCAAGTTGCGCAGAAACAATAAATCTATCTTGGTTGCCATAACAACAGTGGTGTTAGGATACTACACAACTTGTGATATAAAAACACACCATGAATTGTTTGAATGTTTTACAGCACGTTTACCTGATGGGGTAATCAGCAGCACTCAGGTTTATAAAGAAATCCCAGGGCCAGTGGCTCATGGCCAGTAGGTCCGTCATGCTCTCCAGGTACATGCTGAGAAGACTGGCTCCACCCCAGATCGTCGCCATGCGCCAAGTCGTCACACGGACGTTCGGGTAGCGCTTAGTCAGCTCTAGCATCTGCCTGTGGAGGTAGTCCGAGCGCTGTGGGGAGATAGAATAGCCTCGCGTCAGTTTAACAGTCGGATTAGTTTCGTTAGAACTGTTTGTGATCTCTCTATGTCTCTCTCTATGTCTCTCTCTATGTCTCTCTCTATGTCTCTCTCTATGTCCTCTTTTTGTAACAGCTGGAGGTAAAGCTATTTTATTTTTTTGTACAGACAAGTTTATACTTTATGCATTCCTGGTAGCAAACAAGAAGAAAACTTGAGTTAGGGTTAGGGAAAAAAGAGAGAAAGAGAAGAAAACGAGGGCAGTGAGGAGAAATACATCCAAAAAAAAAAAAGACTCTCCACTTCCACCTGTACTCATTACGCCAGCTGCCTTTTACACGTCGGCTTTTTTCTCTTCTGGTCATTCCACACACTCCTCTCCTCCGTGTTATTATCTCTCACACACATACACACATACACATTCCTCTTCCTCCTCCTCCTTCTCTGAGTTCATCTCGTATTATCGCAGCTCATGAAAGCAGCTGAAGAAGAGAGAAGCCGGAAAGCGGGAAGACGGCGAATGATTGACTGACTGAAAAGCAGTCGTGTTAACATGGCTTTAGAGATAGAGATAACACACAAACACACACACACACACACACACACACACACACACACACACACACACACACACACACACACGCACACACGCCCTGCTGTAATTTAAAGGAGTTGATTAATTGTATGCTTGGAAGTGTGTAATTAGGGGGAGGGGATGTGCCGGGTCTGTGCGCATAAGTGTGTGTGAATGAACTGGCTTTCATGTCGCCACACCATCGGTGTGCGTGTGTGTGTGTGTGTGTGTGTGTGTGTGTGTGTGTGTGTGTGTGTGTGTGTGTGTGTGTGTGTGAGGAGCGTGACTGAGCTGCTGAGTCTCCTCCTGTAATAATCCCCCATCAGCCTTTGTGTTAAACGGCTTAGCAAGTGAAGAGCAAGATGCAGAACCCCTCTATTTATCTGCCAAACCTCTTCACTATAAATCAGGGCTTCTCAAGAGGGTTCCCGCATAGGGATCGGTTCTAGCCTCCTAATCAGAACCTTTTTTGGTTATTGGACTGTATGTTCGGACTTTGTTGCCTGCTCAATGTCGCCTACTAGCTGGAGTTTATACGTTTTCAGAAAGTGTCTTCAAACTCAATGTTTTGTTTTTTGCCCTTCATTGCTTCACTAGTGTGGATTTATTTCTGATTCTTTTTATTAAAGAACTTTATAACATTCTAGTCTGCTTCCTGCATTTGGGTCCTTACAGCTGCGTCACTGACACATTCAGGTTTCCAATTATTTTTGCTGATCTGTTTTTTTTTTTCTCTCATTCTCTTTACCTTCT
The DNA here is from genome assembly GCA_039877035.1 of Silurus lanzhouensis. Taxonomy (NCBI): domain Eukaryota; kingdom Metazoa; phylum Chordata; class Actinopteri; order Siluriformes; family Siluridae; genus Silurus; species Silurus lanzhouensis. Next base: position 498,671 of record JBCEWE010000096.1, read on the forward strand.
TCTCTCTTTTCCACGCTTTTAGTTATATTCATAGAAATCATTTTTTTCTCCTTCTTTATTTTTTGTTCCTCTCCTTTCTTCCTCCCACTCTTCCTCCCATCTATTTGTTTTGTGTTTTTTTCTCTCCCTGTCCTTCTTTCATTCCTTCTCCTCCTCCGTCCATATCCTTTCCACTTTTAATTTCTTGACCCCCACATCCCATCTCTTTTCTTTTCCCTATTCTTCTATTTATTCTCTCTCTCTCTCTCTCTCTCTCTCTCTCTCTCTCTCTCTCTCTCTCTCTCTCTCTCTCCCTCTCTCTCTTTCTCTCTTATATTCAGATGGTTCCTATGATAGAGGATGTTCACCCTGGGAGATGAACTGAAACTAAACAGGATGTCTCTCACTCATTTCCTTTTGTCTCAACCTGTGCATACATTAACTCACACACACACACACACACACACACACACACACACACACACACACACACACACACACACACACACACACACACACACACACATCATGGCTAACCATAATCCACCACATGTGAGAGATTGCAATGAATCATAATGATTGGAGTCTAGCTATATTATGATGCCCATGATGTTATAAAGTTAACCTCACAGTGTAGCTGAATGCTGGAATGTTTGTTATGGAGGCCGCCAGCTTTTTTATTTTTTTTTACTTCTCCCTCTGTCTGAGATATTTGTAGGATTAGAAAAACACCTGTATCCTACTCGTGAGTAAATGTTTTTATGTTGTTATTATTTATTTAGGATTCATGCTCCCAACTGTCTCTGCATGTTAACTTTTATGTTTTGTGGGTGTCGCTCAGTGCAAATGAGTTACAGGTGATGAATTAAACATTTTCTTATTTGGTTTTCTTAAACTGTATACTTTGAATTACTGGACATAGTTGACTAAGATAGTTAGATGTGTGTGTGTTTGTGTGTAGGTGTGTGTGTGTGTGTGTGTGTGTGTGTGTGTGTGTGTGTGTGTGTGTAATACCTTGTCCACGTGGATGTAGTAGAAGTGTGAGGTATGATAAATGGCTTTGAAGAGACGTTGCACTTGGCGCGAGGCTCGGCCGTGGACCACCAGCACGAAGGCGATACGTACAGGTACAGCTGGCACTGTTTCCATGGAGTCCTCTTCCCAGTGCATGTTCACACTCGCTTTACCTGCACAGACACACACACACACACACACACACACACACACACACACACACACACACACACAGAAACAGTTATTCACTTATTTATGGAGGAAAATCCCCCTGAGAGTATAACTGCCTTTTCAGCAGAGTTCATTTACAAAACACACAAACACACACATTCATAGACACTCACACACAGTACTGCTATAGTTTAGATCTGCACAGGTAACTCGTTCACACTGACCGTACACTGTTATATCATGATGATTTGTAAATGAGTTATTAAACTTGTTTTTTTAACTATTCATTTACTAGATCCAGTGTGAAACATGCACGCAGTTTTATAGGGTTCATATATACCATTATATTTTTTTATATTTCCTGATGTCAGGGAAAAAACATTTATCATAGTAAAAGTGTTGATGTCTAGTGTGAAAGGATGCTGGGAAAAAAACTATGCATGTTACATTTTCAGGACTTCTTACCCTGTACTATAAACATTTACAGCAATATTTTTTCGAACAAACAAACTTTAAAAATTTCCTCCAAATTCAAGTGGAAACAAATTAAACCTTAATTTAATGAATAAATGAATTGATTTATTTATAATGAAAAAACATGGTAGTTTGTGTGGTTTTTTTTTTTTTTTTTTTCATTTGCTGTTATAATGAGCTCCACTCTCCTGGAAAGATGTTCCACTAGTTTACGTGGAGATTTGTGAGATTTCTGTCAGACACAAGGGTGTTAAAAAAGTCAGGCCCTGATGTAGGTGAGGTGAGGAGGACTGGGGTGCAGTCAGTGTTCACATTTATTCATGTTTAATAGGTTTGAGGTCAGAGCTTTCTATCAGGAGACCTTCCACTTCGATCCATGTCAAGCACAGGGTTTGTGACCAAAATTCTGTTTCATTATATGAGTAACTTATTTTATGGTAATGATATGCTTCACATTATAGTTATTTAATAAAGTAGTTATTCTGTAAAACTGACAAAAAGGGGCTTTATATAATAAAATAAAATTAACCCTTTTTTTAATTCGTTTTTTCTCTTTCACTTCGCTGAAGCACTTGTAGCTCGGAATCACATACCTCAGATCAAGGGTTTTGATCATGTGTCGAAAACCCCTTCTTATCCACACTGTGTAAACTGGTGCCATGTCTTTGCAGATACACATTGCAATGTCCTGTGTTACTTCTTTCCATCCCTCAGTGTCACGCACGATTTATTTATTTATCCCAATAACGATATATACCTTCACACCGTCATATGGCGCAATATGTGAAAAGAGCTCTATGGCAACAATTATTAGACAATATTATAAATGTAAAAAATATCACCACTACAACATATTTACTGTGATATAATGTATCATGATATCACGAGCTGTTGGGTTAGAAGGATAAATGAGCTTTTCAAGAGGTTATTCAAGTCTTATGGAACTAAAGGAAATCAGTGATCAGGATTGTGGAGTTGTTTTCTGCTAAAAAAAAAGCATTTAAAAGTAATGTATGCGAAAGTTACATGAGCAAGTTTGATGAAAACGTTCCTCCTTTTAAATTTGCCCAAATACAAATCAACTAACTTTAGAAAGAAAACAGCTGTGGGACTGAAGCACTGAGAGTGCTGCTCACTCAGGCAGCTGTGGTGCAATTTGAATAACAAAGTGATGCTTTTTTGTCGCTTAAAAAACCCGGTGTTGCACGCAGTACCTTAAAAAGTGCTGGCACCCTACTTTTAAATACTAGAGGAACATTAAACTGATCAAATAACACTTCATTCTTGAGCTAAAATATTAAATTAATATCACATGCTTTTCAGTGCACTTTGTCTCAAACTTCTTTCTTCTTTTCTTTTCCTTTCTTTTCTTTTTTTTCCATTTCTCCTCTTCTCTTTGCGCCTTTCACTCTTGGCTTCCTCTTAATGAAGAAGCCACCTGAGATGTCTTTGAACATTTGTATTGGCTGATTTTCCTGCACTCACCATTCCAAACCTCGTCCCAAATTGCCTCAGTGGAGTTTAGTTAGGGACACTGCTCACCTTATGCATCTCGACTTTATCTTAAAAAGCATTTTCATCATTACACAGGGATTAAAGTGAAAATGTTCTTCCTTCGCTCCTTGAATTGATTAGCAAATATATTAGGATTTTAAAAGCAATATATAAACAAAACCTAAAAATTTAGCAAAAAGAATTTCTGACCACTAATCTCCAATAGTTCCAGCATATTGAGGACAAATCCAGCATTTCTTCTAAATTGAAATTGAGCCTTATAAACCCACCCCAAGTAGAAGTTTGTTTCTTTTTGGGTGGGGTGTAATTTAAATAAAGAAAAATAAATGTTTTATCAATGCACTTGTAATTTCCCCTTAAACACAGCAGGGCGGCGATACACTCTGCAAACCGTTTATTTAATAAATGTTAATGCATAGTAATACTTATCAATTGCAATAAGGATGCGTGTTAGTGACATGCGTAAGCGCTGTGGTTTTGATGAGCTGTGCATTAGCTACAGAAGCATAGCCACTAGAGCTGTGTAACTTTAGCAGGACCTCGCTGTGTGTGGTTGAGGGTGAGAGATAGAGATCGCAATACACTAGAGTACAGCAGGCAACAAAACCGAATTAAGATGGAAACATTAGATGCGCTATTAACGCACTGGAACTCGCGGCCACACATCCTAACCGCAGCATCACCTCTCACACTGAAAGAGTTTCACTGCAGCCATGAATGCGAGTTACAGGACACCAGCATCAACTATCCTCCCTTCTCACACTCACAAATAGCGCAGCAGACCGCAAGGACTCGACCGAGAGCTGAGTACAGCTTTCTAAAATTGCCCTGCCGTGTAAACACACACTCACACATATGCAACGCTCGAGCAATCACGTACTGCTTCTAAAGCTGGCCACATTGGGTTCCAGGGTGGATTCGATTTTAAGAGCCTTGTATCAAGTTACACCCAGAGTGGTTCTGGAGCGAGGCCACGCTCCGACTACAGCCTGATGGGCAATAATGACTGTAATCTGTGTCTCGCAGTCTAGTCCTTACTGTCCCACACCTTTCACCGATGCCCTAAGGGGGCAGCCAGTGACCACTCCCGGGCCTTTGTTTTTCCTTTAATCAGTCCGGAGCTCTTCAACCACCTCGTCCTCAATTCTGTCTTTTCTGTGTTTAAGGACAGGAGTGAGCAGATTAGATTCAGGAGCAGCAACAACGCCCATTCCGTCTGCCTTGTCCTGTCATTAACACATGGACGCATTGAGTTCACACACACACACACACAAACACAAACACAAACAAACAGAGTGACAGATTCCAAACACTATGTGTATGTGTGTGTGTCTAATAAACTGAATGTATATGTGTAAAAAGAACATAATACATGTATTATTAGACATGCAAACAGGGCAGGGAATGACAGACAGACAGATATATAAATATCATATCCAGACACGTATCATTTCTGTATGTTTAAAAATAGCATATTCGTGTCTCTGGGATGCTGAAAAGCATATTATAAAATCTTTGGAACTAAGACAAATAAGAATAGACAGGAAGGACAGATAAACAAAACTGAAAACCTTTTTATGCATTTTGTGTCATAATTTATATCATTTTATCAGGATGAGCGATCCGTCAAAAATACGCAAAGTACCTCCAATAGGAATGTGAGAAGACTAGGATAGGAAGAAAGAAAGAAAATTTTTCTCATCTCTACAGTTTAGCTTAAAACACACCAGCTTTTTTGTGGTTACTGTAAAAATCAGTCTTTTTTTTTTTCTCTCTCGAGGAAACCATTATCACACACTTTTCACAGTAAATGATTTAAGATTTCAGGGTAGTTTTAAGTAACTCTACTGTAAGCGCTAATCCAGTTCCCTGCAGGCTTCTCGCTGCAGAATGGACTTTTCCTCCTGGCTGCTCCACCCAAACCATGTTCTTAGAAAACCTCCTCGATTTAGAAACCTGCCATGACTCTTCTGTGGTCTGACTTTCATGTAGTTTGAGACACCGGGTCGGAAAAGCTGCCGTTGTTTGCCCTCAAAGGCTTCATCGATTGCCTCATCCGATAATTACATGAAGCTCGATACACACAGACACACACACTTGTGATGTACATGTGGTTTGGTATGGTTAGCTAGAATTACTCTCGCATCGACGCCCTCTAGATCCTGGGCTTTGGTCTCTATGGAGACAGCCTCATCATATCTGTTAGAAAGCATCAGGGTTTCCGGAAGGGTCTGTGTTCAGAAGTTTCAAACGGACCTGTCACTGTTCTATTTAAACACAACCGCCACCCTGATTTGCGTTCAGGCCACAAAACGCTACATAATTACATGAATATGTTTTTTCTCTAGTCAGCTTTTGGAACTGGCAGAGAAAGTTTTAAAAAAGAAAAAAGAAGAAAATGCTGCTCAGCGTGGCAATTACAAGCGTCTAAGCTGGCACGGAAATCCACAATCTCATTTCCAGCCTGTCTCTGATTGTAATTACAAGTGCCGCGGCTGTCTGTTGCCAGTTCCGTGAGGCTTAATGAAGCCCCTCCATAAACCTCCACTGACAGCACTGCAATTAATTCAGGAAAAACCTCTATTATCTTAACTTTTATTTATCTTTCATTCCCACCACACTAATATATTTCCTGCTTGTCAAAAAAAATAAAATTTTATAATCATTTATTATAGATAGAGGGTTTGATGGGAATTTATATATATATATATATATATATATATATATATATATATATATATATATATATATATATATATATATATATATATAAAAAAATATATATATATATATATATATATAAAAATATATATATAAGTATAATTTAGTTATTGGTTTATATTTTCTTAATTAGACCAGCAGAAGATGAACAACCAGAAACAAACAGAAATTAAGGAGGTCAAGCTCTTTTTAGCCGCATCGCTTAGCCAGAAGCCAGTGGTACCATCTGCGCTTGTTCCCAAGGAGATATACTAAATTTAAAAAGTAGAATGTGAAGCTGTTGCTGAGATACAGCCTCACTTCCTGTTTTTGATAGCATCTACTAATTTAAAAGCTTATTTGCTGACTTTAGTTAATCATTCATTATCTGTGAAATGAAAAATTTATTTCAAAGATATGGATTGTACTCACCCTCTAGGGGGCAATAACGAGTGACTTTCTCCGGCATCAGTTGCTTGTCTTTGTGTCGGCAGTACACTTCGGCAATCTGCTGTCTGCATTCCTTGGTTTTAGCGCGCGACAGAGCCGAAATGGCCTCCTTGCCTGTGATCTCGCATTTTGGTGGCTGGTCATATTTAATATCTTGCGTGGCAGTGCCTGAACTCTTGACCCGCTGGTTGTGATGGCGCTGAGGAAGTGGCGTGAGGGAGGCGTCATGCCGGTGCCTCGACCCTGTTTGGTTAACGCTGTAGTGGACGAATTCGTTGGAGCTCTTGGCTTTCTCAGGCATCTCCTGTTGCTTATTGGAAGCGTGACGCTGCGTCTGAAGACGTGCCGCAAAGTTACTGTTGTCGATGCTCTCAAAGTCTTTGGGCACAGAGTTCTCATTGTTGCTGTCCACACGGACCTTCTCCTTGGGATGATGTAAGTAGTCCTGGAGAGACAAAACAAGCCCAAAGTTTAGGAGAATGTCAATGCCAAAGTCTAAATACCGTCACCTTGAGAACCTAGCTGGAAATTTAAAACCACTTTCCAAACTAGACCTTGCAGGACGACAGAGGTTACTCTGATTACAGAAATCATTATTCCATTAACGTTCTAATCAAGCCTCGCTCGGGACAACCACAAAGCTCTCGCCCATTCCTTAAGACATTCGCTGTGTGAAGCATGCAGAGGAGTTGCACAGTGAAGGTGAGGGAGTACGTGAGAAGTCATTTCTTTCTCACATTAATGAGGATCTTTGTGAAATGTAATTATAAACACCAAGGAATGGTGAACAAGGGCTTATGGCTAATACACTGATATCACAGGTTATTTAGGTTTATTTACGGCAAACGGAACTCATATGCAGATTTATTTTGTTGGAAAATTTTGTACGTCTTACATTGTAGAAACTACGTGTATGATATGATTCTGTGGCCTAAGCATATTTGTTTAAACGTTTTTATTTTGGTGGAAAATTACACAAATCTGAAAAAATCATAGCCCTGATACTGCTTTTGTGACTCCACTATAAAAGGATTACTGTAAAGCTTCAGCTCAAAATGAAGGTTACGATTTTCATTTGTATTCCCCCAGTGGACACTTTCAGATAACAGACTGAAAAATTCATGTGTTATGGAACTAATTACAAACAATATTCATTTGTGTGAACATGATTTTGCATTAATTTGAAGATAAACTGCACTTTATAATAGATAAAACCAGGATACTAAGAAGAATTAGGAAAAATCAAGAAAATGACACATCACATTCTTTAAAGAAACATCTACAGACAGAACATGATGTTTCTCACCATGTTATAAATGTGTTGAAATTTAGCCTAAAAAAAAACAGACTTTTGTCTTGACAGTCTGACCTGAGTTATGAACTGTAATGTGTTATCAGAAAGTGTGTGTGTGGGGGGGAGGGAGTTACAGGCACTAGGATTAATAGCCTGAGAAACCACAGGAGGTGAGTTTGACTGCCGGGGAGAAAGAAGGGTTTCGATCGATCACTTGCAAAAAGTAAAAAAATAAATCTGTCTTTTCCTAGAATGCATTGCTCTATGCTACTAAGCCCCATCCCCCATAATGGTTCGGCCCACCCTCTCTATTTTTTATTAAATATGTTTTTTCCCTCTGCTGCTTGTCCTCCTCACCCTCATTAATATAAATTATTTATTAATATACACAGTTAATTAATATGCATGAATATGCAAAGTTAAAAACACCCCCCGTTTTGTATCTTGCTGGCTGCTAGTAAACCAACTCATATACTCAGTACCTCATTATTCTTCCTTGTTTCCTCACCTTTTTTATGCTAGGCAAAACCGTTAAACATAATAAACGTTGTCATAGTTGTCATAGCAACTACAATTTGTTAGTCAATAACAGTGACTGGTTAGCTATATACACCCAGCAAATAAGTTTCGTAGCTAAAAGCTTCCTGGTATGACATCGACCTCCCCTAATAATTTTCCCTGTCTGGTATGATTGGCTAAAAGCTGTGCTGTTTATGTAATAGCATCCTGAACTGAGCTCATATGTAGCTCCGCCCCAAAACTGTATCAAGCACTTTGGTGAAACTTTCAAGTTTATTGTGTAAGTATAAGGAAGTGTGAGTAAAACATGCAGAAGAGATGTGTACAAGGCTGCTTCAAAAGATTCCTCACTAGTTAAGGGTTCTGGGTTTCTAATAAAGGATCTAGATCGTACGGAAAGGACGTAGGGCCATACTGGTGAGGAACACATGAGGAACCCTTAAGGTTGTAGATTTGCTATGCAGAGTATTGGCTACACATCAGACACACACAGGTCTCAGGTCAACTGTAGGTCATGCTGGATGGCCTGTCTCTCTCTCACACACACACACACACACACACACACACACACACACACACACACACACACACACACACACACACACACACACCTGTTCAGCTGTTCATCTGAATGGAGGGCTGGGTGGACTGAAGAGCACACGTATGAAACCTGAATCCACATAATAGCATCACACACACACACACACACACACACACACACACACACACACACTTTGGCCTTTTTTGCCACTGAGCAGCTGTGTTAGCTTTGTGTTAGCATTGTGTCTGGCAGGTTTCTATATTTACCCCCTGCCTGTGTGTGTAAATAATTATAATCATTAATGTCGACACTGACAGTACTCACCTTTTCTTTTCTTTTTCTTTTTTCAATACGTCAGTAATACAGAGCAGAACAGAACAAAAAATATTTGAAAACTCTCAGCACATTTTCTAGTGTTGATTTAAAGGCTAACACAGTGTTGACTTTGTGTTATATATCGGAGAACTGAAACGATCCAACGCTAATATGACTTTAATGTGCAGAGCCGCACCAGGAATTCACGCAGCTATTTAGCGAAAGTCGCTAATGAATTGTCCGTGGGTTGATTTTCAAACAGAAATCTTGTGTTAAAAACACACAGTAAACTAAAATGATTCATTTGTGCTCTTTAAGGAAATCCATACGGAGCTTGGAGGCTGGCAAAAGTGCCTGTGCAAATATGCTTTATAGATCTATGAGTGAATTATATCTACATCACATTCATTTTCCAGTGGTACCGAAAAAATACCTGCATATTTTTAGATAGTGTTTTATATATATATTAATAAATGTAGACCGTACTGAAATTGTACTACTACTATTATTATTATTAAACAAGTTCCCTAAAGATATTGCAAAAGTTAGGTTTAAAAATTTCTAAAATTGATCATAAATTTGATTGGATGGAACTAAATTAGCAATTTTTGATGCTTTAAACCACTTTGTATCAAATGATCTTTGACAATCCTCCATTTGCTGTTTTAATAAGCTACACTCTTCTGGGAAGATGTTCCAGTAGATTTGCTTGAGATTTATTCAGGGTGTAAAGGTGAGGTGAGGTGAGGTGAGGTGAGGTGAGGTGAGGTGAGGTGATGAGGCCTGGAATGCAGTCAGCGTTCATATTCATTCGTGTTAAATAGGTTTGAGGTCAGAGCTCGGTAGTAGGAGATCTTCCACTCCAGCCCATGTAAAGCAGATCTTTATAGAGCTGACTTTTTGCTCAGTCTTTTTTGTATCCTCCCACCCTGCCATGTTTTTATGATTAGATTGATGAGAACAGCCGCAGTTATTACATTTATTTGAATTTGTGTAAAAAAGACAGTGAGCTTACTAACTCCAGGTAGAGAAGCATATACGATTTTAGAGCCCAAAAGAGGCCATAAATCGCACAGCACTGGGACTTAATGGAAACCCTGTTAGTGGACGATTAGGAAAGTCGTAAATAGTTCAGCAGAGCTCAAGCAACACGAGTCGATGTGTATTACTTTAGCTGCAGTGAGCTTTTCAACTCGGAGAATTACAGCACAGAGGTGGAAAACGTGTGTGTTTACACATCACTTCCACACACACACACACACACACACACACACACTACAACATCCATATGGCTGAAGAGGTTAAAGCTGTGCAGCGCTTTTAGCCTTTTCTTCCCTGATGACGCCTACACAGACAGGATGTTATGACGATCGGAGAGCTGTAAGACAAATAATGCACTTCCTATAACTTTAAACCAGGAAGCCAGACTTCAGACTTCACGTCACAAGGACCGTCTCATTCTCAGACCCTCAGACACTCCGAACACCATGACATGTCTCTCAGCAGGACAGCGGGGACGTTTACCTGATCCCAAGACCTTATGTGTCAGGGGTCATGCCAATCACCTTATGATATGGGTGTGTGACCTTTAACCTCGAGAAATATTGGCACACTGATGTGTGTGGAATTCTAGTCACATGTCCACTGCAGAGGATTCTGGGAATAATGATGAACTCTGACGGCCCTCGTTGACTTTCTCCAGAGACATGACATATGGGTCTCACATACACATACACACACCCACACACACACACCCACACCTACACACACACACACACACAAAACAGTGTAGTGCTTTAAACAGAGTGTGTGTTGCTCCACACGGTGCATAAACGGTGCATGTGACAAGACAAGACTTAAGCTTGACTTCGAGTAAACACAAGTATACAACACAAATACAAACACACAAAGATGAACATTTAACAGCATAAACACACCGAGAATGAGCAGGAGATTTATACAACTAGTAAACACCGGTCCAAACAACACAATCATGTTGACACAAAATGTACTTCAGCTGCAAACCTCTCAGCCGAGAACTTATTCCCGGGGTCTTTTTAGCTTCGGCAGAGTTCAAACTACTAATGAAAATCTGCACCGATGCAGAGTCGTGTTGATATCGGAAGAAAAACACGATCCGGCCCAAACCAAATCTCTGAGAAATCCTGATGTTTGACAGGTTTGCTTATAGAGCAAACATCATGTAAAGGTCACATAATGATAACAGTAGTTACATAAGTTACCATGGAAACAGGTTTGTGATTGTGTGGCTTTGTGTGACTTCTAATAGAGAAGTCGGGTGTTTTAGTCGTCGTAATGTGGACAGTTTAGACCATCAGAAGTGAAGTATTTCAAAAGGAAATAAACATTTTAGTAGCTAAATATATATTTTGATCAGCAGCAGATGAGACTTGAGGTTTCTGTAAGAGGATCAGAGAAGGAAACATGGTCCAATTTCACCTTTCCCTCATTAATATTATGGAGTATTTAAAATCTTACATTTTCTCAGATTTCTGATGCTGATCTTAGAAAAATTGTACTGATTCAGCGCTGATTTACAGAATTATCCAGAGCGACTTACATTTAACTCATTCATACATCTGGGATTTAAATCCACGACCTTCAGATCACAAGTCCAATGTCTCAACCACTAAGCTTCCAAACTGATCTGATAGTAATCTAATACTGACATGATACTTATCCAATAGTTACTGATTTGATTACTGATGTAAAACTGATTAAATTAATGATGAAATAAAAATCCAAATCAATGATCTTATACCAGATCCAAAACCAAACCTGACACTGAGCTGATTCTGATCTTCTACAGACTGATCTAATACTGATCCCGATCTGTTGTCATGTTAATGCACATTTTCTATCGTCCATGTCATTTAGATGAAGGGGCGGAGCTAAACACAAAAAATGCCTGCATTGTCTGCATTTTAGGCTTGGTAAACAAAGCAGCTTTGTGAAACATTCCAGAAAAGGCATCTGCTGATATATAGGGATCTAGAAATGTATTTAAGCTTATAATGTTCCTTATTATTATTATTATTATTATTATTATTATTAATTGCTTAATCACCTCAAACATAGTTTGCTTAAAAAAAAATAGTGGAGAAGTGTAGAGATGAGGAATGTGAAGCAGCATGTTTCAAGGTCTTTGTAGCTATGGGGAAAAACCATGGCTGTGGGTCTCAGTTATATGACACATGGCTCAGATATTATGTAATATTACTGCGTGTGTGTGTGTGTGTGTGTGTGTTGGGGTGATTGTGTAAGGGCCGTCGTCTGAACTGTTGTATCGGTTGAGCATGAAACACCTCTCTGAACAGTGATACATCCGGTGCGTTGAAACAAAAGGGGCTCTGTGAAGGTGCATTCCACACGCCCCTGTTACTGAACAAGGAGAGAGAGAGTGTGTGTGTGTGTGTGTGTGTGTGTGTGTGTGTGTTAGAGAGAGAGCAACACTTTTTGTGTGAAGCATGTGTTTCATTGTGACAGACTTAACCACAAGTCGTGTATCTCGTCTTCACGCCTGCACCACCTTCATGTGTGTGTTTACACACCTACATGGGATTTTATCTGATGTTGAAATTTGCCCCTTGGAAGGATGAAGTGCTTCCTACGTAGGGCATAAACATTGCAGGAGGCTTCACTACACTGATTTTAATCAATACGAAACCAGTATAGAAATGTTTGTGATCTGAACGCACTTCTGTAGATTTAAATAAAAAAAGAGAAAGAAACAAGGAGAAAAAAGTGCAGTAATGATGAGGAAGTTTTTTGGAGGAAATTTTACAGGATTTTTCAATCCACTGGTTAAATTGGTAAAATCTTTGCAAAAATTTACCATTCTGGTTTTTTTTTTCATGTTCCTGTATATGATCTGTAAAGAAAGGGGCGGGGCTAAAATAGGGTGGGGATGAAGACATTCGTGTCCGTAATGAGGAAGTGTATATGTTTGTGTGCACTCCGAAAACTCGTACTATAATTTAAAATAAAGACAATAACAAAAATAACCAATAAGCTGGTAAGCAGCTTAAAAGCTGACCGATGTGAGGCAGATGTGTGTGACACTGTGAATGTTCCTCAGAGGTACAGCAGCAGGTTCAACTTTATCACTTGTCAAGTCCTCAAGATTTGTGTCCTCTAGAAGTTGTGACGAACGACATAGAAGACATCTTTCGAAAGAACTTGAAAGAACTACACCACTGCTCTGCTGAATTTTCTGATTGCTGATTGGCTATAAGGGGTCTGTTAAGTGGCGGTCTTGTTATCGTTTCTATGGTAACAACACATTCATTGGAATGTTCAGCGACGCATGAACACTGTTCTACAGAATAACGTCCTTGTAACTCCTGAGGACCTCCTGCAGTTATTGTTTTTCTGAAGCGCTTTCTAAGATTCATCCTGGACATGATCAACAAACACACCAGTACTGATATTATAAATGTTGTGTAAAAAACATTATTCCAGCTCACATGGAGATGGAGATGGAGTTCAGTGTCAGCAGTGAGAAAATAAAGCGCTAAACCCAGTGTGGATTCGGACGTGCAAACTGAGCTGCCGCTCGCAAATTTTTGTTTGAAAATCCGTTGGAGAACCTCATGTGGCGTTTTGCAAGGTCTCCAAGCACCTGCTGGGCCAATGTGTGATTAGCAATGTGTGATCTAATGTTTCTCTCTCTCTCTCACACACAGAGCTTTAAACTCCTTAGACCGGGTGTTTAGGATCGACCGGTCAGCTGTAATCCATCAGCGCGGCCTCTGAAACCCGGCCTGATTTGAAAGCGTGTTTGTGTGTTAGGAACATCTGAACACTGTTCACATTCTCAAACTAATCCACACTGGAGTGTTGATGACATTATGAACTGCTTTAATAGCTTAACCAAGTGCATGTTTATGATCCCTGCATTACTTCTTGCACTATGTAGCGAATATCTACTGTCTATAGACGTATACGTGATGTAACAAGCTTATATATATATATATATATATATATATATATATACAATACTTGGGAAGAATTTTGTGGACAATTGACCATAAGATTGGGATGTGCTTCAGTCTCCAGCTATAATAACCTCCACACTTCCACTAGATTTTGGAGTGTGCTTGTGGAGATTCATTCAGCCACAAGGGTGTTAGTAAAGTTTGGTACTGATGTAGGTGAGGTGAGGAGGTTCATCCCAAAAGGTGTTCATTGTGGTTGAGGTTAGAGATCTATATCAGGAGATCTTTCACTCCAAGCCATGTATAGCAGATCTTCATGGAGCTGGATTTGTTCTATGCTGGAACAGGTTTGAGTCTCATAGTTCAAGTAAAGAGAAAAATGTTGACCTTTTATACAATTATGTGCCTCTGACTTTAAATCAAATATGGCTGGAAAACTCAGGTGTCCAATTACTTTTGGTTACATAGTTTGGTGAATAGGGAAAGAAATCTGACCAAATTACATTTGTGTATATGTTCATTATAGCTTCTTTTCAAAAAAATTGACCGCTATATGTTACAAACGTTTTCACTCGGAGTCCGAGGCTTAAACACGTGTGTGATTAGTTTAACTCGACTCATCCCGCTGAGTCTGATGCCTTATTTGTGTATGATATCTTTGAAAGATTTAAGATGCTAATCCACTTGGCTTGACATTACTAGAGATGCTAGGTGAGCTTTTTATCTCATTACGAGCCTCGACAGCGTGTCATGTTTCCCTCTTCTCTCAGTCTGTGTGTGTGTGTGTGTGTGTGTGTGTGTGTGTGTGTGTGTGAGAGAGAGTGAGAATCAGGTAATCGATCGAGTCATGTGTTTGTGTGTGTGTGTATATATGTATACTGTATATATATATATATATATATATATATATATGTGTGTGTGTGTGTGTGTGTGTGTGTGTGTGTGTGTGTGTGAGCAGTGTGTATAAAAATGGAAGGTGCTGCTGCTTTTCCCTGCTGTAGTATTAGAGCGGCTCTGGTGTCTTTCCTTATTTAAACTCCTGTTACATCAGAACAAACAAGCACCTCGGGCGAGAGAAAGAGAGAGAGGGAGAGAAAGAGAGAGAGAGAGAGAGAGACAGAGAGAGAGAGGTAAAGCTTTACAGGCAGAGCATTTAAACAGGCATACAGATGAGGCCGTGCAGCAATTAGTGAGTATTCACAATTCACGGCTCGCAGCCTTTTAATGAAACACTCAAGCTGCTGCTGCTGGAGGAACAGGACGGTCCATACGCATCCTCCTACAAGAACATCACGTTTACAAACATGACATTACAGCGGCTGCTTCTTCTCTTCACTAACAGTCACGTGATTGACGTGACCATGCTCTCTATATCAGTTTATTTTAACATGCTAATGTGGCCATGATGCTGCACAGGGACTTAAAGCAGGAATCAGTGTTCAGTGTTAAACCCTCCATGTGACTACACTTTCATGTTGCTCCTAACTTTAAAAGTGTAGACATGGGAAACCATTAAACCTCTTCCGAGTATTTCAGCCACAAAACACAGAGAAACAGATGTGACTCGTGCCTGTATTTCTCCGGTTGTCAGTTCTTTACGGTTCACACTCAGTTTTGGTTCCGAGTTTCTTTTGATTGAGATTCTGCTGGTTCTTAGTTTCATATGGCTCAGATGAACAGTTTGCAATGGTTACAGCTGTCTTCTGGTTCAGAGTTTCTTCTGATTCTAAGGCCTTTCTGGTTCAGTGTTCTGTTTGGAGTTTCTTCTGCTTGATTCTCTGTTCCATGTGTTTCAAGTTTTGATTTAGAGTTTGGTATAATTAAATCCTTTTTTTGGTTTCGAGTTCCTTCTAGTTTTAATGCTCTACTCGTTCTAAAATACTTCTTGTTCTTAAATTCTTCTGGTTATTAGTTCCATCAGGTTCTGAGATACTTCTGGATCAAGGTTCCATCAGGTCAAGAATTCTTTCTGGTTCCTGACTTTGCAAAAATCATTGTAGTTCTGAATCTTAGTTTCTGTGTGGCTCAAGGTTCTATCAGATTCAGATTTACTTCTAGTTCTAAGACCTGTCAGGAGTTTGATTCACTGTTCACTGATCTCACTTTGATGAAATTGTGTTTAATTTGGTGTTGAAATCCTGAGACACTCTTAAACAATTTAGCTAACAAAGGTTCCCTCAATGTTCTAGAAACATCTGTTATATTAGTAGTTCATTATGCACAGTGCTGCAAACATGTTGTGATAAGACACAGATATAAGACTCTTATCACCAAATGTTCTCACACAAGATCAGACGCCATGATGTGGAATCGAATGCTGAACACACCACAACCACAAAAAAGAGAGTCTATAATGATATACTCTGTACTTATACTCCTTCTGGTTTTATTATTCTAGTCTCTCCCAAAATATAAACAACCTCAGAATATAATTCAGACACAAATCAAAGTCAAACATAAATTATACATGAAGGTCCGAAACTATTTCGAAAACCTTCCTATATGTAGAGCTGCAGTATTTCCCCGAACCAGAAGCCGCCATGCTCTTGGTAACGTGACCACATGAACGTAGACAGCAACTGAAGGAGAGTTTCCAGCTGGGAATGTTCAGAGCATTTATCTCCAACACCAGTCCTGAAACTATCCAGAGGGAAAACTACAGCTGTGAGGATGAGGATGCCAGAACATGGACTCATGGCCTGTAATTTATGTAGAGCAAAAGTGAACCTGCTGTGGTCCATGAAGAGGGACGGAGGGAAAAAAACGATCAAACAGGCTCAAGGAAAAAAAAATCACTAAAAATGACGGGAAGCAGTTTGCGTTTTTTCCCATCTGATCATCAACTTTTTTTAAGGTCCTGGCACCAGACTCGTGTGCTGCTATCGGTTTATATATACCTGGCAAAAATCGCTCTGCTAGTACACACACACACACACACACACACACACACACACACACACACACACACACATTGTCTATCAATACCCCCTTTGTAATGCAAAACTCGAGCAGCATGGCACACACAATTGGTTTCTTGGTGCATTCTTGATTTAAAAAAACACGGGCCCAGCAAAGAGCTCAACAGCTCAACAGGTCTTAATTTGAGTTTGTGTCCCACTCTTTCACAGAAGGACAAACAGACTCGTCTCTGAGCTCGTTAGAGCGTATAGAAAAACTTAATAATGCTAAATCATCCATTTTTAATTCCCGATTAACACACATGATTGATTATATTAGACAGGCAGCTCTCAGGGTGTGTTTCCCCCTTTCTCTCTCTCTCTTCCTCTTTTTTTTTCTCTGCTGTGACCGCAATATCATACACTGACTCACTCACACTGCAGGTTCTGATGAATCATCTAAAAATAACTGCGAGTCGCAATACAATCATTTCACAGCACAAAGACACTAATATATAGAGTCTAAGCTTTGCTGTCATGACTCAATAAATTAGCCCGGATCCGGGGGGCGCAACAGCTGCCGAAGCAACCTGTCGGGGGGAAAGAAGAAGATTAAAGCATCTGTCTCAGAAGGGAAAAAATATCACCTGAGAAAAGACACGCAGGATATTACGTTTAGCACGTTTTTGCTTTATAGCAAAGCAAAATGTCCCGATCCTTACTATTTTCTCCGATTTCACGATTAGTCTTTACCTCATAGGGAATTTTCTCAGTTTCCCCAAGAATGGAAACATTTACAGAAATTCCAAACACGGAAAATTTTCAAAGGTTTTTTTTTTTTTTTTTACGTTAAATAAACGTTTTTAACTTTTCTAAAATAACAGAAATCTAATAATAATAGCAACAGCTTTTACTTTTGCCAAATAACTGAAATTTCAGTGAATCACTTCGACACACACACACACACACACCTACACACACACACACACACACACACTAAATTCATTTCACATCGCAATGTTAATTGTAATTATCTCTGGAATGAGAAGAATTAAACAGGAGAGGTGTTGAGATTATTTGGAAGTTGGGTTTCGCTCTTAAAGACTAAAGACACTTCTGTCATAGTCCACGCATTACACTGATATTATCTATTAAGGTCTACGTAAAACCCTGCAGTAATCGAGTGTCTTTATGGGCAAAGTTCCCAAATAGAACTGTTCCTCTTAGAACCTGAGAAAGCGTTTTTTGTTTGTTGTTCTTTTAAAGTTACGAATAGCAGCAGGGACTATATGAATAGCACACACTTTTATGGCCAAAAGTATTGGGACACCTGACCTTTCCAGCTATATTAGTTTCTTCTCTAAACTGTTTAAAATGTACTTGCAGTATCCTACGGTCAAGTGTCCACAAACCTTTAGCCATATAGTCCTTGTCACTGTCACATAAAATAAGGTGATCAAATATTTTATTAAATAAATAAGCAAAAAAAAAACACTGTAGAACAGCAGAACGTTAGAAATCCCTACAGCGTATGAAACATTGACAGCATCACTGGAACATGCAGCCAGTCCTCGCGTGCTCCCTGTGCTAACGGCATACCGGTTTATCTTTCTAACTGTACTGCACTTTCAAACAGCAGCACCTAAATATTTTCAGTTATGACACAAATAACCTGAACCGATTACAAATAGCAGCGAGTGTAGGTGTTGAGAAAAGCTCATGCGCTTCACACCCACATCCATCCTCCTGAATCCGAGAGAGAGAGAGAGAGAGAGAGAGAGAGAGAGAGAGAGAGAAAGGGAGAGAGTGGAGAGATTCGTAGAGAAAGGAGGAAAAAAAACATGAAAAAATGCTGATATATGGAAAGTCATGCCAATCTTTAAAGCCTAATTTGAAACACTGATGAGACATACAATGTAGAGCCTCACTTCAAACACAACGCTATTAAAAAAGAAAAACAAGGAGCGCATCTCGTTAAAAAGCCTGTTAAAAGCCGGGCAGAGATTAGAAAAGCGCCAGAGCTCGGAGCATGGAGTGAGGAGTGGAACGCTGAGAGACAGAGAGAGAGAGAGAGAGAGAGAGAGAGAGAGAGAGAGAGAGAGAGAGAGAGAGAGAGAGACATCCAAAACAAATACTCTCAAAACACACTTCTGCTCTCTCTAAAATAAACGGATTATTATTCATATTATTTATTTATAAATTTTTTGAGCAAAAAAGTTATAATCTTTCATTCCTGACATAAACGAGAGTGTCGCCGAGTCATCAGTCACATCAGGGCCGTATATAATTAATAATAAAACCGTCCTCTATCTTCCTCTTGCTGAAATGACAGAATATATAAAGCGCTAGTGTGATTGCTGTGTTGCTGATTCAGCACTTAGTGCACTTAAAGAGAGAGAGAGAGAGAGAGAGAGAGCGAGAGAGAGAGAGAGAGAGAGAGAGAGAGAGAGAGAGCCATAAGCCAAAGTATCGCTGTGAGACTCAGAATTAACATCCACTGCCTGTTAAACATGTACGGTACTCATCCATCACAGATGACACGTTTGTCTCAGCAAATCATCTACTGCTGGGTTTATTGTCATTATTATTATTATTATTATTATTATTATTATTATTAGAGGTCTATCGATAGTGGACTTTACCGATACCAATAGCTTGGTTGGATTGTTCTTGCCAATAACTGACTAATCAACCAATATTTGGATAAAAAAACAAACACTTCATGTGAAATATTCCTGGAAAATAAATAAATAAATAAATACTACAAAAAAAAAAAAAAAAACGGTACTGACTCTTAAAAATGTGCTATAGAATATAAATATGAATATATAAATGAATAAAAATAATAATAAATATAAAATAGCTCTCTATGCAGCACGCAGTCTCACATGTAAAAACAGGTGGGGGCAGTGATTTGCCTCGAGGCTGCTCAGTATGGATTTTTGCTGAAAAAATTCGGAAAAGTTGTAGCTTGACCTCTGACTGTTACTCAGTGCTGGAACTGGAGACTCCTTATACATGTTTATTTACTTAAAAATAATTTTTCAAAGTCCCTTGCTTTGGATCCTCTGCCGTACAAGTCCCTGTGATCGAGCTGTTAATACTGAAATAAAAACGTGCTGCTAAAATCCTTCGATTTGCAGCTGCACTACTGTCAGAACTGCTGTTATAGAAAACTAATCACCACAGGAAGAAACCCAGAACCTGACAGTGCTGTGGTGTAAGCAGTAATAATAATAATAATAATAATAATAATAATAATAATAATAATAATTGACATATCAGTTACTTTATTTGTATACAAAAAGGATGGAGGAATTTAAAAGGTCTGGGGGGAAAAAACGATTAAAATGAGTATTAATTTAAAAGCTAGAGATTTGCTTTGATGTCAGACTCAGGCTTTGAACGCTGATCTTTGATGCATCAAAGGAAAAATGTGTTTCAAAACAAATCCACTCCCCAGATTCTCTTGTACCATCACTGAACCTGTGCCAGGACATAAACATCATCATTAACATCTCATTTGTGTTGGATACAGAATTCAACTGTGCTTTTGTTTTCTTTTTTCCCGGAATTTAACCTCCGGAGAAGAGAAAAGACGTCCTGGATACGAATGAGAGCACTAATAAGAATCGATATTTCAGTGAGTTACCGACAGAGGAGACAATCTGGAGGACCTCTGAGCAAAATGGTTCACTATTAAGCATTAAAAAATGTGCAGACCAGAGGAGAAAAAAGTTCATTTTAGACTGCTGGATGCTGGGATTTCATTTCCTAAGCATCTTTTGTTGCAGCCATGTGCTAATTGAGACTTTAAAAGCCTTGACGTGACCCAGCGGTGATCAGTATTCATCCTGGAGCTGAACATGATCTCGTCCACACCGCTTCATTAACGTGTATAGATAGAATAGGGATTTATTTATATTTCCTGATGGGAAGACGTCGTGGAAAAAACTAACGTGTATATACGTGACTGTTCAAAGCCTAAATCACGAAGTCTGCAATTATCACTGGGCATGTCCTAGACACACGGTGAAGCAGAAATATCACCCGTGGACATAGAATATGTTGTGGGTGAATAATGATATGGGTCGTAGCGTGGGACCGCATCCCGACAGAACCACGATATACTGTCCCGCTCTTCCTCTAATTATAATAAAGTATGTCTTCGTATAAATATACACACACGTCTATACGTCTACAGAACACGTGTCCTTTCGACTGCTATACACATTATAACCTATTTTTCGGGTTTCTATTATAGAAGTTACGCCGGGTTGCCAAGTCTTTACTGCGAGAGCTCCTCCTGTAATATTAGTGAACCTCAATCTGACTTGTTCTCCAACGTGATTCATATTTATATATAATTTAATTACGTGTAACTGGATCTACATGACGTGTTTAAATTGATTATAGAAACTCACAGAATCATCAGTCTGGATTCTGATTGGTTAGAAGGTGTTTTTTTTGGTTTGTTTTTTTGACACATTTTTATGAGATTATATTTATTGCTCTGCCTCGTTATAAAGACGTTATCTGTACTAAACAGTCGTTCACAGAGATTTGTGGAAGGAGTTGTACTTAATATACACATCTAATATCCCATGTGCCATAAATATCCCTGTGTAGTACAGGCAAAAGTTTGTACACCCATAGGAATTTTAGCACTAACCAGACTTTCATACATCATCACAAAGAACCAAAAATAGTAACGTGTTTAGTGAGGAATGTGAGTAGACCTGTTAGGTGTGTGTGTGTGTGTGTGTGTGTGTGTGTGTGTGTGTGTGTGTGTGTGTGGGAGAGTAGGAGCAGTGTGTGTTCGCTGGTAGCACTCTCAGTGTCCACAGCCTCTTCCTCACCCAGCATCAGTGCCATCAGAACCCCTGGGGACCATTTAGAGAGCGCAGGCCTATCCATCAAACCAGCTAATCCTGCACACACCCTCACAGCGAGAGAGAGAAAAGAGAGGGAGTAAGAAGGAAGGAGAGGAGACGGCGAGGTCACTGCAATAACGACTTTAATTACACTAACGATGCTGGCATTTTTGTGGTGCTATAAAACTGCACAAAAGCGCTTTGTGGACAAACCCACCACCGTCGCAGACGTTTCCGGAAACTTCCGTGAGCACGGTTAAGTGACTCAAAAACAAGTGAGATTTTTTTGCTTCCAGAAGCCCTTTGCTAACAGTAAGCAATACTTCAACCCTAGGAATAAGCAGTTAGGGACGATTGGTGAAAAAATAACATCTCCTCGGCTAATTACGGCCATTTGTTCGCCTCGTTCTATTAACTCTGCGATGGATAAGAGGGTGGAGGGAAGAAGGAGGAAGGAGGGAAAAAGTGCGTCTGTCTTTATAATTTGGCAGCGTTTCAATCGCCATTACTCCATGCCAGCATCTCAATGGAGTCTTTTCAGCATGCTCAAGATCATCACGGAGGCTCTTAGAGTCACTCAAAGGCCACTCTGTGTGCGCTCACGAGCGAGCGTGTGTATTCGGGATAAAAATCACTTTCATAATTGATTGTTTAACACCGATGCTGCGTAGTCGGAGGTGCAGCTAATACAGGCGACTCTGTCAATACTGAGCTTTTAGTGCACGTTTAAGTGAGAGAAAGAGACAGAGAGAGACAGAGGTAGTTGGCGACTGCATTAATCGATCCGTTCTGTCTTCATCGTTACTAAAAAAACAGTTTAAATCAAAATCAGGTCGACGTTTTCACGATTAAGTGATTGTACAGGTCGTGAAACACACCTAAGCTTTAATCCCTACAAAAATAACCCCATTAATTTGCACCATTTTGTCCGTGATTAAAACATGAATCTGTTTCTGATGAATAACACAATGTTTAGGGACTAGAAATTACACATTATATGTGGTATGCACAATGTAGTGGACAGATATAGTGAATTAAAAGACATTTTGAGATTCCGGCAGCTCTTTTCTGCGTCAGTGTTTACGGAAAGTAAGACGAATTAAAATCAGGACTATGCCGGGCTTTAAGCATTTCTATAATCTGAGGCTAAAATCTAGTTTTTGATCACTGGTGAAATTCTGTCAGTGGCTTCTCCTACGACGAACCGTCAAATCGAGAGCTGATTGGAGCGCCGAACCTGATGAAGCAACAACTTCAAACCACTTTAGGGAAAATGTGGAAGCGAGTCAGGAGGACGGTACAGCAAGAAGAGACACTCAATGAGTTACGGAGGGAAAAGGAGTGTTTGTATGACGTTTCGATTATTAAGGCATTATCTGTCATGAACAAAATGGATGCTTCAGTTTTAGGTAGCAAGAGAACGTGGGTCTGAACGTGTCAAGGATCGATGATGTAAAACTTCGGACAAGTCTTTTTCTTGTGTGTGTCAGTTTTTGATTGTTGTTCAGTCTGAAACCCTACAGTGTGACATGGGGATCATGTTCCTACAGTATGACAAGCAACAATCGCAAAAAGGACTATAAAAATCACATGGTGTGAGCTCATTAAACTGTCTAGCTCCTCCCACAGGCCTTTATTCAGTTCAACTACAACTACCTCAGCATTGACAGTAACTACCACGTGTGATGGACAGGCGACAGATTTGTAGTCCAGTGTAAATACGTTAATAAACGCTGCTACTGTAGACACGCCCACACTGGCGTCTGAGGTGAAGACCAGTGCATAGTAAACGTCTCCATCAGGACTGCATTACGGCAAAAATGGCCCCAAAGCCCGGGAGATTGTGGGAATTACTTCAGGGATTTAGTGGGGAAAAACTGTACAAACTGTGTTTTTCTTTCTCCAACACTAACATGTCTGGTGTCTGAACGTTTCTCTGAACGTCTTTCACACGTTTTGCTTCTAATCGGCTCAGTTTTTTCTTTTTTTTTTCACGGTTCGTTTTCATCTGTCTCCTATTTGCACTGGTCGAACATGATAACAGCGTTAGTTCTTCTTCCAGCTCTACTGCTGTCACTGCTTATCACAGCAAGTAACATTATTTTCTCCTCCTGTCCATGTGGGTTTCATTGTGGATTTGAATGTTTCCTTTAGGCTCTTTGGAGGTTTGTCTATAGCAGACTGCCTCGAGGTGTTAATGAATGGGTCCCTGGTGTCCCCCATGGTGATAAACTGGTGTCTCATTCAAAGCATATTCTCTCCACACACACCCTAGTGTTCCCCTGTAGACTCCGGACCCACCCCCACTCTGACCCCGGATCAGGGGGCAATTCCTTTAAAAAGTGAACAAAAGTGCTACAATAGCTGAATAAATCTTTCCCGCTGTGTGTTTACGATTTTATTTCATGAGAAAGACTGACTGTCGAACAGCTTTTTTAGTGGACTACTGGGGGAAGTGTTAGCAAAACCTGATCCCAGTCAGGATGACATGCAGGGCCCCAGTAGGAATTCTCACTGTATTGCCAAGTATTCATAGTATTCCCCTCTCTCTCTCTCTCTCTCTCTCTCTCTCTCTCTCTCTCTCTCTCTCTCTCTCGTTTGAATCAGTCACAATTACCGCTGAGAAGGAGCTCCCATTTCAATCTTCTCCAGGCCACATGATTCCCAAATCCCAGCAGGCTCTTGTGACCCTTACCAGGTTTGGAAGAATACAAACTGGCCTTTATAAGACATTAACACAGTTTTATGGTTCATGCTAGTGCATGAATATTCACAATTATGTAAATTAAGATCATTAGCTAGGTGGCTTGCTAACTGCAGACTAGCTCAAAGAATTTATCACCATGACTACCCCATGTGTTCTTCATTAAATATTTTAGTTAGCTAGCTTAAATGTTTATAAACCTTCATCATATTTTTTGCCTAAAATGTAGTCATTTTGCAAACCTTTGCATATTAGATGTGACTGGATCAAAACTGGATTTTATTTTGACATCACAGTTTGAGCCCCACCCACAAAACACTTTTAATTATGATGAATTTGGACTATTTATGGCAAATCTCCGACACTGCAACTAATCACAACCACACACACACACACACACACACACACACACACAGTTAGCAGGACAGACTTCGAGTGTGTGAGTGATTGACGCTCCATGATAAACATCGACAGAGAGAAAGAGTTAGAGAACAAATGAAGAGTGACGTGACAGAAGTAGTATCAATTAAAGAACAGCTCCAAGAACCTGTAGTCGCATTGTCTTTTCCACACGTCATGTCACGTCAGGACGCCGGACAGCCGAGTTAAACACCTAAATACACGCCGCAGGGTATTTACCGTCCGTACAAGAGGCACATAATCATTTTACTTGTCAGGGCTCATAAAATTTTTTTAAAAAAGAACATTTTTCTCTGCATGCGCTTTTCAGGGACACAATGAACAAATAGAACATGAAACCCAAACAGTCTTAAATAAAATCATCAGCTTTTCAAGCAGTTTTGGGAAAAAGAAAAAGTAATTTATCATTTATTACAGTTTCCCATGTTCCTCCCATTTAAACTTGACTCCACCCACACACCATATAAGGCCATACCGTACACCATGTAGACACCCTCATAATCGTGTCTTGAATATACAAGACTGAACGTAGGATTGGTCTTAAAACAATCCACAAAGAAGTTTCTTGTATATTATGCAAATTAGCACAAAAGCATAGTGGGTGGAGCTAAATTGTTCTCTAAGACCAATGAATCATGGGAAATAAAGAATGCTCATGCTGTGTTATCATCTTTTGCCAGGTAAAAGTCGCAATATAAATAATACATTTATTAATTATCATTTTATTGGCCACGCCCCCTTTCTCTATGATGACCACAGTTGATGCACTTATTTTATGTTAATGCAGTTTTTTGAGGTGATTCGGCACAAAAGGAGTGGAGGTAAAATATATAAGCGAGAGAGAGAGTGGGAGAAATGCGTGTGTGTGTGTGTGTGTGTGTGTGTGTGTGTGTGTGCGCCCACTGTCTGGGTCGTAGTCATAAAAAAAAGGGCAGTCCAGTTAGCTGCAAAGTTTATTTTCTTTTGCCATCTCTGACTGAGCAGTAACACAAACCCCATTCATACCACATGGCAGACCACAGCACACACACACACACACACGCACTCCAACCGTTTACTGCACACCTCACACTGACTGCATTGAGCTTCATTACACAGCGCCTTTATTTGTACTTCATCCCAAACACACACACACACACACACACACACACACACACTAAACCCTGGCTCGCAATCACCTTTTCCAGCTATTTAAAACGGCTCATAAACGTGTTTTTATTCCTATCCTGAATAGACACACCCTGCTGATGATCAGCTACACACTATATTCAGCATACAGTGGTTTAGTAATCCTGCAAATGACATGCCATTATATACAATAAACAATAAAACTCAATATAAAAGTAATCATTCAAGCACACACAATGGGTTTGTGTATAATGATCATGGCTGAAAATATTCACCACCATATTCCATCTCAGTGAATCTCTTAATAAAAAAAAGGGATAAAATCAAAGAATAATAATGAGCCTTATAGGTGCAGTTCTTGAAAATGATGAAAATGTGGTGAAAATGTGGGAGATATATTTGCACTTTCAGGGGTAACGTGAACAGCAGGTTTATATTAATGAGCTCGTTCTGATATGCTATAGTTTCCATAGTAACAGCCCAATGTAGAGGGATGTGTACAGCACACACACACACACACACACACACACACACACCATACAATCTAATACTAATAAAACGAAATATTTATAAATAAAATTATTTTATGAAAATACATAATCATTCATATGATTCATTATTTTAAGCAGATTATTTTTGTATGCACGTCATTTCTTTTGTAAAAAATCTCCAGAGTCCGTTTTTCACATAACTTTCATATAAACTCTGTGATTTTCTGTCAGAGATGCTGTTATAATAAACTATACAGAAAAACGCTTTCTGACCAATCATGATCCAGAACTCATTATGGGTGGTGGCGACGTGGTGGCTCATTGTTTGGAGTTTGGAATGGAAGGTTGTGAGTTCAAATCTCAGCACTACTGAACTGTAGAGTATAAAAAAGAGATCATTGTAAGTCGCTCTGGTTTAATGCTGTAAATGTGCAGTAATATTATGATATTGTTGTGGTAATAATTTAAAGCAAACATAATTATTATCAAATAAAATGTAATTGGATCAGGATCAGAGACGTTGAACTCGTTCGGATCGGACTCGAATGAAAAAATCAGACGTAACTGAATTTGCGAACAGACCAAACAAAAAGAAACAGCGACGGTAATAAGAGACGAAGAATGAACTGGCCGCAAATTCAGGAATAATACGATTTTTGTTCTAATTTAATAAGCGAAGTGTCATTTATTCAATCCAAAGCAAACACAGCTGAGCCAGCCGATGGAGAAATGATTACATATATAAATCAAACTGTACATCAGGGACAGGAGCAAGCGAACATCACTCTACATACACACCTCCACCAACACTACCATTAATTACATTAATCACAGTCAGTTTAAATACAGTCCCATTCCACACAGCACAATTTAACATCCAATCCAAGAATAAAATCAGGGTTTTTTTATTCTGCTAAAAATTTATATTTTTAACTCTTACCATAAAAAATATATCAAAAGATTTTAATGTTTTAATGTTTTAATCGACAGGATTTTTCAAACTTATGATGATGATATCGATACCAAAAAATCAAACCAAACAAACCGGCGCTCGTCCACAAACATAAACACTGTATAGTAAAACATTACACTACACTACTACTCCACACAGATCACCATGCTTTAAGATTCCTGGGTAGACTAGGCCATGTCTCAACTTACCATATATCCAAGTTACAATGGGGTCATCAGAACACATCTCCATCGTAAGTGGTGGACCACCTGTGTGTATCTATATCGATATATTAGATAGTGTGCTTTCTATGTATAACAGTGTATAGTGGAAAGGGATTATTAGGATGGTGTATTATGGTTCTGCACATCACTGACACAACAGGCAGAGCTTGCTCAATTATCACTCCACTTTTTATGGACGTGTTTACGGAAGGTAAAACGAAAACAAAACAAAAACAACAGCGCTAATGAAATAAGGCACTCTAGCGTAACTGACAGCTGGGCAATTTGAAGGCTTTTCCATGATGCTGCCAGAGCGGAGTGAAAAAAAAAACACACGACAGAATCGCACTTTGTGTCCTCGTGATCCACAATAAACACAGCACGTGTGCTTTCTCTCTCTCTCTCTCTCTCTCTCTCTCTCTCTCTCTCTCTCTCTCTCTCTCTCTCTCTCTTTTTAAACCAGATGAAATCATTGTGGAAAAACAGAACAAGCGTTCCAGTCAAGGCCAGCTCATTAGCAGCTTGCATCATGGAAATGTCGGAGATAACCATCAGCGCGGCACGAAGAGACAAATCGATGAGCGGCGGCTCGAGCTGTTACGCAACAGCTGGGGAGGGACATGAAAGAGCTCACTTGTGTCTTTAGAGGTCTCGCTAGCAGGACGTGTTTCATTTACAAACAAAACCCAGACGCTCACCTCCAAACAGGCCTAGGGGTCCTGCTAATATAAAAATAACATCACCTAATACACAACGTCGCTGCTCTCAAGGCCACGTGTACATCTACCGTGGCTCCTCATCTCACCTTTAATGCACTAAACACTAATGAGATGCTGCCCTGCTGAGGGCCAAACGCTACGCCGCCATATGGAACTGATACTCAGGATCGTATTCCATCACACGGCTTGTGTTACGACCCGTCCCGTCCCGTCCCAGCCCGTCCAAGCCTGGACATCATCCACACTTTACACACCAAACTTTATTTTTTTAATCTGTCAAACCATTTTATGTTCATCTGTAAAAAAAAACAAAAAACAACAGCTGAGGGTGTAGAAACAAACATGAAGATCTCACAGCACAAGTGAAGTCCTTTAAGCTCATTAAAATGAATTAATCACAAAAAAAACCCTGTTGGTAATAATAATTGAATAAAAATAAATGGAGAGAGAGGATATTCTCTAACAGGACCATCACTACTACGCCAAAAAAATATAGACTCATGTTCAAAATGGTTCTCATCATCATGCAAACACTGTTACTTATTTTTCATCCCCAAAACGGGACATAAACTTAAAAATCAACAATAATAACGATAATGCTGATCCCAGATTATATATTTTTCCAGCAGTAAAATATAAAACACAGTCATGCTAGCAAAGAATGAGTCAGTCCGACAGGCAGGTGTGTGTGTGTGTGTGTGTGTGTGTGTAAATTGTTCCCTCTCCCCTGAGCGTTCCTGTCTCTGAGCCACCGGCTCAGTCACTGCACACGATTCAGCGGTGAGATAACGAGCTAATTCTCATCTACAAACAAAGCATCTACAGCAGCAGCAGCAAGGAATCAATGATACTTAACATTTATTTGCATTAAATTGTAAGAGAATCAGAAAGAAAATTATAAAAACAAGCACACAATACACCTGTAACTCACCTCTGAAAGGGTTAAAAATCCAACCAGATCTGATACCAAAAGGCCACTTATGTCTTAAACTCAGCACCTGAATTGGCTCGAGTCTTCTATTCAGTGCACATTTCTCTTCCATTAGCGCTAAATTGATTCCTAACATTCTGAAATGCAAATATTTAAGTAATGAAACACTCAGGAACGTGCTGTTATATGGTAATAATTGACTGCAGTGTGGTGTAACGAGGCAGAATCACCGTTACCACCCTGATGTTGATTCTTCTCTCATTACTACACATCCTTTGGGTGTTTTGTGTATTACACGTCGTGCTATGTCACTTTTTATCCCTTTACAAAGCCAAATCCTTGCTTTACTTCTGAATGTTACTGACACTGGAGACTCGATCCATAAATCTAACACATGATCACTGATTAGACATGATATTAACCTGTGTGTGGAGTGTAAATGTGGAAAATGAGCTGCTAGAAGATTTAATGGACTGTATACGGTATAGACGGACAAATATGACAGTTATCTGAAATATGGCAATAATCCCAGTTACTTTTTTGTTTTATAGTAATTGTAGAGAAAAATGGCAGGAATTCTTGTCCTTTAACAGCAAGACTGAAGTATGTGGGACATTGTTGGAACTATGCTCCTAGAAAAAAAGGGTTCTTCAGAGGGTTCTTTGTGTTTTTGTCACCTTTGGAACACATTCTTTGTTTGAATCCTAAAGTTAAAGACAAACAGTTTGTATTCTCCTCCTTAGTGGACACACAGTCACTCTTGTGAACCCAATAATCTCAGCTTCAAAGTGTTTACTGATGTATGATTATACACAACAGTTTGGGGACACCTGACCAGAAGATTGGTATATGACTCTTTTTGAACATCCCAGTCCACATTTAATCCCCATTTGCTCTGATATTAACTTCCACCCTTCTGTGAAGATGTTCCACTAGGTTTTGGAGTGTGCTTATGGAGATCTTTGTGCTAAAGTGAGGTGGGATTCTTTTCTAGTTCATCCCAAAGATGTTCAATAGGGTTGGAGCTCTACAGCAGGCCACTCAATATCTTCTACAGCAACCCATGGAAAGCAGATCTTCATGGAGCTGGCTTTGTGCACAGCAGTATTGTCATGCTGGAACAGGTATGGATCTCCTTGGGTCTCCCATCCAGAGACGTCCAATACAATTGTGTGTGGAAACATTTGGTGTCTATTTAGTGTATCTGAGAAGGTTTGCCATTAGCAAATTGTTCACACAGAATAGCTAACACAGGGCGTCTACGCAGCCATTTTACAGCACTGTTCAGGAAATACCAGGAACGTCGTCTCTGCCAGCGGAGTATAAAACGTGTCTTTACCAACGGCAGCCTGGCACACACACACACACACACACACACACACACACCCATGCTGTGTGTTAACTGGAGTTTTAGCCAGATGTGGAGGATTTTGTCTTTAAGCTAATTCTTTCGGCAAAGTCTTTGGAACATTTGGGTGTCTGACAGATTGCAGTCTAGCCAGTAATATCCGGCTCCGGCTAATAAAGCTTTAACAGAATAAGGAAAAGGACTTGGGACATATGTGCTAACACCTGGGTACCAAATGAGGAGAAAACATGTACAATCCTGGGGTAGATATTCTGAACACAACGGTTCACAATGCAAGCAGTTGAACAAGGTAGAAAAAAAAACACTGATTTGGAAATCGAGTAACTAAAGATTCTGAGTTATAACTTAAGATTTTAAACGTTACAGCGTTTTCCTGTGAAAGTTTCCATTACATTTAAAAATAGGGGAATGTTTAAAAAATGACTTCTACTGTACACTATGTTACTTTTACGCTCACGGTTTTAACGCTGACGTGCAACTTTCATCACCGGCATTTGTGTTGGAGTCTGTGGGGAAATTCCTGCGACATGCCCGCAAGGACGCTTCTTCAAATCAACTTCTCCTTAAATCTCAAACATCTTCAAACGGATAAACGCGACATGGCAGGAAAACCCGCCACTCACAAAAGCTCAGAGAACTTCCTCTCGAATTGAAATTAAACCGCTGCATGTGCTCCGAGGAGGAACTTAAACCACATTCGGGTTAAAGAGGCGCATGTGAGCTGAAGAACAAAGCAACAAAAAAAACAGAATGAAGGACAAGCCGGAGATTTTATGTTATAAATAAGAAAATTTTACTGGGATTTTTCTGAGCTGAAAGCACAGCAGAGAGAGAGAGAGAGAGAGAGAGAGAGAGAGAGAGAGAGAGAGAGAAGGACAGAAGAAGAGAGAGAGAAGAATAGCTATGAAAAAAAAAATAGACAAAGATCAAAAAGAAATCCAAGGCAGCACCTGTCCTCCACCGTCAGCATGAACAAAGAGGACAGATCGAGTCTGAGATTCTGACCACAACAAAGTCTGAGAACAAGAAGAACACAGGCACCATGAGGAACTGCTGCACTCTCACATACAGACGTCTTCCCAAAACTGTTACACAAAGTGGCAGGCATACAATTGTGTAGGACATCTTTAGATATGGTAGCATGATTCATGAGTGGAGGATCTCCTGCTATAGACCTCAAACCCTACTGAACAGCTTTGGGATGAATGTGAACACTAACTGCACCCCAGGTCTCCTCCTGAATCAATCTCCAAAATCTCCACAACATCTAGCAGAACATCTTCCCAGAAGAGTGGAGGTAATTATAACAGACTCAATGTGGAAAGAGATGTGAAACAGCACATATCAAACTTATAGTGAAATGGCCACAAACTTTTGGCCATATAGTGTATCAACACCACCAAACCCAAAATAACTAAATCTAGCTAAATATTTCCAGTTAAAAGGTTTAAACATCACCTCGAAGGTCAGTTTAATTTTTATCTCACTGTAAAATGAATAACACACACACACACACACACACACCTCAGCAGCAGAACGCTACAAGTTCCTGTTGAAAGCAAAAATTGTTAACCATTAAGAAAAAAACACTTTGAACTGAAATGTTATCCTTCATCTGTCCTGTGATTCTCAGAGGCTACAAACACATTCGTTTCTCCTGAAATCACATTTCATATCCAACAATAGCTTCAGAATCGTCCTGTTGTGTAATTCCTGGACTCAGGCGTAATGAAGGGGATTGTGGGAGCCGTGATGGATCTCAGCGCTAATCCTACTGCTTTTTCCAACATTTTCCAAAGTATAAGTGAAAACAAATGCCAGCTCCTGCTATATAAAAACCAGAACGAGAAGCTTCACCAGAGGTGACAGGACGGAGAACAAGAGAGTTGAAGAAAAGAAGAAAAGAGTGAATCGAGAGAGCGTATTAAAACCTGGTCATGGATGACAAGAAGGAAAGGTCAGCTGAGAGGTCGTCACGTCTTCCAGGTCCGTCCAGCAGGATCTTTCACAGCGCTTTTACATATTAACTTCCGATTCAGAATCACATCACTACCTCAGTACATTCTGAGCAATTATCCTGAAGGTCAACCAACATCTACTGAGGCAAAAAACCACACAATCAGAGCAAAGTCTTAATCCAGGTAGCACCAGTTTTGGGAGCTGGGAATCCATAATTATCCACTGAACCCTTAGAGAAACCCTGAGGAACCCTCTTTTCCTACAGTATGTGTATTAATGTCTAGTGTATATAATACAAACTCCAACAGGTTGTTTCTAATTTCAATAAGATCCTGTAATTGTTCTTAGAGGAATCAAGTGTTCAAGTCAAGTGTTCCGAATTTATGGAAGCTTAGAATCCTTAATCTAAAGAACCCCCAGTGAAACGCTAAGGGACCCCCTTTTTCAAGAGCGTCTTTATTAATAGGGTAGAAACCTAATTTCCTGCAGATGTTTCTAGTGGACCTGAAGCATCCACCAACTTGGAAAGAAGGAGAACCCATGAGGAACCTTTGAGTGTATGGATAAACAGGATAAGAAGCTCATACTGCAGAAGGTTGGGAAAACCAACTATCCAAATATTTATACGATCTGAATGTTCTTCCATTTTTTATGTAGGTTTCTAATCTTGACTCGGTGTGTGTCTGTTTTTGTATGTGTGTGTGTGTTTGTGTGTGTTTTTCCATTATAGGTGAATTTGTTTTTAAGGTTCTGAATCCAGAATTCAGTATCGCAGCGTTTTCCTGAACAACTCCTTGTTTCTAATGAATTGGACTAAACCCAGGACGGTGTTTTTTCCGCGCGCCTTGCGGGTTTGAACGTCTGTACCTGAATGAAGTCTTTGAGCTCTAAAACAGTGAAAACATTCAGTAAAACTTTTCGTAAACACCGAACAACCGGCGTCCTGTTGCTCCGAATATTAGTGTTTACACTCAGTAGGGTGAGAGATCTCTCCAAGCCTGAGTTTATTCTAATTATCACAAACGACACAAATACATCACAAACCTGCAACAATTCCTCAGGCTTCCTCCAGGAGGTGAGACGTTTATACTGTTTTTATTTTCCGACTGGAAAAACACCAGCGCTTCTCTGCTCTGCTCTGCTCTGCTCTGTGGAAAAGACTTCACCTCTGCAGCTCCTTCATTTTCTTTCTACAGTTAATTCACGTCATGGGCTAAATGAAGTTACTGTTACCTATTACTGTTATTTATCCTTCACTCTGTCATCATGTCTGTGTCCTGGTGACATTTTACGATCTCTGATGATGAAAGTCGTCTCCTCCGCAGCCCACAGGACGCCATGTACGCATCATACTACACGATAATTAGCGCCGGTAATTACAGGACGATGCCTGAATGTCACCTAAGCCAATTTTTACCTGTTTAACCGACACGCACCTCTTCACACAGAGAACTATTTAATCAGCAACCGCAAGCGTTTACTCACTGTCTCATCTCCAGCGCACTGTAGTGCTCACATGGGCTTCAAACTTCTCTGATTTAAAGATATTTCAATAAAATGTGTAATAAATACAAATATATATTCAATCAGTATTTACAAAAAGCACATAAATCTGAGAAAGTGTGAGGTTACTACCTGCAGCCTTAGAGGTCGCTGATACAATATATTATCTGTATCGCGATACAATTTTATATCGCTCTTACTTAATGCAACCTCCGCTGATTTTATGTTTAAAATTGTAAAGTTTTTAAAATATTACATTAAAACTAACTAACTCTTTATATATTTATTTATTTTTTATATTCACATACGATGTTCTGGTTATTGTATTGCCCTACATATACATGCTATAAGTATTATTTACTGGTTTTTTTAAGGTGCTTTTGTTCATCAAGCATTGATTTAGAAAATTCACCTAAAGGTTTTGATCTTTTTGTTTGTTGTTTAATCAGTAACTGTCATCCGTCAAAAGATTCTGATTCCAGACCTTCACATTTCTGGTCCCTAAGAACTCTGGATCACCAAGTGAACCATTTTCTCCAGTGGTGCTCTTCAAACTCTAGAGGCCGTCAACCGGTCAGAACATCAACGTTTATCTTAACTGTGTTGGACACAATTTAAAAGGAACCATTGCATAATTTTGGGTTCTTGTCCTCTAGAAAGGGTTCTGCTTGGATTAAGACCCTGGCATGGTAGCTCACTTTTACAGGAACCTCTGGGTTAATCCACACACTTATCAAGTTAATGCATACATAATCGCTATAACAGAAATTTCTATCAAAAAGGGTTCTAATCCAAGTAGCATGGAAGCCTGAATTAGCCAATAAACCCAAAAAGAACCCTTGAGGAACCCTCTTATTCATGGTATATGTATTTATGTGTATTGTACACCAAACAATCTCCAACAAGTTCCTGCAGATGTTTCTAATGTGACCAAAGCATCTAAGATTTTGAAAGGTAAAAGAACCCACGAGGAACCTTGGATTACAGGATGAAGAGATCCCACTGCAGCAGGTTGCTGGTAACAGTTGGTTCCAAAGCGAACCCTTATATCAGGAAAGATTTTTTAAGTGGGTGTTTAATTCTGATGGTTCGTGAAGGTTGGTGTGTGTGTGTGCGTGTGTGTGTGTGAGAGAGATGATGTTGGTGATGTGGACAGCACTGTCTCGAGATGACGCGACCTCATCACGCAGTCTAGAGCGAGTAAACGCACTGACGCATAACCTACAGATCGTCTCCCCCAAAACCCCACCGCGGCCCGGCCTCAAGAACAGAGAGAGAGAGAGAGAGAGAGAGAGAGAGAGAGAGAGAACGGCGCGAGGCTGATGTGCCCGGTGTTCTTCACTCAATCATGACAGGAATTCCGTTGTCTCCTTCTTCTTACCGGTTGCCTCTTGTGGTGCAGGGTCGCTTTCCCGAGCTGCTGCCTCCGGTTTCTCGGATATTCACCGTACGCTTTGTTCAATCCGAGCCGGTCTCTCTTCTCCCTGCCCGCGCCTCCGCCTCCAGCACCCCCACCTCCTCCTCCGTTCTCCCCGGCGTCCCCGGAATCCAGGCTGCTGAAGTTCCACACGATGAGCGTCTGCACGAGCAGCACGGTGAGCGCGGCGATCAGCGCGGAGCGCGAGCGGCGAGCCGATTTGCGCGCGCACGGCCCGCCGACCATCATTGCTGCTTGGTTTTGCTCTCCCTGTGGCTTGTCGGTTTCCTCCCCCTGACCCGGTGCGCGAGCGTCCGTGTGAAGCGGCCGAGCCGAGCCGAGCAGCACCGCCGTGCGCCACCGACACTGGGATATGCGCGTGTGTGGAGTCAGCGCGCGCACTGAGAAACAGAGACACACACGCACGCACACTAAAGGGAGGGAGAAGGGCGGACAGCGACTGGCTGACGGGTTGCCAGATTGTGTAAAAGCAGACCATTACATCTGGAGGGGTGCAAACTTCTCCATCCACCAGTCACTAAAGTTATCCATCCACCAGTCACTCCAAAATCTTCTGTTTTAATACTTCCAGAAATGTATGCATTGCGTGCAGTAATATTTTAGCCACAGATTTGTATTACTTATTTCACCCAACAGCGTGTTCACAAGGCAGCCTGTTTTTAACAGATTTATTTCCAACACTTTTTTAAAGTAATAACATTTGTAATATCAGTAAATATTTACATTGGGTTTTCTGTCACAGTCGTTTCCCCTCCAGATTCTGTTTTCAAGCTTGTTTGTTTAAAAAAAAAAAAAAAAGAACAGCTTGTCGAACAAAAGAACAAAAATTGAATTGTGCACATTTTGCAGTCTAGTGAACCTCAGCTGTGTTTATCAGTGGAGCCCCGGGAACGAGCAGATTCCTTACATTGGTGCAACCACACATTCGTCAAGGGGTATGCAGAATACCCCCCCCCCCCCCTCCACCGAAATAACAAGGGGGTAAATACATGAATAAATACACTACATGCACTGGACTCCCCTGTGTGCAGCGCCCTTGTCCACTGCATATCCTACAATCCTGATGTAAAT
This sequence comes from Silurus lanzhouensis, assembly GCA_039877035.1. Taxonomy (NCBI): domain Eukaryota; kingdom Metazoa; phylum Chordata; class Actinopteri; order Siluriformes; family Siluridae; genus Silurus; species Silurus lanzhouensis. The sequence continues at coordinate 535,281 of JBCEWE010000096.1, forward strand.
ACCATATTTACAACATTGTTATAACAGTGATGATAAATGATGTAGAAACTGTGATTTCCTGTTACAGAAACTTAATCAACACCTATTGACCAATCAGGATTCGGATCTCAGCACTGCTGCGCTGGGGGTTGAGGAGACGGGGTTAGAATAGGTTCATTTAAGGCAGTATTAAAATCGTTTAATCTGGCAACCCCGGTCTGGAGGTGGTGAAGAGGAGGACGCGCGCGCGTGAGAGACAGCGAGAGCTCGTGCATGTAAATAAGTACGCGGAGCCCTCGCGTGGCCACGCGCGCGCACTGTGTGACGGAATGAGCGGCATTTTAAAGAAAGGTAATAAAGGATTCGTTAATTAGTGAATTATTTAATTAATTAACAATTAAGCGAAATCTATTTTATAGTGCAAACAAGAATTCAACAATAAAAAATCACAAAACAAATATAAAGAAAAGAAGAGAGAATGGGGGAATACAAATACTACAAAAACATTAAATCATTATAAAATAGTAAGGGGTTCTTACAGCAACAATAGTAAACGTTTTTAAGGCCTTTAAGGTTAAAGGTTCTGACATGTTCTTAAAGGAAGTAAAAAGGGACTTAATATCAGTCGAGAATAATCGAAAACTTTCGTGATTCTCGGTGATGGAAATCCATATTTGGAAGTCGTTTCCTAAGACTTCTGTCCAATTGGAGGCCTCAAACAAGATCACGTGGTTAATGGTCGCTAATTAGAGGGTTAATTTCGAACCTGGGTGTTCGGATTGAAGGATTTTGTTCGTTCACGCGGTGCAGCTTTAATATCTAAAGCAAAAAAGAAAATCCACTTTCATGTGGAGAAGAAAAAAAAATAAATAAATAAAGTACTAAAATCTGGAATTTGTTCTGCATCAGCCGGTAAGTCCTAAACTCTCATAGCTCTGGAAGGAGAAGCTGCTGTTACACTGAATCTCCTCCGAGCTGATTTATTCTACAGGTTTAAACATGGACATGGTGCTGCAGAATAGTTTAGATGTTTTCAAATAATTTATTGTTTGTTAGTGTCTTTTTCACAGTTTATTGCTGTGGAATACAGTTTTAATTTATGTTCTGTTTATTTTCACATGTCCTCTTAAACATGTGTGTGTGTGTGTGTTTGTCTAAATGTATCACAATTCTCTAACCAACACGTTTTCATTATTACATTTACATAAAATGTGTTAAAAATCCATCCCAGTATCATGTGACATAGCACATATGTGTAATCTGTGATAAATGTAATAATATATTGATGATTTTATAGGGTTATGAAGATCACAGGAAGAGCGACAGCAGACGGTGGGTGAGTGGCTGTGGGGTGACTTTGTGGCCGCCGTGTCAATTCCTGTTTTTGAGGCTGTAAGTAAAATATGTGTGTGTGTGTGTGTGTGTGTGTGTGTGTGTGTGTGTGTGTGTTATCACATGATTGATCGATGTGTGCAGCAGATTCAGTGGGACCGATGTGTTGATTTTTCTAAGTGGAAAGTAGCTAGAAGGTGCTGTGTCATAATGTGTGATTTGCATATTCATTGAGAGCTAATTTGCATAGCAGTGTGTTGTGTGAAAAGGGAGTTTTCTGATGACAATCGTAATGATTTGCTTGTGATGCTCAGTTATCTCAAATGCTGTTTGGTAATATGGGACATAGCCACGCCCACTTTGTGGATTGATGTGGTGTTTACACTAACAGTACCCTGGGTTAGCTAGCTAGCTTCTTACATGTTCTGTTTTCATCTGTATATTACACTTAATCCCGTAGGAAATGATGATACAAAATAGCTTTGATGGAGAAAATATCTATATGGTTTTTTTTCCAACATCCTTTGCTGTGGAATGCAGTTGGTATGTATGTTCTCGGGGCAGATTCTGGTCAGGTTCTCTGGTCAGATCTTACTAGTTTGTGGTGCATCATTACATTTATCATATTGCATAGAAATTTGATGGAGAATCTCACAGACATACATGCCTGATGAATCTGATTTAGAAAATCAGACCAGGTTTGTGTAGAACCTTCTGATTATTGCAGGTTTCACCTTCAGACTTCGAAATTCTGTTTTGGAGATCTACAGCTGTGTTCTGAGCAATTTATCTCCATCATTAAGCACATCTCACCTGAGGGAAAAACCGAATGAAGGATTTCATGTGCAATTTTTGCGAGCCTCCTGCGGCGTACAGAACCTGGATCGATAGCTGCTAATTGTTGGTATAAAACCATCAAACTCTGGAGAACAGTGAGGACCAGGACGAGGCAGTGAACACCCTCTCCTGAGTGAGACACGGCCTGCGGGCTTTTTTTTTAATCAACACAGAGGACATCTCTCATCCCGCACATGAGGAGACTCGGTTTCCATGGGAATAAACTCGGTGTCCTTTTCTTCCCTTCGGCAGTTCGGCGAGAAGAAAAAGAAGAAGAAGAGAGATGGAGTGTGTCTGCGCTCGTGCTCGGGCGTATCAGAAACGAGCATTCCAACGCCTTAGCCCTGTGTGTGTTTGTCCTTGGTGCTTGTCGAGACGCCGCATCGCTCCATGATTCAGGACATACAGGTCACGAGGCTGCGATGAATTAAAGCGGGCCTGACACTGAGAATCACACCTTCCTCTTCTCTTCCTCCACTGTATGCATCAGAAGTGTTACGAGGGAGTCTCGCGTCGTGTTCATGGTCAGGTCAGGTTTTATTGTCATCCCATCTACATACACATGCAGCTGCAGGAAACGGAAAAAAACAAGCGTTTGCAAACACTGATAAATAACCTCCTGCATGGCATGCTGTTAAAGTCAAATCATAAGCGTGATGAAGCAGAGCTTTTCTTATTTCCACAGTGTTTTATTCCTCTTACAGCACGGCCAGTTTACATTACAGCAGCCAGAAACCCTCTTTACTGTTACTATAGAAACAACAACGTATCAGAGTTTGTGTATTATATAAACATGCACTGCTGTCAGGGCTGTTATAGAGAACTTCTCAGCATCTTCTGACCAATCACAATCCAGATCTTGTGTATGTTTGTGGCAGCCATTTTGTAAAATGGGAGTCAACAATGGTGTCGACTGTTTCCACAGTCTAATCTTCTGATCTTTATTGTGTAGCTTGTGAGTCGGTTTCAACTATGTACAAAACGGTGAACTATGATGGAACACTCTTTCTCTCTCTTTCTCTCTGTTCCTTCTCCTTTAGCCCCTCCCCCAATGTACAATTCCATCATCAGCCTGATGGAACTCTCTTTCCTGGGTTGCTAAGAGCTCATCCTTTGCTTTTCATGAGAGGTTTATGACAAACATTCCATCATGCTCTTGTTCAGAGGTCAACATCTAGTCTGCATTCCGCTTAGCCCCATGTCTATCTCTTCCACCACTTTTACCTTCGTCTGCACTTCACCTCCACCTTCACCACCACCTTCACCCCATCTCCATTTTCATTCTCACTAACACCTCCACCACCACCTTCACCCCATCTCCATTTTCATTCTCACTAACACCTCCACCACCACCTTCATCTCCACTTCCATTTCCACCCTCTTCTAAAAACGATTTGTTAAAAAAAAAAGTCTATAAAATTTTCACTTAAATTTTTTCTCAATATTTATATGTTATGAGCATCATGTTAATTACTTCTATGTGGAACTCTTACAACAGAGCGCTTCTCAATAAGGTGTTTTTGGAAACTGAGAACCCTTCATTATTTGCTGAACTACCTTAGAGGAACCTTGGAGGAACCATAAAACCTCTTTTTTTAATTCCTTACTGGTTCTTAGTTAGAAGTAAATAAAACATTTATTTTCTTCCATATATTCTGCTTGGATTTTTTTCTGATAGAAACTGAAATCTTTGTGGAGGGAATTTTTATCTTGTCCCAGATGAATATTGTTTTTAATTGTACATAAATTAGTATAAATTTGCATATAATTAGGAGTTTGTTCGCGGTTAAAACGTCGATTTTCACACTATGAAATTTGTTTACATTTACCACTGATTCAATTAATTATAATTCCTGTAATTAATAATCCGGATTATTCACGACATCCTGCAGTTAATTCTCTTCCGGATGAAAGTGATCGTTAGTTAATGGCGTTCTTTTTGAAACGTTTCCTGGTTAATGAACGCTAGTGAAGAGATCCTGAATGAGAGCAGTGATATGTTTCAGGTGCTCGACACTACCATTTTTATTTCATTCTTATTGTAATTGCACTATAATGAATCAGATTCTGTAAATTGGAGCGCTACCTTTCTCACGTCCGTGTTAGAACTGTGATAACGTTCCACCGAGTGCCACGGCGACGTCACGTTCGGAAAACATCGCATTCACCGGCGTCGAGTGGAGGCACGGCAGGACGAACAACACCCCACCCCACCCCCCAGCATTCGGCTACGAGACACGTGTAAATCCTGCAAATTTCTCCCAGAGGAACTCTTACTGCTTTGTATACGGCACAGGTTCAGCTCTGATGGAATCTCACTGCAATGAGCCAATCGACTCGAGGTGTGTGTGCAGTAATCTCTGGTCGAAGCTTAATCCTTGGTGCCATTTAAACAGATGGATTAGAGCGTGTGAAGAGACATAAGGAGTGTAGAACTTTACCAGAACTTCTAATGAGTTACGCCTTGTTAGGGCGAGATTCGATTCTTCAGGATCATAGTCGTACACTTCGTATTCAGAGTTCAAAGTTCTGTGTCTGTTTTCACGCTGAAAGTAATGTGAGTAAAGTTCCTGGTATTCAGAGTCGGGTTCCGCACCCAGTAAATATATTTTCTGAGCTCCACTTTCAGATGATTACAATCACGTTTTGTACACACGTGCACATATGTTTTTTTGAGTAGAAGAGTCAGAGATAAGATTTAGTTCCTTCTTCAACTGGTCCAAATACAATTCGCAGTGTTACAACTACAAATGCGACCAACATGCAACAGCCAATCAGCTTTCTGTTATTGGAGCGAATTTTTCTCGGAATGTACCGCAGACGTAAAACGTTTCAACTATGGGGAAGTGCAAGTTTAGTGATATTTGGCTTGAAAAAAAACAAATTTAGGGCTCGGGTAACACCAGTCGCTAACAACGTATTTGTGTGTTTTTTTGTTGTAATTTAGGTCTTACATTTTATTCTTAAAAGTCTTAAAAAGTTCTTTAGAAAGTCATAAATGTGACTTTGTGAAACCTGCAGAAACTCAGTTTCTAATAATAGAATTGAGGTGTTCTAGTATACTTTTCTGATATATTGTGGAATCGTTGTAGATAATTAAAATAATGGTAAACTGACCAGAAGTGTTTTGTGCACTTTATTTTAATAGAATTTTTGTTGAAATAATCTACATTTGTACTCATTTTAAATGCAACTCTAAAATTACGATATGATATTTTTGCCAGTACACTTAGAGGGTCTCTAAACAATACGCTATGTACTGGATGATACGTGAACACCAGCATGGCGAGCCTTAAAATAAATCTAACTGGTGTCTAGTTAAAAACCCTTTAGAATTTTTCTCTGACGATGTAATCACCAAGTTCATCATGGCTGATATAATCCGATAAGTCTGGTTCCTCTCGAGGTTTCCTCCCCATGTTGTCTGGGGATGTGTTTCCTCCTCGATTTGTTCATCAGGGATGTAAATGTTTATCCGGATCATGAGGCATCTATTGTTGAACGTGCTGTATAAATAGAATAGAATTGAGATGTGTGTTGGGGTGGAAGGTGTGGATGTTCAGAGGAAACGACTGTATGAAAGAAAGAGACCTGATGGATGGAGGTTCAGGAATGTCATTATTGGTGTTTTCAAGTCTGCAGTAAAGACTCCATACAGACATTTATGACATTTGGTAGACGCCTTTATCCAGAGCAAGTTACATTTATCTGATTCATACAACTGAGCAGTTAGGGGCCTTGCTCAGGGGCCCAGGAGTGGCAGCTTGGTGTGGCCAGGATTTGAACTCGCAACCTTTAGATTTAAAGTGTAAAGCTTTAAGCACTAAGCTACCACTTTCCAGTACAAACAGCACATGGTGTTCCTGAGTTTTTAATACCATTGTAACTTTTTTCGCCTTAAAAACAAAGCGCACATTAAAAAAAACAAAAAAAAAAACATTGCTAGCATTAGCACCGTGCTCTTATGCTAGCACTTTGTGTTGGTGTTTAAGTTTGGAGATATGAAGACTGCTATCTATCTAGCGGTTGACATATAAACTCAAAACAACTGTCTTGAATCTCTTTTTTTAAATATCTATATTGCGTTTTTGAGAATAGATAAAATATCCTGATGCTCACGTATATATCGATATTTTCCAACACCCCCAGCCATTGCTCTCGTTTTTTATCACAATTCAATCACCTAAGGAACTGAGTCGAATCTGGATGATCTTTTTGTGATCTCAGTAAAAGAGCTTTAGCTCTAGAATTTAAATCAACAATATTTCAGAAAGTAGTAACGAGTAACGAGTTTCTCTCCTCCTGAGAAGAAGCTTCAGTGGATCTGACACGTGTCATAACTCAGCCTGTTGCTTTCAGGGTACCATAATTTATTAGCGTGTTGGTGAGGGCGGGCAAACAGAGCCCCTCCATTCACGGCCCTGCTACTGACCTTGACCTCACACACTCATCCGTCACACACGATTGTCTGTCAGCTCACACACACACACACACACACACACACACACACACACACACACGTGTGCAGACGATTCTCTTCCATCGAGTCATTTTTAGCCGCTTATTGACCGTCTGAATAATTAATACTCAGTTATTTTGCAAATTGTTTCCTATCTTGCTCATCTTACACGTGACATTACGATGACTTTATTGTCACGTCTTGTTTTTTGTTTTTTTTTCCCTCCCACCTCCTTTATGACCTCTCTGGCACAGTGCCAAGCCACAGCCATCAAAACACAATGAATTCAGCTCGGTGTCAAATCTGTGAATATTTTTTATTAATAAATACAAAGCGCTGACAGTAGCGGTTTAATATCATTAGACAAAGGTCAGATAAATTCCCACATCTGTCATCTCTCCACACACTCCTCCTCACCTCAGACATCTCTCTCTCTCTCTCTCTCTCTCTCTCTCTCTCTCTCTCTCTCTCTCTCTCTCTGGCCTGGTGAACACCAGCTGCTGGAGTATCTCCTCGCTCAGACCCTCCACAGGGACAAGGCTACGACACAGCAATCGTTTTTTTTCTCTCCGAGTGCACCTGCAGAGCCGTGGTGCCCGGCATGAGCCCGGCCGAACCTCGTTAGAGGGGTATAAATAGGATTGTGAAGGGGAAAGGGGGCGGAGTGGCACAGCGCCGGTCGAACCGCCGTCCCCGGAGCGTCACGGTTCAACAAAGCAGGTTAGAAGCATTAAACATGCGTCAGCTGTCTGCACTTATTAACGTTCACACCTCTCACAGGGAGAGAGGGAGAGAGGGAGAGGATGGAGGAATGTCCAGCTCTGAGAGAACAACATTCACGCCAGGGATGATTTCTCATATGATGGCGATTTTTGTTCTCGCTTACGTTATAGCAGCTATAAAGCTCTTTTCCTCACCAGCATCTCCTGATACTCACTCCTGTTTGTAAAAGCTCAGGGATGGATAGAGATGGATAGATGGATAGAGATGGATGGATGGATTGATAAACAGGTGGATTATTGGATTGATGGATAAATTGATTAAGTGATAGACAGACAGACAGATGTTATATATATATATATTAAATGTATTAAATAAATCAAAAGGCTCTGGCAGTAAAAAATGTGCAGAAGCTGATGTGCAAGTGTACAAAGAATATACATATATACACATCTTATACACGATTTATAATAAGATCGAGCACATTAAAATAATCCACAGCCGCTGGTCTTCATCCCCTGCTGACCAGAGACGGTAAGTTTCAGCGATTCGCATCAGCGCGTCGACATAAAAGTTAACGAGGTGGCCATCGATTAAAAAAAAGTGCCCCCATTTGTATTGATATGCGCCGTTTTTAACATATTTGCGATTTACAAAGACATAGTGTTTATAAATCAATGTAAATGATTTATTTATATATAATTATTAGTATATACATTAATTTTATCAATAATTTGTGAGCAATATTTGATATGTAGGTTGATTTCTACACTGTATCTCAAGTGCGTTCTCTCAGTTCACTCAGTTCTCTCAGTTCATCGCAACACAACGGAGACGGAGGCGTGTCCTGAGAGTCACATACAATACAGATTAACATGGCAGAGGCAGAGCTGTAACTTCCTGCAGACACAACAGGAAAAAAATGTCTGGTATTTTGTCATTTTTATTTTTATTTATTTATTTTTTTTACTAGAAAGTTTTGTTGCAGTTATGGAAATGCACATTCCAACTTCTGACCAATCAGCTTTGAGTATTTTGCAGCGCTGTGGTGTAATTAAAGCGGATGGAGGCGATGCCCCACCATACAGACTGATAACGTTTCTGTTGTGTTTTTGTCTTAAATGTTGTAAATCTTTGTGGCCCCAGTGTGTCTGCCTTTCCCCAGACGGTGGTCGTTACATTTCTATGTGTGTGTATGTGTGTATGTGTGTGTGTGTGTGTGTGTGTGTGTGTGTGTGTGTGTGTGTGTGTGTGTATGTGTGTGTGTGTTTGGGATCAATGTGGCCAGTAAATGCCAGCCATGGCTGTGTGTTGGGTCTCTTTAAAGACTAGTCAATAGCAGCGAGTTCTGGAGCTTAGAGGCGAGATTCACCACACACACACACACACACACACACACACACACACACACACACACGTACGTACGTACGTGATGCCGGCCTACAGGGAGCACAGATCAATGCCTCTTATAGTGCTATTTGTCACTTACAGTACAGTTAAAGCCAGAAAGTAGAGAGGTGTGTGTGTGTGGTTTGACTGACTGAAATGTTGTCCCAAATCTGAGAGATACAAACAGACTCTGACTCTGTGTGTGTGAGAGAGAGAGAGAGAGAGAGAGAGAGAGAGAGAGAGAGAGAGAGAGAGAGAGAGAGAGAGAGAGAGAGAGAGAGTGATGATGGGGACAGGATAAGACAGGACCCAGAGCTGAGAGGTCACCCTGAGGTCAGCGCTGTATCATGGGATCAGTTCTGCTTTCTGGGTGTGTGTGCTGTGATTATCATGACAGATATTCATAACATACAAATTAATTAATCAATTAAATAAAATGTAATGCTCAAAGATATGTTTTTTTCTCTTCATTTACTTCAATGAAATCAGTGAGGTCTCCATGGCAACGGCCGGTCGGCGTCTGCGCCGTTGTTTCCGGTCCGGACCGGTGTTAGAAATGGTACACGTGGGCTGAATGGTGAGAGGATTTCAGGATGAGAGTGCACCTGTAATCCAGCAGACGAAGGTGTATTATGGCGTTAATGATGAGGTTCAGCGAGGTCACGTTTCTGCACGTACTGAAGCGCTTTAACTCGGGATTAAACGGATACGTGATGGAGCCGGAGGTGAAATATCTAAAGAGTACGCTGTATTTTTAGCCGTAGCAGGCAAGGTCCTGGTGTCCTTACTCTTTGCCACTAGATATCCCGGCGCTCTCCTGCTGTCTGAGCAGATTAATAATGTTCTGTGTGCAGGTTTCCTCCAGCGAGCAAGCGGGACGAGTTCTCATACGTCTCGCTGCAGCCAGAGAATGCCAAGGTCCTGTTTCTCTAAGCAAGCGAAGCTCTGAAACACTGTGTGTGGAAACAGGACCATCCGCTGCCCCCCTCCCCTTAACCGTGTGTGTGTGTGGGTGTAAGTGTGTGTGTAAGGGATCTGCATGCCCCTATGGGCCCTGGGAGGGGGGGGGTCACTGTTAGTTATTTTCAGTTTAAGTGCTGCATTAAGTTTCACACACAAACAGCGCTCCAATATAAACACACTGAGGAAGGGAGAGAGACATAAGGAGATCGAGGGGGGAGAAAGAGAGATGAGACATAGAGAGAGACAGGAAGAGAGAGAAAAGACAGAGAGATACATTTAGAGACAGAGGGAGAGGGACAAGACATGTAGAGACAGAGAGAGAGAAATATAGAAATAGATGAGTCAGAGAGAGACTCATAGAGACAAAGAGAGACAAGCCAGAAAGATACATGTAGTGACGGAGACGTATAGAGACGAGGCAGAGAGACACATACAGAGAGAGACAAAACAGATAGATATAGAGCGACAGAGAGGGAGAGAGAGAGAGAGAGAGAGAGAGAGAGAGAGCGCACAAACATCCTGCGGCCAGCTACAGAGGGCAAACTCAGTTGGCACAGAGGACACACACACACACACACACACACACACACACACACACACACATTCTCTCTCTCTCTCTTGTGGTACTGCTTGCCATTCACAGGACCTTTCGTTCACACGCATGCACATTTCTTTTATAGCAGTCACAGTTCCTCTTCACTCTCAATGCCTTTAAATTGCACACATGCATTTCATTTCTTTTACACACACACACACACACACACACACACACACACACACACACACACACACACACACACACACACACACCTGGAGTCCACCAGGCAGTGCGTTTGATAAACAGGAACAGGAAACCTGCTGGAGTGGCTGTGTGTCAGACGGAATCTTTGTCTCAGCAAGGGTCCGGTCCTGATTCAGCCCTACAAAGACACGTGTGTGCGTGTGTGTGTGTGTAAATGACAGAGTTTTTGTGGTCAAAAGGGGAGAGAGAACAATGAACATGATCAAATGTGGGGGCTTCATATCATCTGTCTGCAGGGCTATAGGTACCCTGCTAAAATCGTCTTACACACACACACACACACTCAGACAGCGGGTATCTGGTGCATTTAGCTGCAACAGGAAGTGCTGGGCTAAAATGAATGTAAATGTGTTCAGGCAGAAGTGTGTGTGTTTGTGTGTGTGTGTGTGTGTGTATACCCCAGGAGCTTGTGATATGGGCGTGGCCTCTGTACCCAACAGAAGGTTGTAATGTGGACATGGCCTCTGTGCCCACCAGGAGGTTGTTGTAATGTGGGCGCGGCCTCTGTGCCCACCAGGAGGTTGTAATGTGGGCGTGGTCCCTGAACCTGTCAGTTGTAATAGAGGCGTGACCTGTGTACCTGTATCTAACATTTCCCAAAGAGACATCATGAATTATATTTTTACTAAATTCTACATGGATACAAATAATATCTTATTTAAAAAAGTTTTTGTTTTATTAAATCTCTATTCTTCTCGAGTAGCCATCTCTTCTTCAGCAGAGCTGATCGGCTCAGAGGATCGGATTTAAATGACGTGTATCGTAACGGAAGTAGGAAACAGAGCAGAAGATCCCCAAAGGAGCCATGGTCTAAAATATTAATGAGCACACACTCCTTCATTCTGCTCCACTCTAATTTGATTAAACATTCCTGAGGTGTTCGATTCTGATCTATTGCCATAGCCACACACCCCCACCACCCACAAACACACACTCACCTCACACTCAGATGGTGTGTGTGTTTGCTTTAAGGTAGTGATCTCTGAATAAACTACACAATCATCCAGATGAGCCTCCGTATCCCACAGCCGTATGACTCGCAGGCAGGTTTTTCTTCTCCGCTGTCCAGGCCAGAAAGTCTAATTACAGCGAGCTACAGAGAGTAATTATAGACCTTTCAGACAAAAAAAGTGAAAAGTGTAACTTCTCCACAGCTGCCTCTTCAGGGGCCAATTTAACCTTCTTTCCTGATCTGATTTTCACCCGCAAATTGGACACGTTGTTAAGAAAAAGCCGGATTTTAGGATTTCATCCCAAAGCCTAGAAGCTCAGAGAGGGTTTAGGAGAATTCTCTCTAACTGCTTTATTCTGATCTCAACAAAGAGTCTCTGATACATCTACATATTATTTACAATATATCTACAAAGATCTACATTTGCAAATGCATTTTGTAGTGGATAGATGGATGGACAGTGAAATAGATTGATAAACAGGTGGATAAATGGATTGATGGATGAGCTTGGAAATCTAATAATTCTTTTAACCATAATATAAAATTCCATATGGAAGAAGGGGAAAATGGAGAGAGAGAAGAATCTATGGATGGATGGATATTTTGGCTGGATGAATGGATGGATAGTGAAATAGATTGATAAACAAGTGAATGATTGGATTAATGGAGTTTGGAAATCTAATAATTTTGTAAGTTATAATATAAAATTTCATAGTGATGGATGGGATGATGAAGGGAGAGGAGAATAACTGGATGGAGGGAACTACATCTGAAGTGTGACTAATTTTTTTATTAGAATTTATTTTCTGTATTTTTTTCTGTATTTATTTTTGTGCAGTTGGTTATTAAGCCTTCCTGTTGATGGCGTAACACCAAGGCCTTTTGATCTGATTCCTACAAACGACACAGTTTCCCTGACGATTTCTCGCCTGCAGCATGGCCTGGTGTGTTCTCCAAACGCTCGCTCTCACACACACTAACACACTGTATGGCATCCTGCAAAACCAAAAGAAGAGCTGATGTGTGTGTGTGTGTGTGTGTGTGTGTGTGTGTGTGTGTGTGTGTGTGTGTGCGCGCGCGTGTGTGTGTGTGTGTGTGTGTAAGTGTCTCTGTGACTCCACCATCACTACACTTCATTAAACTCAACTGTCTCATTGCTGCACACCTACAAGTCTGACATTCAGACTCGAAGCACAAAACATGATCTGTGTTAGAGCTGTAGGTACAAACACACACACACACACACACACACACACTTTATTATTAATGGTGACTAAATGGGTCGTCTGAGCCACGTATAACCCCGGGATTCTTTTTTATCTTAGAAAAGACTTTCACATGTAGAAGAGAAAGAAAGAGACAAAAGGAAGCAAAAAGCATGGCTGTTCGTGGTCCCCGGTAAAAGATCAGCACCAAACACCTCAGGAATGTTTAATCAAATCGCAGCACGAGTGTGAGTGATAGTGCAGTGGGAAGAGGTGTGATTTTCACAGCTGGAGAGTCTCTGTGCTGAGAGCTGCAGGAAAAAAAACAGAAACGAATTCGTTTGTGGCATTTTTCAGCAATAGAGCAGGAAAAAAAGAAACAGGAAGTTTCAGAGATTTCAACTTTTTTTTTATTTTATCTTCTTTTCAATTCATCCCTGCTTGAGCCTGGAACAAACCCCGCGCTCTATTCCAGAGTTATGGTGTTTACGTTCCACAGGTTGAGAAGAACGAAGGTGTCTCAGCAGGAGACACAGCATTACAGCAGAAAAACATGACGCAGTTACCCATCGTACTGCTCAGTACACGGACTGCTGACTTCTCCTGTCTTCTCACTCTCTTCTGAAAAATAGGCAGAAGAGAAAAGAAGTAATAGGGAACAACTTGTACAGCACGCGCACACACACGTGCATGCACACACACACACACACACAGGCAGAGAGAGGCGTAAAAGCTGGAACATTGGGGAAAAATCTTTAGTGGATGCTCTTAGAGGTTTTTTTAGGCTGGACATCTTGAAGGTCATGGAGTGTGTGTTTGTGTGTGTGTGTGTAGTGATGCCTCAAATGGCAATCGCTCAGAGCCAAATTTCAGGGCAATTGAGCAGCCCTTGCCTGGTAATAAGTGGAGGAACAGGGCTCCAAATCTCACACTCTTCTTTCTACATCTCCCTCTTGAGAACGAGTGAAATATATCTCATCATATTGTTTTTTACACTATACATATACATACATGTGATTAGGGCTGAAACTATTCCTCAAGTAATTCGAATAAAAAAAAGCAAAGAGACAAATTATTTGCTTATGCTTCGTCTATTTAACTGCACACGGAGCATCGTGTTTCCCCACGGAGCGTTATTACTGACGCACCACCCGCTAAACTCTGGTGAGCTCTGGACAGGTAAACACACGCTGCAGAAGGAGAAAATGAAGAAACAGGGAGAAAAGGCTGGAGAAGATTCATATAGAAGCCTGTTTCTGAACCATTAAAAAAGTTTGCTTAATTTATTTCTTCTCATTTTGACTTTTTTTCTCGCAATTCTTATTTTTTTTTTTCAACCAATCAGGCAGCGTCACACCCTCTGTAGTGCCAGAAAGTTTTACACATTGAAAATGAAAAAGGCTACAATCAGTAGACTCAAACTCTGTCTAACAATCTGCTCTGGAGAAGACGGAACAAGACAGATGAAGTAGAGGAGCCTCGTTCAGACAGCAACAGCTTCAAAAGTTTGACCTTCTGTCTGACCTTCATTAAAGTCGCTAGTTCTGAATTATAACTTTACAAAAAACTTTAAGTTGAAACTTCATGAGTGAAGTCAAAGTTAATTCTGATCGAACCGAGTGGTGAAAGAAGAGCATCCAGATAGAGATGTGGACTAGGAGACACCAGGAGAAACCCTCATAGTGCTTTAAATAGTAAAACATTTACAATTTACCAACAACAAGGTTCCTGAGCGTAACCCTCCACTTTAACCTCATGTATCTTCAGGCTGTTCATGTAGAGATCCTTCTCAGCTGCAGCGAAATGTGAAGAGATCAGAAGAGGAGGATGACTGGTATTTAGGAGCATCTCTCTATGATGAGAGAGAGAGCGAGAGAGGGGGATGGGGTGGTGTCTTTCTTTTCTTCTTCTCTTCCCTCTATCCAGGACAAAGACACTGGACCAGGAGTGAAATACCACAAAGGCCTACCGTGACAAATAGCCTTCATCAATCAGTGCAGACAATGGTGATTTTGGCTCCTGGTGAAGTTCTGGAAGACGTAAAGAAGCTTTAAATGTGACATTTATATTCGCCCGTGTTAATTCATTAACACACTGCCCTTTATTAAACCTCCGATCTTCATTAGATAGACGAAGTCAGGCACAAATCTGGCCCACGCTGGGGAGAAATGAGCCCCGGTGCTACTGTTGCATTAAATCTCAGCGCTTTATCAGCACTTTCTCCTGCTCACTCCGTCCAAGTTTCGCAGACGGAGACAGAAGTGCGTTGAAACCCAAATTTCACTGCATCAGCTCCTTCTGCTCTTCAGAACGCGTTAACCTTAAAAAGCAGGTATCGGAGAATCCGACGTTTATGAAATGTAGGTGTTTGTGGAACAATTTATTATGTTCTTTCAAACTGCTATACAAGTAGTTTAGAGTCTTGCTAAAGTGTGTGTGTGTGTGTGTGTGTGTGTGTGTGTGTGTGTGTGTGTGTGTGTGTGAACTTTTCCTACATTCTGATATTCAGATTCACAATAAAAGCGTTGTTCAGGTATTCACAGGATCAGAACCTTTTTTTTTTTTTGCCTCCGGCAAGTTTGACCTTCTGTCTGACCTTCATTAAAGTCGCTAGTTCTGAATTATATCTTTACAAAAAACTTCAAGTTGAAACTTCATGAGTGAAGTTGAAGTTGATTCTGATCGAACCGAAAGTTCTTGAAAGAAGAGCATCCAGATAGAGATGTGGACTAGGAGACACGAGGAGAAACCCTCATAGTGCTTTAAATAGTAAAACATTTACAATTTACCAACAAAGATCTGAGGAACCGAGCCTTCCTGAGGAACGAGTCTCAGCTGAAGACACCTAAAGACAAACCTCTGGGAATGAGAATTAACTTACGATTGTATTCATCTCTCATAACGTTTGCATCGGAGGAACCTGGAGATGCCAAGATGAAGGAGATAATGGTGATGAAGAAAAAGAAGGTGGTGCACCAGGAGCACAAACAGCAGCGAAGGATGAAGAGGCGTCGATTAATTTTCTAAAGTGGCTCTCAGATGTTGATGTTCTAATATGTCACCATTTCCATAGCAACAGCTCATTCACAGGGGTGTGGTGGCTTTTTTATGGAAGGAGTCTCCAGTGTCAGTGTGTTTGTAAAGCTGTGGGTTTTATTTATTTAGAGCCGTTTCCAAAAAAATCCTAAAACATGCAGCCAACTGCTCATAGCTGCTATAATGTAACTGTAAACGGATAAAAAAAAGGGGTCATTGTGGATAAACGGTGCACTGGATCATAGGAATTAAATCGTAATTTATAATGTGGATCAAAAATTGTAAGAAATGTATTGCAGCAAGGTAAAAGTATTGGCACCCCCTGTATCAGTTACTAATGACCATCATCGTTTGGAAAAAGACCCGTTTGTGTAGAGGAAGAAAATCTCTTCTCATTTTCCTCTCAAACTCATGAATTAATCGTAAACACGAAGTGCTTTAAGGGGAAGTGTTAGAAAACAGCTCGGTGTGGCGTCCCACGCGTGTGTGGGCAGGACGCAGCGGGAGCCGGGGATGCTGGGAAAGCTGAGATACGGAAGAACGCTCGCAGGGGAAACGAGACGTTTCATAAATGCGCAATAGGAGACCTGTTCTGCTGTTCTGCGCTTAAACACCAGGAGAAAAAACACCCCACCTCGTGTCGTCCTTATCGCAGGGGGACGCTGTGATCACGAGCCAAAATAATTCCGTCTCTCATAAAGCGGAGTGGTGCCTCCCCGTGGTTACGGGAAACGTGGATGTAATATAAATGCAAAGCAGTGTAAATACGTGTTCCCCCCTCAGAGGAGCTCGCGGCGAGATGTGCAGGATGACCCACGGCAGCGAGGACTCGCTCGGCCTCGAACCAGGGTTCAAAATCCTCCCGAGGTCTGTTTCAGAGACAAAGTTTCTTTTAAAAGAAAAGAAGAGAAATTCTCAGAGAACTCTTCATCCTCTGTGCGTTCATCTCCACTGCTGTCGTGTTGGACGTGAATTATTTCGCCTCTCGATTGTGTGCCCAGGGTGAGTGTGTGAGGAAGAGCAGAGAGGGAAAGCAGGAGGAGCGTTCGATTGCATTAAGTTTGCTTCCAAAAGCCTTCGAGGAGAAAAAGAGAGAGAGGGAAAGGTATGAAATATGTGCTGATAGGAGATGAAGGCGTTTGGCGACAGAGCGGCTGAAGGCGCAGCGACGCGGCACAAATAACTGCAGGGGAAAGTGGAATGGATGGAGGAAGTGTACGGCACCCGGTGGGGTAAACAGTGTGGCCTGTTTTTTTGTCTCTGCTGGAGCTTTGGTTTGAAACACAGAAATGTCAAATGTTCTCCAGCAAGACATGCAAGAACAACAAACATCACACAGAGCATAATTTATTTCCTGCTCTTCCTTAATACTGAGCGACGCCCATTTATTTTAAACAGGGAACTTCCTTCTTTTCTACGTCAACATCGTTACTGCGCTCAGGATGGGCATCTAGAGTTCCGCTAGTGTGGAGGGTCAGTGATTAGCTGTGCTGTCTGTGAGAATACCGGTAGTCCCCGACTTACGATGGAGATGTAACTTGAAAATAAAGTCGAGTAATGGCCTAAGCCTTCCCTGGAGTCTTACAGACTGGTGATCAGTATGCAGTAGTATACTGTCATTTGTAGAGGTCAAACGATTAATCGGTTTTGGCATCTGACAGTACAAGAGATTCGGTCATCCCAGTTGCAGGACCAACGTATCTATCGGATGTCGTATTCTGCTGCCTGTTGCACGAAATGTAAAATATTCCTCATCATAAGATAAAAAAAATCGTAAGTCGCACCATCGTAACTCGGGGACCATCTGTATACTGTTTAGTGTATACATTATGGGAGTGTAAATGGCTCTGTTTTGCTACATTATGTACTGAAGTGTGTTGAATCATTACCACATTGCAGTCCACCACCCCATACTGATCACCAGTCTTTAACATTCCTGGGTGGGCTTGGAATACAACGGGGTCAACGGAATGTATCTCCATCTACTACATAGATATATAAATTAATATCTTTATATTTATTTCATTTAGCACATTTTCATGATCATTCTTTTTTACTTTGTAATAAAGTTCAGTACTATTTTACATGAGTTTTTAAAATGGATAAAAAACTATTGATTGGTTATTGGCCAGTACGATCCAGCCCAGCAATCCGTATCGGTAAAATCCGTCAACCGCTAATGATTTAACAAATTGCAGTACATCAATTCACAAAACAGATTAATTTACAGTACTGTAAAGAATGAACTTTACAGTATGTTTGTATGTGGCAGAGGGCACGTGGACGAGCGCCAGGTCACTACTGAGGGCGGAAACCTAAAATATTTGTACAATTTTGTCGTATCGCTTTTGCCATCGTGAGATTAAAAATCTGTTCTAGTAGTCTAAGTGACTTTAATAGACGTGCCGAGGACTTTAAGACGATTGTATGTATGTGGAAAGTGTGGCTCTTGTGTTAACTGCTAACAGAACTGACTTGAGTTTGTGTTGAGCATGAATTCATACTGCTGTAGATGAGAACCTTCTTATAAAGGCTGTTCGAGCTGTGTGATGTGACCACAATATCATCTAACCAGACTAGAAGATCAGTCTGTATGGTCAAAGGTTGGTGAACACCTGACCATAAGACTTGTGCTTCTTTTCGAGTCCCCATTTGCTGCTTTTATAAACTCTGGCATGATGTTTCACTAGATTCTGTGGAGATTTGCGATCATTCAGCCACAGGGGTGTGTGTGTGTGTGTGTGTGTGTGTGTGTGTGTGTGTGTGTGTGTGTGTGTGTGTGTGTGTTAGTAAAGTCAGGTGCTGATGTAGGTGAGGGTGAGGAGGTGCTGGGGTCCACTCACTCATGTAAATCTGATATCTTCATGAAGATCTCCTGGCTTTGTGCACAAGGCCGTTGTCATGCTGGAACAGGTCTGGATCTATTTCAAGCGAAATTTATGCTGCATCAAAAGACTATTTTTTTATTCTAATTTCCACTTTAATCTCACACACACACACACACACACACACACACACACACACACACACACACACACACACACACACACAGCGATATAGATCGGGGTAAAAGAAGAAAAAGTTTTTCCTTTAAGTGTCTTGCTGCAATCAGACAATGCTGATAAACACATGGCGGCGCCGGCCAGTCGAGCCGGAGACTCGTATCGGAGATGAATCAGAGCATCGGACGGACGCAGGCTACCTGAGTCGGGTGACTCTAAACAGCAGGGGCAGATAGAGGGCAGATAAAAGGCAGATGTACGATTTGCGCCACACAGCTGGTGCGTATGCGCCATTGATTTAGCGAAGCATCCTGTCCAAGTCACCAATGTGGTCAATTCTATTCCAGATGCTTGTTCATGCACTACTTATGTCCTGTTTCTGTCTGTCTTACACACACACACACACACACACACACACACACACACACGCACACTTTCTGCCCGACACACTCCAGCAGAGCCCGAGTTAGCTGACTGACTTTTACGATCTCTGACAAACTGGATATAATATGAGAATGTATGACGACATGAGATTGTATGTGTGTGTGTGTGTGTGTGTGTGTGTGTGTGTGTGTCACCGGCTGCCGCCCACCCCAGACAGCATGCCTGGCAGAGTTCCACCTCTATCTGAGTCTCCATCAGTGCACTGACTCACTCAACCTTCATCAAAAGACTGAGTGCGAGCCGAGAAAAATATGAGTAATAAAAGAGAAAACACGACGTCCATGACTGCAGTTGTGTGTGTGTGTGTGTGTGTGTGTGTGTGTGTGTGTGTGTGTGTGAGAGAGAGAAAGACGTGGGCGTGGCCTGTACCAAGTAGGAGCTTGGAGTAGCTTTGTGTGTCTCATTAAGCAAATTAGTCAAACACACATTAGTGTGAAAACACGGGAAAAAAACTCAGTCCTTCTGAAATGGTCACATGACCTGCTTCTGCATCACAACCAATGTGTGTGTGTGTGTGTGTGTGTGTGTGTGTGTGTGTGTGTGTGTGTGTGTTAAAGCCTGGAGCATGTGCTCATGGTGAACCCTGTCTGCTTCTGGCTGAAGTTCTGTAATGGCGTATTGATTTGATCCACAATCTATCCCTAGCCGGGAGGTGACCTGCAGGATAATGATGTTTGTTCCACAACAGCAGGCTCTCAATAAGGTTCTCGTTCAGTTCCCGCTCGCTTTTCACCTTATAGAGATGTACAGTGATCCTAAAGAACATTCGCCCTGCATGTGATCATAACTCTACAGCACCATGTTTTTCCAGGAGTTAAGGCTCTTTGTAAACATCAAACCTTAAAAAAACTTCTCTGGCAGAACATTTACAGGTTCTAGAATGAAATGCAGATGAAAAAAATCACGTCTAATCATTGATTTGTGAGGAGAAGTGACGAGAAACAGGAAGTAATTAGTTACTGTACTTTAGCAGCTTTTCCGTGTATCTGTGTTTCTGTTTGAGGAGATTTTTACTGTAACTTCACCACATTCCAAAGTCAAATCTCTCACGTTTTACTACATTTAGTGAAATCAGTCGTTTTTTTTATTAACGAGGATAAAAACGTAACTGGTGAAACACGCAGCGAGTCACCAATCAGGGTCGAGCGCACGCTCTGTTTTACACGTGTTCTGATCGGCGCTCGGTGCATCTACTGATCACCAACATACAGTTCAGCATCAGTTCAACATCAAGCAGAACATTTAGAGAGGAATAAATGAAGAAACTCCAGACTCGAACACACGTGACCTCATTTACACGTTTTATTAAAGAAGGTTTTGGATTCATGATTATTTTAATCATAATCAATATTTTAATCTGATAACAAAAATGTTAAAGGAACATATTCGCCAAAATAAAGTGAAGTACATTGGAGGCTTAAGTTCATTTGAGGGCAAATAATTTCGTATTTTTACTCAAGTGAAAGTTTAAAGGGACACGTTTACTGAGTGTAAATACCGAGTGTGTCTCATCTTTAACCACGTGGTTCTTTACTTCATCCACAACTGGTGAGGAGATGATATAAAGATATAATCACTCTAACAGATAAATCAGACATTTTGTTCTTGAGTAGATGAAAAGAAAATGTAATGATTATGAATGATTTCTGTATGATAACTCAGGAGTGAGGTGCTGCAGGATGCTGTATGATCTGGAGGTGAAGACCAGCCTGAGCTGAAGCTGTGAGTGATATAATGGTGTAGCAATGGATTATTACTTTATTCCATGGTCACTTCCCAGCAGTGAGGAGGTAAAGCTGACTGGTGTTTACAGAGAAAAACTGACTGATTGGATCAAAATAACGCTTCGTTTTCCTTTTATTTTATTTACGACTCGTTACAGCTACAATTCTGCTGCTCACACAGAAATAAAACGCCTGAAGTTTACATTTATTTACAAGAGTTTTAATATTTGGTAATTCTAAAAAAGAAGTGTGCGTGCGTGCGCGTGCGTGCGTGCGCGTGTGTGCGTGTGTGTGTGTGTGTGTGTAATGAAGCTGTTGGATTTCTTAGTGCTCCTGGTTTTTTATTATATTTCTAATTTGAACGTTTTCTTCTACATTACTTATATAAAAACAGTTTGTGGTGTTGGAATGTAAGAAACAAAAGGTTAAAGGTCAGAGAAGCTGAGACAGGAAAAATAATGTACAGATAAAGAAGTTAAAAGAAGCAGAAAAACCACAAATACATTGCAAATGCCTTTAGTGTGTGTGTGTGTGTGTGTGTGTGTGTGTGTGTGTGTGTGTGTGTGTGTGTGTGTGTTATGCTCACATTCCCTGACCTCCATCTCTCAGATCCTCAGTCCACCCAGAATCCAATTTACCTTTATAAACAACACAACTGTACACACACACACACCACACACACACACACACACACACACACACACACACACAACACACACACACACACACACACCAGTGGATTCAACACACACCACCCCATGTACATTTACATAATACCCTCTCTCTCTCTCTCTCTCTCTCTCTCTCTCTCTCTCTCTCTCTCTCTCTCTCTTCTCTCTTTCTCTCTCTCTCTCTTTCCCTCTCTCTCCCTCCCTCTCTTCTCTCTTTCTCTCTCTCTCTTTCTCTCTCTCTCTTCCTCACACTCTCTCTCTCTCTCTCTCTCTCTCTCTCTCTCTCTTTCTCTCTCTCTCTCTTTCCCTCTCTCTCTCTCCCTCCCTCTCTTCTCTCTTTCTCTCTCTCTCTTTCTCTCTCTCTCTTCCTCACACTCTCTCTCTCTCTCTCTCTCTCTCTCTCTCTCTCTTTCTCTCTCTCTCTCTTTCCCTCTCTCTCTCTCCCTCCCTCTCTTCTCTCTTTCTCTCTCTCTCTTCCTCTCTCTCTCTCTCTCCCTCGGGCTGGGGGAGGAAGAGCGACCACAGTGGAGAACACTCTACAAGCCACCATTAACAAAGAGAACTGGAGACATACAGTGGAGGATCCTGCACGGAATCATTGCTGTTAATGCCTTTGTCTCGGTTCTATGTCCAGAGTCGAGTCACGAGTGTCCGTTTTGTCTCCAAAGAGAGACGATATTTCATGCTTTTACTCAGTGTCCCAGACTGAATCCACTTTTTACTCTTTTACGGCCTGTTTTTAGCGCTTTTAACAGATCCTTCTCGGTCCAAACTTTTATCCTGGGAGTAAAGTACACCCAGAGGAGGCAAGCGGAATGTCAGCTCTTAAACTTTGTCGTGGGCCAGGCGAAGATGGGCATTTACATCAGCCGTAGAAATAAAATAGAACGTAGGGGCAGCACTGATGCAAAATTGGTGGCAGCAGCAATGATGAAGTCCAGGATTCTAGTGGACTTTCACTTTTACAAAAAGACGGCAAACTTGGTGATGTTCGAGAGAATCTGGTGCAATAAAGATGTACTCTGCTCGGTTTTAGAGGGTGAACTGCATTTTTTGCAGAGCATGTCTTAAAAAACAAAATGTATCAGATGTCTTTAATGCCTTTTTACGTAAATTGCTTTTTAATTAATTTTTTTATCTATTTAAATTTTTTATATTATTTTTTCTGCATTGACTTAAATTGAACCTTTTTACCGGTTGCGTTTGTTGGTCCTGAACTTTGGTAATAAAGGTCTTTTTTTTTAATCTCTCTCTTCCTCCCTCTCTCTTCTCTCTTTCTCTCCCTCTCTCTTTCCCTCTCTCTCTCCCTCCCTCTCTTCTCTCTTTCTCTCTCTCTCTTCCTCACTCTCTCTCTCTCTCTCTCTCTCTCTCTTTCTCTCTCTCTCTCTTTCCCTCTCTCTCTCCCTCCCTCTCTTCTCTCTTTCTCTCTCTCTCTTCCTCACTCTCTCTCTCTCTCTCTCTCTCTCTCTCTCTTTCCCTCTCTCTCTCCCTCCTTCTCTTCTCTCTTTCTCTCTCTCTCTCTTCCTCACTCTCTCTCTCTCTCTCTCTCTCTCTCTCTCTTTCCCTCTCTCTCTCCCTCCCTCTCTTCTCTCTTTCTCTCTCTCTCCCTCCCTCTCTTCTCTCTTTCTCTCTCTCTCTTTCTCACCATTGTTTCTGTAATATTAAGAAAGGAAAGAAACTGCTCTGACTCGTGTTTCATTAGTTGCTTAATGACAAATGTATCATGGAGAAAATGAGCCAATTGGCAGCTCAGAAAACAAAACCACCTCGTAGATGGATTGAATAAAAAAAAAAAACACAACCGGCACAAAACCCCCACAAATACCCTCATTACCCCACAACAAGGCGCTGATACACTCGAGGAAGATCAGGAGAGTAGAAGGTTTTATTTGTCACACAAATTACAGCACAGTGAAATTGTTTTCTTCTCATATCCCAGCTTGTTCAGAACCTGGGGTCAGAGCGCAGGGTCAGCCATGATACCGCGCCCTGCAGCACAGAGGGTTAAGGGCCTTACTCAAGGGCCCAAGAGTGGCAGATTGGCAATACAGGGGCTTGAACCCATGACCTTATGACCAGTATCCCAGCGCCTTAAGCACTGCGCTATAACTATGAACAGCAGGGTGTGACTGATAAACTGGAAATAAAATAGACTAAATATCAGAGGTTGACAGATCAATTGGTTTTGCCGATCGATAGTATCGACAATCTGCAAAAATCCATACCGATAGTTTTTCCGGGTTCCAGTGTGCCGTCATTATGAGAGCGGCCTCTAGAAGCGAATTACTGATGATGTGTGCTGTTTGTTTTTACATCTATTCAAAATGTATTAATTACATAATCATATGTATTAATGAATACAATCATATTTATTTATTTATTTTTGTATTATTTAACATGG
This sequence comes from Silurus lanzhouensis, assembly GCA_039877035.1. Classification (NCBI taxonomy): domain Eukaryota; kingdom Metazoa; phylum Chordata; class Actinopteri; order Siluriformes; family Siluridae; genus Silurus; species Silurus lanzhouensis. Next base: position 559,197 of record JBCEWE010000096.1, read on the forward strand.
GGTTTTATGTTCGTTTTTTTTTATCCAATATCCATAAGTAGATGAATGGGTTTGGTAAAACCCAGCTGACAGCATCGTTCCAACTCTAGTTATTCGTTTAATATTCCACACATGTATTTTTCCACATGTACACATGGCAGCCATGTTTTTCCCTCCTGACTCAGACATGCTTGTCTTTTTGACACTCAGGCAAACTGTAATTTTCCAGACGCAGCCTCTTTGAGACAGTAATCATGTAAACACAGGCGTACAATACCGTGCACTCGTCTTCAGCGCTGCTCTCGCTTCAGGAAACCTAGAATTCACTCGAGTGTTCCTCCGTGGCTACTCAGTTGCCATGGTGACGGCGGGACGTTCGAAACGAGACGGCGGGGGAAGATTATAGAGGAGCAGAGAGGAGGAGCGCCGCCAAACGGGCCGAACAACACGGGTTAGAAAGTGAATACACCGGGTGAAGCATAATTTGGTGTTCTGCCTACCGTAATGATTAACCTCATTCCTGAAAGCAGTCGGACGGAGAACCGTGCAGAACAACACCTCCAGGAGTCTTTACAGTTACTCATCAAAGCTGTTTCTGAAAGTGAACTTAAGAAAGCGTTCTGTGAAGTAAGAGAATCTCAGTTGTCAATCAAAAAGGGGGTGGGGCTGTAAATGGCGAGGTGTGATTTGAAAGATTTTCACTGTGTGTGATGATTTTTCAGTACAAACTTCTCTGAAGATCATCTGCTTTTCCTCTGACACTTCAGACTCCTTCCATAAATGTTAACTGAAACTCTTGCACCATTTTTCCAATCTGTATCTTATGAGTGGAGTGACGAGGGGAGAGAGGCGTGCTGGAGATGATTTGGTCGTGTCCAGAGGAAGGACATGGAGGAGATGTGGTGAGGGAAGGCATGCAGGGGGTTGGTTTGAAGATGTAGAAGACAGATTGGTATGGAGAAGGATCATTTGCTGTGGAAAAATTTGGAACACGTGGAAACACTTACAAACTTTTTGCTGTACAATTTCTGAACGTAAAAAAACTCCTGAAAGTTTGTTCTCGTTTGAGACTCTTTCTGAGCATAAAATCCTCAGTTGCTTTGTTCTATAAAGAACTCTTTAGGGCTCTTAATGTAAATAGGAGGGGCTTACTCTCTCCACCTGTCAATCACAGTGATGCTAGCCAATCAGGGTCACCTGCTAGCCAATCAGGGTCACTGGTGTCGTTTGCAGTTGTCTCGGATGAAGCACGTGTTAGGCTTCACCCTCCCTGGGTTGGAAGGTGTGGCTTGATGGTGGAGATCCATCTGTTGGGTGACAAAACTGAGAAGAAAATAGAAGAAAAGAATGTAACATCCACACAGAGCTAAAATAAAAAATTTAGCGTGTGCAGGTTTTGAGAATGAAGTGTGTGCACAGGGCACTGAAAGTGCACTACAGCCGGAGGGTCTTCATTATCCAGCGGTCTGCCTGTCAGGCAATTTTGCAAGATCCCAGGCTGATGTAACCACTCTGAGAAAGTGCTTTCTCTCCCAGACACAACTATCAACAGTGCTCCGAGTCTTCATCCCACCTCTCTCCGTCTGTCTCCTTCTGTCTCCTTCTGTTTCCTTCTGTCTCCTTCCTTCTCCTTCTGTCTCCTTCCGTCTCCTTTTATCTCCTTCTGTCTCCTTCTGTTTCTTTCTGTCTCCTTCAGTCTCCTTCCGTCTCCTTTTATCTCCTTCTGTCCCCATTTGTCTTCTTTAGTCTCCATCTGTCTCCATCTGTCTCCACCTGTCTCAATCTGTCTCCACCTATCTCCTTCTGTCTTCATCTGTCTCTATTTGTTTCCATCTATCTTCTTCTATCTCCTTATGTCTCGCTCTAGCTCCTTCAATCTCCATCTGTCTCCTTTAGTCTCCTTATGTCTCCATCTGTCTCCTTCTGTCTCCATCTGTCTCTTTTTCTCTATCTGTCTCCATCTGTCTCCTTCTCTCTCCTTTTGTCTTTATCTGTCTCCACCTGTCTCATCTGTTTCCTTCCGTCTCCTTTTTTCTCCATTTGTCTCCTTCAAAAGACAGATTATTCATGAAACACCATCTCAGAATGAGAATTTATCCAGAGACCTGGTCTTATTAAGCACACTGCCTCTAATCAGGGGTTGTTGATGACCCGGTGGTGGTGGTGGTGGTACAGGTGGGTGGGGGGTGTTTAAGTTGTGTGGCGCAGGGCGGGCGTTAGCTTGAGCGTTAGCGACTCGAACCTCGAGTGCAGTGAAAGAAGTGTGAAATAAATGAAGAAAGTTATCAGCTCGCTTGTTTTTCTTTGCAGCGAAATTAAATTTAATTAAAATCAGATGGATTTTCTGAACTCCTAAAAAACTTTAACGGGTTTAGTGTGTAATTTCATCAGGTGTTGTTTTTAAAATCTGATTAGTACATGTGCCTGGGGTGAAGCACTTGCATAAAAAAGCAGGAATGCAGCTGGAGTGAGGAAAACCTGGTGATTAATTGTGTGTGATGTGTCGGGGCGGGATGGAGCCGATGGCAGATGGGAATCTGTACAAAATGGCCGTATTGAGAAGTCGTGTGATGAGATTTCTGTTCTGTTTGTAGGCCATTCGTTCTATAAATGGACCACGCCTTCATTCCTCCTCACCCACATTCTTCTTACAGTCGGGTGTATAGGCCACGCCCACATTTTTCTTACAGTCAGGTGTATAGACCACGCCCATATTTTCTTACAGTCAGGTGTATAGACCACGCCCGTTTTCTTAGTCAGGTGTATATGCCACGCCCATATTCTTCTTACAGTCAGGTGTATAGACCACGACCATATTTTCTTACAGTCAGGTGTATAGACCACGCACCATATTCTTCTTACAGTCGTGTATAGGCCACGTCCGTGTTCTTACAGTCAGGTGTATAGACCACGCCCATATTTGCTTACAGTCAGGTGTATAGACCACGCCCATATTTTCTTAGTCAGGTGTATATGCCACGCCCATATTCTTTTTACAGTCAGGTGTATAGACCACGACCATATATGCTTACAGTCAGGTGTACAGACCACGCCCATATTTGTTTACAGTCAGGTGTATAGACCACGCCCATATTTGCTTAGTCAGGTGTATAGACCACGACCATATTTTCTTACAGTCAGGTGTATAGGCCACGCCCATATTCGTACAGTCAGGTGTATAGACCACGCACCATATTCTTCTTACAGTTGTGTATAGGCCACGCCCGTGTTTTTACAGTCAGGTGTATAGATCACGCCCATATTTGCTTACAGTCAGGTGTATAGGCCACGTCCATATTTGCTTATAGTCAGGTGTATAGACCACACCCATATTTGCTTACAGTCGTGTATAGACCATGCCTGTATTCTTCTTACAGTCAGGTGTATATGCTATGCCCATATTCTTACAGTCAGGTGTATAGGCCACACCCATGTATTTTTACAGTCAGGTGTATAGGCCACACCCATATTTGCTTACCATCAGGTGTATAGGCCACACCCACATTTTATTACAGTCAGATGAATAGGCCACACCCACATTTGTTTTACAGTCGTGTACAGGCCACACCCATATTTTCTTACAGTCAGGTGTATTGGGGTATGTAATACCCCTATAAGGTATAGGGAAATATATTAAGTGTATATATTTTGTTTCATTTTATCATCTGCCATGTTTTTTTGTTCAAAGCTGCTCAACTTTTGAGACGTGCCGTGTCAGCTGAAACACGTGTGTGAGTCACGTCAGTGGAGCAGACAGCAGGGTTTCACTGTCCATCATCTGCTATTCACAGAGAAACACACAGCGTGGGCCAACACGCATCTCAATGAGCTCGAGTGATTTAAACATGCGTACGGAAACTGCGCACACGTGTGTGTGTGTGTGTGTGTGTGTGTGCGCGCTTTTGCTTGTGCATGTTTAATTCTCTACTCTGCATGCGTTTTGAATTAGAGAACTGGAGATCTGGAAAAGGAGCAGAATTGCTCTGTGTGTGTGTGTGTGTGTGTGTGTGTGTGTGTGTGTGTGTGTGTGTGTGTGTGTGTGTGTGTGTGTGTGTGTGTTTTGCTGCACAGGTACTTCACACAGCGAATATTGTGTGTTTTTGGTGTAGGCTATTAGCATATGGCTGTATATGATTATGTATAGAGGATTAATGAGACTCATCTCAGCTTTGTAAATAACACTCCTCCTCGCGGGAGACTCGCGTTAACATCCTCGCTACTTATACAATCAGCAGCAGCAGCAGGGCCGAGCTCAGCTCTCATTTCTCTCTGTAATCTATCACACTAATGAATTTAGGGACTTATTAACCCTGTTCACAGATGGATTAGGACTAATATCGTTTAGGGACTCAGCAGATAAACCTGTACCTTTTTTCACGCTCTGCTCTTTGAATTGTTCCTGTGTTTTGGGTTTTTTCTTCTCCAGGCTTTTAGCACGTTCCGATTTCAATATTCAGCTCAGGCTACGGCTCGGGCCTCCGGGGGCGTGCTCGCAAACTAAATTCATCGCTCCAGCTCTCATTAAAAATGACACTCCGGGTCTCGTGTGCACTCTCCGGCCTTGCGGAGTAAACAGGATTGAAATGTGCACGAGGTCAGACAGGGATCAGGCTTCAGCTGACAACCGTGTATCATCTAACTGAGTTTGACTTCTGCGTTCCGCATGGTTTATCGCTAATGACTACCGGGCCGAAAATCACCATCGCAAGAGACTACGGTCTGACACTCGCTAGCCAGAAGAAACACACTGGAACTAATAAATAGATAAATAATCCCCCATCACCCCCAACCCCCAACCCCCCTCCCCCAATTCCCCCCCACCACCAGACTCATCTATCATTTACTAGGGATGGATGGAGAAGAACAGGGATGTAGGATGAAGCGATCGCCGACTTATCGTGTTCGAAAACCTGAAACCCGAGTAAATAATTACTCCAGAGTCTGAGTGAGATCTGCAGGACAAGTCCAAAATACAGGGTCGATACCGTTCTGCAAAAAACAATGGATAAAAGGGTTTGGGTTTAATATGAGACAACAGCATTATTACAAAACAGTGAGGAAAAATAACAAGGATCAGCTGCTGCATCGCCAAACTCATTACATCATTCACCTCCAAGTGAGTCCAAGTCGAGTCAGAGTCGAGTCACTGTTACCTAGAGTTTACATAGAATCTGTCCTATCTCTCTATTTCTCTCCATCACTCTCTCTTTCTTTATTTCTCTCTCTATCCCTCTATTTCTCTCCATCGCTCTCTTTCACTATTTCTCTCTCTATCTCTTTATTCTTCACCTTCACTCTTTCTCTATTTTTCGCTCACTCTTTTCTATTTCTCTCTATTTTTCTCTCTCCAGCTCTCTGTCTTTATTTTTCTTTTTTTACTCTCTCTATTTTTTAATCTTTCTCTTTATTTCTCTCTCATTTTGTCTTTCTCTTTGCCTCTCTTTATTTCTCTCTCTCTCTCTCTCTCTCTCTCTCTCTCTCTCTCTCTCTCTCTCTCTCTCTCTTTCTCTCTCTCTCTCTCTCTCTTTCTCTCTCTCTCTCTCTCTCTCTCTCTCTCTTTCTGTATCTCCGCGTTCTAATTGACTGCTGCAAACTCAATTAACTCTCAGGCTGCACTGTTGTTTACCCTGTGGCTCAGCACCGATGATGGTTGATGATTTTATACGTGTTTGTGTGTGTGTGTGTGTGTGTGTGTGTGTGTGTGTGTGTGTGTGTGTGTGTGTGTGTGTGTGTGTGTGTGTGTTGTGAACGTGAACATCAAGCCTGTGGTGATTTGCATTTTTCTATTTGTGATATGTGTGTCTAGCATGAGTGTGTGTATGTGATGCACTTTGTGTCTCTGTATAAGTGCTCTCTCTCTGTGTGTGTGTGTGTGTGTGTGTGTGTGTGTGTGTGTGTGAGGGGGCGTGAACATCTGTGGATATACAGCATTCTCATTGTCGCTCAACACATGTCCGAGAGATGATGATGCAGCATGACGCATTGAAACACAGAGCAGAGATCTATGCGCACTCACACACACACACACACACACACACACACACACACACACACACTGAGGGGGGAAAGGCAGAGGACAGAGTGAAAATGCAGAAGAATAACAGTGGGACAGAATTCCTGTGCTCTTCATGTATCAATAAAACCTGAATGGAGAGTAGATTCTACCCCTGAACTGACTTTACCCCTGTCTTTACCCCTGAACTGACTTTACCCCTGTCTTTACCCCTGAACTGACTTTACCCCTGTCTTTACCCCTGAACTGACTTTACCCCTGTCTTTACCCCTGAACTGACTTTACCCCTGTCTTTACCCCTGAACTGACTTTACCCCTGTCTTTACCCCTGAACTGACTTTACCCCTGTCTTTACCCCTGAACTGACTTTACCCCTGTCTTTACCCCTGAACTGACTTTACCCCTGAACTGACTTTACCCCTGAACTGACTTTACCCCTGTCTTTACCCCTGAACTGACTTTACCCCTGAACTGACTTTACCCCTGAACTGACTTTACCCCTGTCTTTACCCCTGAACTGACTTTACCCCTGAACTGACTTTACCCCTGAACTGACTTTACCCCTGTCTTTACCCCTGAACTGACTTTACCCCCATCTTGACCTCTCAGCAAGTTTACCCCTGAGCTGTCTATACCCATCAACTGATTTTACTCATGAACTTAATTTACCCCAGAACTGATTTGACCCTGGTCTTTCCCTGAACTGAATTTACCCCTGAACTGAATTTACCCCTGAACTGGTTTTGATTACAGTCCCTCTGAATGTGCAGTAAGAGAGGTGTGTGGGCGTGTGGTCACAGTGGTGATTGCGTTTGCAGAAGGGCAGTTGTTTGTATTGACTCTGAGCGTTTACAGAATGCTGAGGCAGTGCAGTACGAGTGCAGGACGGTGTAATGGATTTTCTTTGACTTGCAGCCTGAGAACATTCTCCTGCTATCATCCATCATGCCTCAGACTAGCACTCAGCTTCACACTGAGCTTTTCTCTGTAGCACACACCACCGTCACACCATTTCATTCACATCACAATCTCATCGACAGTGTCTATCTGCTTTACACTCTAATTTACACTCAAATTTACACTCAAATCTACACTTTAATCCACATTCTAATCCACACTCTAATCCACACTCTAATCCACACTCTAATTTACACTCTAATTTACACTCTAATTTACACTTTAATCCACACTTTAATCCACACTTTAATCCACATTCTACTCCACATTCTAATTCACATTCTGAGTCACACTTTTATTTACACTGTAATTCAGATTCTAATTCAGATTTAGTGTTAGTTTAAGTTGTCTTTTTTTAAACATTAATATTTGTTATTATTAATTGTTCTATTAAATATGTAATAATTAAATCAATATTCACTTAAATCTAAATAAATAACTAATGGACTAATTAGTGAATGAGAAATAAAAATATATAAATATAAGAATAAAATAAAAAGTACAAAAATTAACTTGTAAAAGAATGAATAAATAGAAACAAATCAGTAGATTGATAAAGAAAAAAAAATGTTTGCTGTAAAATAAATTAGTTATTTTTTATTAAATAACATTTATTTATTTTAATTGTAAAGATATATTTTTAGCATTAGTGAGAAAACCTGATATTTATATTCTTATATATACTTATAATCAAGAAATGTGTTTGGAAATTTACTCTCACACACACACACACACACACACACACACACACACACACACACACACACACACACATATATACAGGTCCAGGATCAGCTGTAGTGTGGGTTAATTATGCTTTATCTCCTCCTGTGCGTGTAAATACTTCCTCCTGATATGATTTATAATGTGGAGACACTCAGTCTCTCATAACGTCTGAATTCAAGCAGCTTTTATTATCGAGGACGAATCGATCCCTCTGTCGATATCATAGTAAACATCTACACGTTTCTGCAGGAGAGATCCAGAGAGCAGACAACGCAGGGGCAGCTGGGTTAGGTTTAATTACAGTGTGCGTGTGTGCGTGTGTGCGTGTGTGTGTGTGTGTGTGTGTGTGTGTGTGTGTGTGTGTGTGTGTGTGTTAAAAGACAGGCAGGCTTATTGCTGCTGGAGCTTGTCGTGTTCACGCCGGCCGTGGTGCGGAAATGAAAACGTGTGTTTACAGGTTGATAAACAGCTCGTAAACAAGCAGGGACGTGATATTAAACTCATCAGTGACAGCAGGACGGCAGCGTGAACGCATCATCAATCTGTCACACAGCACCGAGTCCTGAGTCCCAGCATGGCTTCATCATCCATCACAGCTACTGACAGCTACACCAAGTCATTTTGGGTCGTTTATCCGAGCACCAAGAGATCACAAAATAGCAACCATGATGGAGCTCGAAGCTCCTCACGAGATTCTGAGCAAAGATAAACCAGAACGTCTTAAAACCAGAAGCTATAAGCCACAATTCGTTTACTGAAACTGATGAGCACACAGACCACACCCATTTCCTGGGGCTGACAAACAAACAGGCCACACCTCCTTTACTGACTGTCAATCACACAGACCACACCTCTTTCCTGAGGTTGACAAGCACACAGGCCACTACTATTTCTTGAGATTGACAAGCACACAGGCCGTGCCCATTTTCTGAGATTGACAAGCACACAGGCCACACCTCCTTTTCATGTTCTCAGTTTTGTTAGCAAAGTGCTTGTTTAGTGTGATTTCTGTTCCCTAATGAAATGAATCCTGAACATCACAGCTTGCAGTGCTGTGTGTGTGTGTGTGTGTGTGTGTGTGTGTGTGTGTGTGTGTGTGTGTGTGTGTGTGTGTGTGTGCGTAATACAGTGTGAATAATGACAGCTTTAGAGAAACCATGTTCCTGGAGAGGTTTCAGAATGAACACACACTCTTAGTTCCATTGCGGCAGAGGGGGGTGGGGGGTGGCGGGTGGTCGGAGACGCTGTGAAGGATGGACATAACAAATGTCCCTGTAAATTTTTAAAAGTGAGGAAAAACACACACACACACAAATAATCCAGTGTGCTGGGAAGCTCTATTGTCATCCTGCACTCTGTTCTTCACGTATATTAATGTTGAATACAGTACCAGCGTCAGATGTTCTGTTTCCAGCAGCATTTCTAAATGTTCTAAAAACACCCAGGACACTTCAGTTCTCAAGAGTTACAGTCTGAGAAGCAGTTTTGCTTACCCTCAAATTATTAGCTGTGATAGTGACTGTTGAGAAAGTGTGTCTTACTCTGTGATGGTGTTTGGTTTTATTTCTTTAAAGATCTCCCAGATGATGGTGAACCTGCGGCTCGTGTGCAGAATGAGCTCATCACGTAGGTTCACATCCGGTCACGAAACCCGACAGGCCATAAATTCATCTGGTTGTCGGACAGAAAGCAGGGCCTCGAGAGTCACACATCTATTATGGTATCACATCCCGATCGGAGCATAAACATCCATCCATCATGATCGTGCTCGGGAGTGTCAGCGCTCCCGATTGTAGGCCTCCGACCTCACGGATAAACTTCTTTCTGCTCTTAACTTCAGGTGCCATCTGTTTCCACGTCTTACAAAAGCATGTCATGGTTTAGGGGGAAAAACAAAAACAGTCTGTAAGCATTGTGTTAGATTTTTATCCTGTTGCTTGTACAAGAGCTTTCTCAGGAACCCGTACGTGTCCACGTCTAACGCACTGAGGAGAAACCTGCTCAGGTCTGAGTTTAAATTTCATTTGCACACACACACACACACACACACACACACATACACACACACACACACACACACACACACACAGTGAGGTTGTTTTGTTTGATATTTTAAAACGTTCCATGGAAACAAATGTGATCTGGACTATTGAGTTTATATCTCTGAAGTCCATCCCTGTGTGTTATTCTGCTGTTGCAGCTCATCTTCTCCAGAGTTACACAACCTCAGGGATGCATTTTCACCATCAGATCTGAATGTTTTTTTCTCTACTCTGTGTAAAGTTCTTGTAAAGTGGGGACCTTAGTGGGTAACACATTGGACTTAGGATCAGACAGTCACAAGATAAAATCCCAGCACCACAAGTTCAGAGCTGCTACTGCTGGGCCCTTGAGCAAGGCCCTTAACCCTTAACTGCTCAGTTATAAGGAAGGAAGGGCAGAAGGAAGGAAGGAAAAAAGGAGGAAGAAAGGAAGTAGAGGTGCAGAAGGAAGGATTGAAGGGAAGAAAGAAAGAAAGATGGAGGAAAAGTGAAAAGGCAGATGAACTTTACAGCACAGTGAAATTCTTTCTTTGTATATCTCCTGATGTTAGGAATCTGGGGTCAGAGCGCAGCCATGATACAGCGCCCCTGGAGCACAGAGGGTTAAGGGCCTTTCTCAAGGGCCCCAAAAGTGATAGTCTGGCAATACCGTGGCTTTAAAACCCAATAAATAACCCAGAGCCTTAATCCTGGAGTAGTTTTGAACATTGTGTGATAATTATTGTAGTTATTATTGTTGTGTTGAGAAGCTCAGACTCCACCTTGGTTTTGGAAATTCTCCGGATTCGTGAGGCGAGTAAACTCAGCCCAAAATACCCGAGGTAAAAAATAAACATTCCAGAGAGGGTGGTAATTAAAGACACGGGCGGCGGGAGCCGAGTCATTACACTAACCTGATTTACAGAGACAGACTGAGACGCAGAAAATGACCAGCAAGGCTATTAACACGGCCCCGAGCTTTCATTATCACCCACCCGCTTTTATAGGAAAGTGTTTTACTGGCAGCAGAATTCACACGGAGACGGAGAGCAGGAATGCTGATAGGTGGGATCTCAAAAAAACAAGAGGAACACCGCAATGAAATGTCGTGTTGCGTTTAAATGTCAGCGGTAGAAAAACAAGCTTCGCAACGGCCGGAGCGAGGGACATCCATCCCTGCAATTAAAGTGGCACGTTCACGTGAAATCAAACCTATCGGATGTAATTCAGACATTCATCTCGCACGCCGCGCCGTCCCAGTTTCCATGACAGCCAGCGAAATGTTCTCAGCTTACTGGCTGAGCAAACAAGGCAGAAGAAAACAATCATGAGAACCCACGTGCAATCTTTCACAGAAATACAACTAATATTTAAAGCGAAATAAATAAAGGAGCCGAGGTTCTGCTGGGGGGTGGAGGAGCTGGTGCTCGCTTTTACAGCCACGATTTCTTTCTCGCGATCAATTATCACCTCAGAGAAGTCATCGGGAAACAAAACAAGATTAATCAAAATATCTACAGTGTGTGTAGACACACACACACACACACACACACACACACACACACACACACACACACTGTAGTTTATCACGCTCCTGCATGACAGCAGTGTGTCAGTTACTCTGCATGGGGAACGGGAGATATCTTTTATGAGCGAGACGCCGGTGCAGTCGGGGGCTTCAGCGAAACAGACCCGAGCATTTAAATGGAAAACAAAATGAAAAAAAATATCGAAATGTTTCCGAAAAAATACTCTTCATGTGCCAATGCTGTTTTGGAATAAATACCAGAGGTGATAACAGTAGACGTTCCTGCAGATCTACACAAACCTCTACAACACGTTAAGGAGGATTTCAGACAAAAGCGTTTTGTGAGTTGAGGATGAAGAACAGTGTTTCCACGTCGATCATGGAGTCAGTTCTGATAAAGCGATCCGGACAGACAGCACAGGGAATCTGCACCTCGACTGAAACACCATCATGAGTTTTATAGATTTAAAATGTAGATGTGTAATATCAGAATTCGGAGATCGATGAGAACATCTTGTTTTGAAATCCAGAGCAGAACCGGAGGAAGTGATCAGGAAGTGAAGAAAATGTGCAGTCCATCAGACTCAAAGCCATCTCCATGAAGATCTGCTTTACTTTGGAAAGTTGGAGTGGAAGATCTCCTGCTTATAGACTTCCAACCCTATTGAACATCTTTGGGATGAATGTGCACGCTGACTTCACCCCAGGCCTCCTCACCTTCTCACCTACATCACTACCTGACTTTACTATCACACATCCTTGTGGCTGATGGAGCACAAATCCCCACAAAATCAAGCAGAACATCTTCCCAGAAGGGTGGAGCTTTTTATTAAAGCAAATGCAATCAGGTGTCCACAAACCTTTATATCTGGTGTATTCTTCTATATAAAAAATTGGCGTGGTGTTTTTTCTTCTTCTGAGATGGAAAAAAAAATGCCCTTAATGTCACTCTGTAAAAGTTCTAATCTGAAAATCTGATATTAAGTGAAAGTGCCATCTTTTTGTTTTCCTTTCGTGTTGATGATCAGGTTGGAGGTTTAAACACTGTGTGTTTGATCGGATCACTCTTTTTGCCACGAGGAGCTTTTCGAGGTTAACTCTTCCTCCTTCCTCATCTCTTGTTCCTCCTGAGATGTTGCCAGGACGACAGCGATCTGCTTATTATTGTGGCTAAGAAGGCCAAAGGTCTCATTTGTGTGAACGAGACAGAGAGACTTAGACAAGCGAGACAATGGTGTGGGCCAGACGCTTCATATCGTGCCAGTTTAAACCGGATCACCTCGTCGGCACATCGTCACTTCAACCCTCCAGATAATGAGCTCTAAACACTCCGGTAAACACTCAGTAGAACCGCTCGTGCAAACAGACAGGAGTCGACAAATCGATGTCTTTCCTAACACAGTACACACACACACGCGTGCACACACACACACACACACACACACACACACACACACACACACACACACACGCTTTATATGATGTGTGAATGATCAGGCACTTTACTCTAGTCTGCATTTATACACCCATTTTCATTTATTATTTATTCATTTTTATTCATTATTTATTAGTTTTTCTGCCCAAAAGTAAATTTGATTTAAAAAAAAAAAAAAAAAAAAACATTTTACATTTTTTTGCGAGAAAAAATGATCAATAATTAAATATTACGCATACGTGGGTAAAAAAAGTAAAAAAAAAAGAAAATAAATATATAACACAATCTGTGTCTAATGTATTTTAGATTTATATATTTATTAGTACATATTAAATGTACTGAGGTGTGTGTGTGTGTGAGGTATGTTTGGACTGTATAAGGTGTGTGTGAGGTATATAAGGTGTGTGTGAGGTTTTAAACTGTGTGTGTGTGTGTGTGTGTGTGTGTGTGTGTGTTTGCGAGGTATATGAGGTGTGCGAGGTATATGTGTGTGCGAGGTATACAAGGTGTGTGAGGTATGTGAGGTGTGCGTGTGAGGTATGTGAGGTGTGCGCGTGAGGTATATGAGGTGTGCGTGTGAGGTATATGGGGTGTTTGTGCGAGGTATCTGAGGTGTGTGTGTGAGGTATGTTTAGACTGTACGAGGTGTGTGTGAGGTATGTTTGGACTCTACGAGGTGTGTGTGAGGTATATGAGGTGTGTGTGAGAGGTATGTTTGGACTGTATGAGGTGTGTGTGAGGTATATGAGGGTTGTGTGAGATGTTTGGACTGCATGAGGTGTGTGAGGTATATGCGGTGAGTGTGAGGTATGTTTGTACTGTATGAGGTGTGTGTGAGAGGTATGTTTGGACTGTATTAGGTGTGTGAGGTATATGAGGAGTGTGTGAGGTATGTTTGGACTGTATGAGGTGTGTGTGGGGTAGCTTTGGACTTTATGTGGTGTGTGAGAGGTATATGAGGTGTGTGTGAGGTATGTTTGGACTTTATGAGGTGTGTGTGTGTGAGGTATTTGAGGTGTGTGCGAGGTACATGAGGTGTGTGTGTGGTACATGGGATGTGTGTGAGGTATGTGAGTGTGAGGTATATAAGGTGTGTGTGTAAGGTATATGAGGTGTGTGTGAGGTTTTGAACTGTATGAAGTGTGTGTGTGAGGTATACGAGGTGTGCATGCGAGGTATACGAGGTGTGTGTGTGTGAGGTATGTATGGACTGTATGACTGTAAGAGGTGTGTGGGGTATATGAGGAGTGTGTGAGGTAGGCTTGGACTGTATGGTGTGTGTGTGGTATATGAGGAGTGTGTGAGGTATATTAGGTGTGTGTGCGGTATGTTTGGACTGTATGAGGTGTAAATGTGAGGTATGATTGGACTGTATGCGTTGTGCAAGGTATATGAGGTGTGTGTGAGGTATGTATGAACTGTATTCAGTGTGTGAGTGAGGTATACGAGGTGTGTGAGGTACGGTTGGACTGTATGAGGTGTGTGCGAGGTACATTAGGTGTGTGTGAGGTATATGAGGTGTGAGTGTGAGGTATATGATGTGTGAGGTACACGAGGTGTGTGTGAGGTATGTATGGACTGTATATGGTGTGTGTGAGGTATCTTTTGACTATGATGTGTGTGTGAGGTATATGAGGAGTGTGAGGTATGTGTAGACTGTATGAGGTGTGTGTGAGGTATGTTTGGACGGTATGGGGTGTGTGTGAAGTATAAGAGGAGTGTGTGAGGTAGGTTTGGACTGTATGGGGTGTGTGAGGTATAAGGCGTGTGTGTGAGGTAGGTTTGGACTGTATATGGTGTGTGTGAGGTATGTTTAGACTGTATGAGGTATGTGTGAGGTATATGAGGTGTGTGTGAGGTATGTTTAGACTGTAAGATGTGTGTGAGGTATATGAGGTGTGTGTGTGTGTGGTATGTTTGGACTGTATAAGGTGTGTGTAAGGTATGTTTGGACTGTATGAGGTGTGTGTGAGGTATATAAGGTGTGTGCAAGGTATGTTTGGACTGTATGAGGTGTGTGTGAGGTATATAAGGTGTGTGCAAGGTATGTTTGGACTGTATGAGGTGTGTGTGAGGTATGTCTGGACTGTATGAGGTATGTGTGAGGTATGTTTGGACTGTATAAAGTATGTGAGAGGTATATGAGGTGTGTGTGAGGTATGTTTGAACTGTATGAGGTGTGTGAGGTATCTGAGGAGTGTGTGAGGTATATGAGGTGTGTGTGTGAGGTATGTTTGTACTGTATGAGGTGTGTGGGGTATATGAGGTGTGTGTGTGTTAGGTACGGTTGGACTGTATGAGGTGTGTGTGAGGTATGTTTGGACTGTATGAAATGTGTGTGAGGTATATGAGAAGTGTGTGAGGTATATGAGGTGTGTGCGAGGTATGTTTGTACTGTATGGGGTGTGTGGGGTATATGAGGTGTGTGTGAGGTATATGCGTGTGTTAGGTAAGTTTGGACTGTATGAGGTGTGTGTGAGGTATATGAGGAGTGTGTGGGTGAGGTACTCTGTCTGAGCTTTAGGGTTCTGTAGATGATGTTGGATGAACAGACAAAATATTGTTCTTTTTACTTTCACTTTGTTTAGTTTGTATATTTTTTCTGTAGAGACGATCAGGCTGCTCTCTCTCTCTCTCTCTCTCTCTCTCTCTCTCTCTCTCTCTCTCTCTCTCTCAATTCATTTGGAAAGGAAGAGTTTAATTGTGGAGCCAATTTGAGCAGAAAAGAGGCTTAAACGTTAGCAGGGCAGCAGCAAGCCGGGGGTGACGAGGAGGAAAAAAATAAACATGATGGGTGAAGAGGAAAAACCTGGAGAGAGAGAAAAAGAGAAAAAGAGGAAAAAAAACTAATGAAGATTTTGATTATTAAATCATTTAATAGGTGACAAAACAATTTATTAAAATTCTTACACCTTTAAGAGTATCTAATTAATTAAGAAATCTGAGGAACTAGAAAATGATGTATGGCAGTGGTGTGTGTATGATGTAGGTCAGTGATGTGTGTGTGTGTGTGTGTGTGTGTGTGTGTGTGTGTGTGTGTGTGTGTGTGTGTGTGTGTGTGTGTGTGTGTACTTGATGTATGTTAGTAGCTTATATCTAACAGAGGGTGTGTTTTGTTTCAGTAAGCGTTTCTCTACAGGTGTCTTTTGCTTTTCACCGCACCGGAATCTTTCCTCCAGGCTTCATCCAGATTGAGTTTCCGCATCGCCAACAAGTGACGAGTTTTCTGTTTATGCCTTTTTGAATCCTCGTATTACTGAGAGACGCAAAAGTTCCTCCTTATTATATTTTCACACTTCAGTCTGCTGTTGCCGTTATTTGTGTGTCGCCTGTTTGTTAGCGCGAGATTCTACACTTTGATTCACATCGTCCCTCCTGGTCATTTCAAGTCAAGTCAAGTCAAGTTTATTTGTATAGCGCTTTTCACAACAGACATTGTCTCAAAGTAGCTTTACAGAAATCAACAGTGAAGGTGAATGGTTTGTATTTATCCCTGATGAGCAGCCGTGGCGACTGTGGCAAGGAATATTTCCCTTAGATGTTATGAGGAAGAAACCTTGAGAGGAACCAGACTCAAAAGGGGAACCCATCCTCATTTGGGTGACATCAAGAGTTTGATCATAAATCTTTCAACAGTACAGAACACTGGAGAGTGAGAACTAACATGAGCACTGGAGTGTAAGATTATAAGTAATGTTCTTTCAACAGTCTTTGGTATAAATGTAGGAGCTACTGAGCTCAACATTTGTGATCATTTAGTGATTTTTGACCGTTAAATGAGTGCTATGGCGGATTGATCAAATATACAGGTATCAGTCGCCACCCAGCACAGGGTGTGTTTTATACAGGCGATTTGGACAAGCGCGCAGAGCGAACTCACACAGTCCAGGCTGATTTTCCGGACCACGGCCTCCCTGACACACACCAGCTCTTTATCGGAGGCAATTAAGGCAGGACACTGGTGTGTGTGTGTGTGTGTGTGTGTGTGTGTGTGTGTGTGTGTGTGTGTGTGTGTGTGTGTGTGTGTGCCCAGCCATTAGTGAAAGCCTGCTTTCTGCTCGTCCAAACAGATGGGCCGCATTAACCCTCCGTCTCTGGCGTGCAGCGTCTATAACGTCATTTCAGAGAGGGGTGGGGGGAGGGGAGAGAGCGAGGGATCAAGGACGAGTGCAATATAAACGCATTAAAAGGCCAACATGGTGTAATTGTGGTGAAACGCTCCATAACACGTCCTCTTCATTCTGCCCTCATTACCAATCCCCCAGCTGCGTGTCGCTAATTACTCCATATTTGCCCAAATGTAATTGTTCGTACCGGTGGTAGGGGAAGTGTCTCCCAGTGGTTAAGGGGTTAGACTTCTGTTCTGGAGGTTGTGAGGTCATGTCCCAACAACACTGAGCTGCCACTGCTGGGCCCCTGTGCAAGGCTCCTAACCCTCACCTGCTCAGGGTATAAATGTGATTATTATAAAAGGCTCTGGACTGTAAGTTGTTAAATGATAAATGTAGGGAGAGTAAAGGTGTCTTTTCACAGGAACACGTTAATATTTTGTCGTAATGTTGATCAGATCTCAGAAACGCCTTTTCCTCTTGTAGTTCTCCGTTCTGAAAGTCAGCTGAGCTGTTAACACAGTGGGAGCTTCAGTGTTTTAATCCATGTGTCCCTGCACTCTGCAGTTTCTGTGCTGCTGTTTTATTAACCCGTTTTTATGGATGTTTGAAGAGGGCGTGGCCTGTGTCAGTCCCAGTAAAGGTGTGGCCTGTGTGACTCAATTCTACTAGAGGACTCATCGCTTGTATGCCTCAGTCCCAGTGAAGTGGGTGTGGCTCTTTTACCCCAATCCCAGTGAAGGAAGTGTGGCTTGTGTGTGTCAGTCCCAGTGAAGAAGGTGTGGTATGTGTGTGTCAGTCCCAATGAAGGAGGTGTGGCCTGTATGTGTCAGTCCCAGTGAAGGAGGTGTGGCCTGTGTGTGTGTCAGTCCCAGTGAAGGAGGTGTGGTCTGTGTGTGTCAGTTCCAGTGAAGGGGGTGTGGCCTGTGTGTTAGTCCCAGTGAAGGAGGCGTGACCTGTGTGTGTCAGTCCCAGTGAAGGGTGTGTGGCCTGTGTGTGTCAGTCTTAGTGAAGGGGGTGTGGCCTGTGTGTGTCAGTCCCAGTGAAGGAGGCGTGACTTGTGAACCATCATATCTGAAGTAAGTTTGCACTCAGGAGAGAAGTGATGAAGTACAAATACTTTGTTACTGAACTTAAGTAGATTTTTCTGGTATTAGTTTTTTACTTCACTATTTAATTTCCGGACAACTTTTTACTTTCGCTCATAACATTGTTTACACAAATATCTGTCATTTTTACTTCTTACATTTTCAAACCAGGTTTGTTATTTTAGTTTTAATCTGTTTGGTGACATCATCAATATTTATTATTTTTACTGCGCCATTTTCAGCACATCAACATGTTTCCTGTCATTGTGCTGCTTTTTCAATCCACTGGTGTATCATTTCCCGTCTCTCACACCACAGACGTAGACTAGTTTCTGAAGCTCACAATGAGCAGGCAGAAGGCAGTATGAAGTTTGGGGTTAATGTGGATGAGACAGAGGGAGTCAGTGATGAGAACATGAGTGAGAACAGACACATTCCTGATCATCATCATCTTTTCTCTGCTTGTGTTCTATTTGGTGGATCATCAGTCTGAGGGTCATTCATAAGAGAACAACATTACATTTGTTTTGTAATGATATATAAATATAATGTGAGGTCCAGTGCTTATAGACAGTCTTATAAAACATTAGTATCTGTACTTCTACATTAGTGAAGAATGTGTGTACTTTTGCCATGTCTGATTGCACTGAGAAAGAAATGGGAAAGAGACGAGTAAATAAGTATAAAATAATGCACGGATGATTCTTTTTGTTTGTAAGTGAAATGTAAAGTGTTTGGATTCAGCACACAGATATAAAGAAATACAGAGAAAACAGAAGGCAGGGAGAGAAATGAGTGCCCTCTGTGATGTGGATTCAGGTTCACGGCTTGTTGTCGGGGAAACAGACGAGTTGGTCCATTTCCACCTCTCTATAGACTCTACACAATGGAGCTCCAGCAGACAAATGAGGCTGTCTGTGCTTTGTTCACCTCCTCATTGTTATCACCACGTGCTAGCTAGCCACTTTTACTCCCCATTATAGCACAATTACCGTAACGCTGAGGCTAACCACTTATTTACTCCACCGCCTGACACGCAACAGAGAAATGTCAAATACGGAGAGGGTTCCGGGTTCAGAGCGCCAGAGACGTTGGACTGTCAGTGCGCTAATGAGGTGTACTGATGGTACCGGGTCATAAACTGTGGATCTCAGGGTTCTAAGAAGGAGATCGAGTGCAGGTGAGGTGTGGAGGTGAGGTCAGGACTGGGCTTCACAGGATTTTAGACACTGGGTGAAGGAGATCATGTGTGGGTGCTGACGATCAGCTAGATTTCAGACTCTAAAATCTAAAGTTTGCTTTAGAATAGATTTTATTTTTGCTGTTCGAAAAAAACTCTGTAGCGTTTAAACAAACAGTACAAATTGTGACCTATAGCACACATCACTGATGATGATGATGATGATGAAGTGAACAGTGGTGGTGGTAATATTAATGTGATGATGGTGATGAGGATAAACGTGATAAAGATGATGATTATAATGATTTGATTCTGGTGATGATGATGATGTGATATGATTAGTGGGGCTTAACAATTACATTAAATTTATATTTATTAGAATTCATTTGCATATTCTGCATATAATGTGATTATGCTAATCCTGACATGGTGCTGCTGCTGATGATGATGATGATGATGATGATGATGATGATGATGTGATTATGTTGTTGATGTTAATCCTGATGTGCTGATGATGTGATGATGATTATAATGATGTGATGATGATGTCATGTGATTATGCTAATCCTGACATGGTGCTGATGATGATGATGATGATGATGATGATGTGATTATGTTGTTGATGTTAATCCTGATGTGCTGATGATGTGGTGATGATGACGATGATGATAACGAGATGATGATTATAATGATGTGATGATGATGTCATGTGATTATGCTAATCCTGACATGGTGCTGATGATGATGATGATGATGATGATGTGATTATGTTGTTGATGTTAATCCTGATGTGCTGATGATGTGGTGATGATGACGATGATGATAACGTGATGATGATTATAATGATGTGATGATGATGTCATGTGATTATGCTAATCCTGACATGGTGCTGATGATGATGATGATGATGATGATGTGATTATGTTGTTGATGTTAATCCTGATGTGCTGATGATGTGGTGATGATGACGATGATGATAACGAGATGATGATTATAATGATGTGATGATGATGTCATGTGATTATGCTAATCCTGACATGGTGCTGATGATGATGATGATGATGATGATGTGATTATGTTGTTGATGTTAATCCTGATGTGCTGATGATGTGGTGATGATTATAATGATGTGATGATGATGTCATGTGATTATGCTAATCCTGACATGGTGCTGATGATGATGATGATGATGATGATGATGTGATTATGTTGTTGATGTTAATCCTGATGTGCTGATGATGTGGTGATGATGACGATGATGATAACGAGATGATGATTATAATGATGTGATGATGATGTCATGTGATTATGCTAATCCTGACATGGTGCTGATGATGATGATGATGATGATGATGTGATTATGTTGTTGATGTTAATCCTGATGTGCTGATGATGTGATGATGATTATAATGATGTGATGATGATGTCATGTGATTATGCTAATCCTGACATGGTGCTGATGATGATGATGATGATGATGATGATGATGATGTGATTATGTTGTTGATGTTAATCCTGATGTGCTGATGATGTGGTGATGATGACGATGATGATAACGAGATGATGATTATAATGATGTGATGATGATGTCATGTGATTATGCTAATCCTGACATGGTGCTGATGATGATGATGATGATGATGTGATTATGTTGTTGATGTTAATCCTGATGTGCTGATGATGTGATGATGATTATAATGATGTGATGATGATGTCATGTGATTATGCTAATCCTGACATGGTGCTGATGATGATGATGATGATGATGATGATGTGATTATGTTGTTGATGTTAATCCTGATGTGCTGATGATGTGGTGATGATGACGATGATGATAACGTGATGATGATTATAATGATGTGATGATGATGTCATGTGATTATGCTAATCCTGACATGGTGCTGATGATGATGATGATGATGTGATTATGTTGTTGATGTTAATCCTGATGTGCTGATGATGTGGTGATGATGACGATGATGATAACGAGATGATGATTATAATGATGTGATGATGATGTCATGTGATTATGCTAATCCTGACATGGTGCTGATGATGATGATGATGATGATGTGATTATGTTGTTGATGTTAATCCTGATGTGCTGATGATGTGATGATGATTATAATGATGTGATGATGATGTCATGTGATTATGCTAATCCTGACATGGTGCTGATGATGATGATGATGATGATGATGATGTGATTATGTTGTTGATGTTAATCCTGATGTGCTGATGATGTGGTGATGATGACGATGATGATAACGTGATGATGATTATAATGATGTGATGATGATGTCATGTGATTATGCTAATCCTGACATGGTGCTGATGATGATGATGATGATGATGATGATGTGATTATGTTGTTGATGTTAATCCTGATGTGCTGATGATGTGGTGATGATGACGATGATGATAACGAGATGATGATTATAATGATGTGATGATGATGTCATGTGATTATGCTAATCCTGACATGGTGATGATGATGATGATGATGATGTGATTATGTTGTTGATGTTAATCCTGATGTGCTGATGATGTGGTGATGATGACGATGATGATAACGTGATGATGATTATAATGATGTGATGATGATGTCATGTGATTATGCTAATCCTGACATGGTGATGATGATGATGATGATGATGATGATGATGGTAATTTATGATGATAAGTAGTGCAGGCTATAATTTCTTGAGCTCAGGTTTAACCCTTGGCCAGGCGATATCACTTTCCACATTCTGTGCTCTTTGGAATACTTTATCGTTTCTATAGCAACAGCTCGTGCACTGGGATGTGTAGAGAGCGCACGCTTCGGCGATATCCAATTTCAACAATAATATACATGTTACTGATGGAAGGAGTCTCCAGTGTAACAGTGTAACAGAAACAGTCAGATATAAAGCTGTATTGCTCATAATGAACACTATGAGCGATGTTATTGATGAACGTTTTGACTTCTTGATGCCTGATCACCTGATCGTTAAGATATCGTTATTATTCCCTGATGATTAATCAGGAATTAGTGTGTCATAGTGTCGTGATGGTTGAAATTTATTGCAGATTATTGTATGTCTCTTCTTTACAGTAATTATTTTTTACCAGCGTACATAAGAAACGGATTTTAATGACTTGCCTCATTTAACTTACAAAATATAAATAAAGAAGTGAAGTGTGAATGGTGTTGGTGTAACCTTGGGCAAACAGATGAGTAAAAAAGCCACACATTCTGAGCCTGAAGATGTAAACGATCGCTCATGTGTGAGCATTTATAATGAAACATTAACTCTAGAATTAATAGACATGCTGGAGAAATAAATTCCGAGCAAACAACTCCCAGATGGTGTTACTTTCACGAGCAGTGCAATTAATATGCGAGTTAGGCTTTCTCTGAAACATTAGCACTGCCAGATGATTGATCGTTTATTTGGAGGTTAAAAAGAAATTGGTTACAGTGATCATTCAGCCCTCAAAACGTGTCACATTTACTTTATATTTTACGCTGATTTTATCTAGAAACATGGACAAGCGCTGATTATTGTTTTTTTACGGATGTGTTGCACACCAGGGTTTGTGTCAACTAGCTACGATGTTATATATTGACAATCCTGTGGCACGTGTGGGGGCGATGTTTCTTCAGATCCTCTTTCGCAGCTTTAGTTCCTTCCTGCAATTAGTTACGGTTTATTTCCACGTTTCTTTTTTGTACGGAGAACGTGACTAAATATAACCTTTGGAAGGGGCTTGCTGGAGCTCCTGATCAGGAGATTCATGTGTTGAATGAGCTTTGGAAGCGTTATTTCTTATCAGAGGTTAGAAAAAACTGTAGGCCACGCCCACAAGGGACACACTGCATGGTTGAGTGACTTGTTACGTAAACACGTGGTATCAGGTAGCAGGTGGAGCTTAACGATTACATTCAATTTACATTTATTAGAATTTATTTGTATATTCTGATTTTTTTTAACGAAGCCTTGATTTCCCTTTTAATGAAGCTGCTCATGTACAAGTGATAAAATATAAAAAAAGGATTTTTCTTTTAAGTAATTTTTTTTTAAATTAATGTTCTCTGTAGTGTGTGTGGGGGGGGGGGGCATGGTTACTTTGTAGGTGTCCTTATTTCATTATGACATTTTCTGCAAATGTAGTGAGAGATATGATAGAAAACATAACAGAGCAGTCACCTCCTCTTCACCCCCCTCCACCCCCTGCACTCCATTCCTCCACCCCCTGCACTCCATTCCTCCATCCCCTGCACTCCATTTATTCATTCTCCATCCCCTGCACTCCATTCCTCCACCCCCTGCACTCCATTTATTCATTCTCCATCCCCTGCACTCCATTCCTCCATCCCCTGCACTCCATTTATTCATTCTCCATCCCCTGCACTCCATTCCTCCACCCCCTGCACTCCATTCCTCCACCCTTCACCCCCTGCACTCCATTCCTCCACCATCCACCCCCTGCACTCCATTCCTCCACCATCCACCCCCTGCACTCCATTCCTCCACCCTTCACCCCCTGCACTCCATTCCTCCACCATCCACCCCCTGCACTCCATTCCTCCACCATCCACCCCCTGCACTCCATTCCTCCACCATCCACCCCCTGCACTCCATTCCTCCACCATCTACCCCCTGCACTCTATTCCTCCACCCTTCACCCCCTGCACTCCATTCCTCCACCATCCACCCCCTGCACTCCATTCCTCCACCATCCACCCCCTGCACTCCATTCCTCCACCATCCACCCCTGCACTCCATTCCTCCACCCTTTTTACCCCCTGCACTCCATTCCTCCACCCTTCACCCCCTGCACTCCATTCCTCCACCATCCACCCCCTGCACTCCATTCCTCCACCATCCACCCCCTGCACTCCATTCCTCCACCATCCACCCCCTGCACTCCATTCCTCCACCATCCACCCCCTGCACTCCATTCCTCCACCATCCACCCCCTGCACTCTATTCCTCCACCATCCACCCCCTGCACTCCATTCCTCCACCCTTTACCCCCTGCACTCCATTCCTCCACCCTTTACCCCCTGCACTCCATTCCTCCACCCTTCACCCCCTGCACTCCATTCCTCCACCCTTCACCCCCTGCACTCCATTCCTCCACCCTTTACCCCCTGCACTCCATTCCTCCACCCTTCACCCCCTGCACTCCATTCCTCCACCATCCACCCCCTGCACTCCATTCCTCCACCCTTTACCCCCTGCACTAAATTCCTCCACCCTTTACCCCCTGCACTCCATTCCTACATCCTCTACTCCACGTGTCCACCCTGCACTCTGCCACAAAACAGCTCTAATTTGTACTACTAAAATGATTTTTTTTCCCCCAAAAGCTGAATCCTCCATCCATGAGTCTAATTGTAAAAAGATATTTGGCCCTTCTTCTCCTTAGCTTCTCTATCTCCTGCTCCCACGCACCTGTCACGCCTGGCACTGGCCCTAATTAAGGAAGGTTTGCGGTAGCTGGCACAGACACGCCGTGGGCAATTACTCAGAGCCAAGTGTTATCACCCCTGCAGCTGAAGCGGTGGGCACAGAGGCTCATCACACACCTCGACTGCTGCACCTCCTCCCTGTCACAAGGGGCTAAAAGCCCTCTTAGACACACACACACACACACACACACACACACACACACACACACACACACACACAGCCTACACTAATTTTTTTCACAATACCTGGCCTTTATCACTGCTTATAATTTACAATGCTATTTTAAAAAATGTTGGGACACTGTGTAGACTAAATAAATAAGTAGTTTGGAATTTGATGGCTGCAACACACTTTATAAAGGTTAGGACATGTTCATGTTTCCCACTGCATAGCATCATGTCTTCTTTTAACCACAGTTTGTATACATCAAGGAACTGAGCAGGTCAGTTGCTGGAGGTTTGAGAGAGGAATGTTATCCCAGTCATGTCCGATACAGAATTTTAGACACACTTTTTAGTTTTTTTCTAAAATCTGTATACACATTTCAGCATTGATGGAGTCTTACTGGATATGCAAGCTGCCCGTTCCCTAGCCACTAATGCACCCCTCACCATCAGAGATGCCAGAGATGGTCCCTCTCCTCTTTAGTCTGAAGGACAGTTTCCAAAAAGAATGTAAAATTTTTATTCATTTTTGACCCAGTCCTTTTTAAATGAACCTTGACTGAGAGAAGACATCGCCATTTTCTGGATCATGTTCACATATGGCCTCCTCTTTTTATAAGCTTTAACCTGCACTTGTGGATTGAACTCCACTTAATGTGTAACATCATAACTGAATTCCCGGCTTGATGCACTACATGATAATCCAAACTCCTAATACTTTACATACCTTTTTCCTAGAAATATTTGCACCTACACTAGAACTATAAGTTGTTTTTTTTAAATCGTAGGCACACACACACACACACACATATATATATATATATAAACAATATATATGTTTGCCAAAACCTGTTGCTTTCAGTTCGTTGCCTTCAAAAGAATAAAAAGCAGAAAGCAGATCAGATGATATGAGGAATGAGAAAATGAAGGAAGAGTGAAGTGTTTAAAGTTGGAGTAAATGATTTGACCTGTTTAGTGGAGAAGTTTGTGACCTTTGCGTTTCTTAGTCCCGGTTCTTAACCCTGACATTTTCAGTAGAGCAGGCGGAGAAATCAATCACATACAATGACCTTTTATACTGTATGCAAACTTGTTTCTCAGCACTTTAATGTACCCACCTGAAGTTTTACATTAAATAAGGAAATATAAAAAATGTCTATCAGCAAATTGATCACAGAAGTACAAAGCGTAAAATAATATCAGCCTGAAACGAGCAGCTGGAACGTGTCAAGATAAAATCTCCCTTTTTTTCTTTCCTTTTTTTTTCTGTGAAATGTGAAAATGGCCCCTGTGCTGGAGGCCAGCTATGTTCTCCTTCATATTTATTTCCCAGAGCTGAGGTGCTGGCTGCGGGTCAGGAAATATTCACCCCAACCTGCAGGATATTCGCAGCTTCTGAGACGTGATAAATAAAGAGAACATACACATTTCTGCACTTGGAGATGGAAGTGGATTCTTCTACAGCCAGAAGCAGGCAGTTCCTCTGACCAATGGTGCATAAAAGTCTAAAAATAAGTGAGCGGAAAAGAACAGAGGTCCGGACCGCAGGACATTTTTCTTCTTCCCCAAATGAGGCTGTAGAGAATTCACTCGTGTAGGCGGAAGAGTTTCTTCTACTTTTTTTTTTTTAGATTAATGCTGTCATTAGGGTCTGAATTTCAGAAGAAAGCGATCTGCAGTGGGAAGAAGTTCCATTAGCAAAAAATGACATAAATAAACCAAAAATAAAAGATTCATTAACAGACGTATTTAATCTACAATCATACGTCCAGTTGGTCCATTTGATCACAGCGTAAATGTGAAGTCCATTACAATGGGACGTTAATGCCACTAATTAACATTGTGGTGGGAATCAGGAGGAACGGATCAGAGATTTGGTCTGGTTTTGGTGCTAAAATGACAAATGTTTTCCTCAGAGAACCATTAAAGAGAGTGTGTGGTTACAAACTCCGAATTATTGTTCATTATTTCCTTCTCAACACCTAGAAGCTGTAAGGAGGTATAAAATAAATTAGATTTCGGCGTTTGCTATGTATTTTAAGGGCTACTAAAGAGCGCTTCTAAAACCCTTGCAACATTAAATTAGCTACAAACAGAAAAAGTATGAGGTGTTTCTCCGCACTGTTTTGGAGCAGAATGTATATAAAGACTAACTCACAAATGTGAATCTGATATACGACTAAATATATACCATATGACCGAAAGTATCAGGACCTACGACTTTTCCAGCCACATGTAGTTCTTCAACAAACTGTTACCACGAATTTGGAGGCTCACAACTGTACAGGAATCCGAACTGTATTTGGATGCAGCATGAAATTATCTCTTCACTTGAACTTGGAGATCCAAACCCTGTGCTTTTCTAGTGTGGCATCTTCCAAGAACAGTGGAGCTTAAATGGGGATTAAATGTAGAATGGAACGTTCAAAAATGCACTAGAATCTTATTGTCAAGTGTCCACAAACTTTTGACAGAAGAGAAAATTTGCATTGAAAAGACTAAAAATGTTCACTCTTTTCAGCACTAACGAGACCTAAATTGAACATCACAAACACATCCACACGTGTGCTGTGTGTGAGGCTGTAGCTTGTGAACTCGAGGGGCTGCGCTCGTCTAATTCCACAGTGTTAATTACAGAAGGCCATCAGTAATGAGGGAGTGACGAGTGTGCTGACGAGAAGCCGCGCCTGTTCCCCATCATTAAACCGCCGCTAACGACGGCGTCGCATAAGTAAAGGGATAAAAGGATGATAATGGGGCCTGCTGATGTTCAGCCGAGCCCATTGGGAGAGAGCTCCAAGTCACGCTGCTGTCCAGAGCTCATGGGGGACATCGGGCACGAGCGTGATCTCGCCTCGCCTCGCCTCGTCTCGTCTCGTCTCTCCGTCGTCTCTCCTTGTCTGTCCAGTGTCGAGTTCCCAACAGATGGAGGGGAAAAAAGAGCAACTCAGCGCAGATGCAGAAATGTCAGCGCTTATTCACGCCTGAGTCGAAGTGACATCGAATTTATACCGAGTCACACTTAAGTCACACCGTTTTTGGATGATGGAGGTGCAAAACCGCCTCGCACCACGTTCTCACTCGGAGGAGCGAACGGGTTCCAGCGGAGTAACGTGCAATAGCTCGAATACTAAAACACGTGTCACGTTAAACCGTCACAAAATAATGTACCTACGGTAATAAACACTTGTAAAGGCGAAGAAATGCTTAAAAAAAGCACACAAATCTGATGATGTCAAACTACATTATGTATAATATACATAAAAAAACATTCATAATAATGACGTAGCTAACGCCAGCTAGCCAACTGCTATTCAAGTAGCTCAGATTCATTATTTAGGATTTTGATATCAATTTGCATCACAATAGTAAAAAAAAAAAGCGAATCTTTTATATCGAAGTATATCACCATAGCAACAACGATTTAATTCCTTCTTACCTAAGATACGTTAACTATTAGCATGAGCTAGCACAATTAGCGTATTTATTTGCATACGTAAATGCGACATCACAAACAGACCACTGTTAAAGCCCCTAATAATGACAGAAGGCAGCTGTTTATTGTAAAGAAGGAAGTGTCTCTTTTAAGAGAATCTTCACAACTTCCTTTGACTGTCTGATCAGTCTGACTCTGAGTGTGTTTATTAGATATAAAAGATAATAAACAGACGAGATATGATTCATGTTTCGGTGGAGTTGTGGTCAGTCGGACGCAGCAGGTGGTGAATAATCCTCCCACATTACTATTTCAGCTTTCAAACCCAGAGAATAAATAATACATAAATAAATAAATAATAAATAAATAAATCAGACTCTGGGAGAGACAATCTGAGGATTAGCTAGTCTCTACTCGCGTGCTCGTGCTAGCATCGAGTTATTTGTGAGAACTCGGCAGAGGAAGCTGGAGATATTACCCGGATGCTAATAGAGTTGGCTCTCGATATTGATAAAGAACGCTTGAGTCGGCGCTCTTACAGCCCAGTCAATTTCAATCAACCTCAATTTATTACACCGACTCGCCACGGAAAATTAATTTCCTCCACAATCGGCTGTGTTACTTAAACAGAGCTTGCGCCGGGTTTGATTTATTTTTTTCCTACTTGGAAAAGCTGTAAGGAAAAAAAAATCTTTTAAACCAAAAAAAAATTTTTACAAAAAAAAAAAAAAAAACGGAAAGGTTTGGTTGGTCTACAGGACGTGCTCTAGCTTTAATCAACACACCATTTTCAGGTGCTAGCAAAGACCTTGATTAGCATCGCCATTGTGTTCAATAGGACGGAAACTGAGCACAGCTTGGGGGAGGATCTTCCAATCATGTGCATTTAAAAAAAATAAATAAATAAACATCTGCGTTATGCTGCGGAAACGTGTTTTTATAAAAACAACCAAAAAAGGCAGCCAAAATATTTCACGTTTTTACTTCAAATTTCAGTATCTCTGAATATGAATTTATGAATATGCAAATACAGACGCCCTCATCTCATTCTGCAATCCCGAACAACCTCGCATCGCTAACGCTAATGCCTAGCTAGTTAGCTAACTGCTAGCCAACTAGTTTGCATCAGTTAGTGGGATTTCAGTAGCAGTCACTGTATTTTAGTGTTACTGTGGAACGTTTGCTGTCATTAATGGAGCTACGGCATTTACCAAATTACACGTGCAGCTTGTATGTAGCTTCAGCCTTAAATCAGGTTTATATGCAAGTAGTATCAAAGTACTTTAAAAAAATTAAGAGAAATGGATTTTTATTCATATTTACACACATTTTATATATATATATATATATATATATATATATATATATATACACACACACGTACACACACACTTCAGATACAATGGGCGATGATTAGGTTAAGTGTTAACTTAAGGTTGTGTGATGTAGCTCTGTGTTGTGTGATGAAGCTCTGTGTTGTGTGATGGAGCTCTGTGTTGTGTGATGGAGCTCTGTGTGGTGTGATGGAGCTCTGTGTTGTGTGATAAAGCTCTGTGTTGTGTGATGGAGCTCTGTGTTGTGTGATGGAGCTCTGTGTTGTGTGATGGAGCTGTGTGTTGTGTGATGGAGCTCTGTGTTGTGTGATGGAGCTCTGTGTTGTGTGATGGAGCTCTGTGTTGTGTGATAAAGCTCTGTGTTGTGTGATGGAGCTCTGTGTTGTGTGATGGAGCTGTGTGTTGTGTGATGGAGCTCTGTGTTGTGTGATGGAGCTCTGTGTTGTGTGATGGAGCTGTGTGTTGTGTGATGGAGCTGTGTGTTGTGTGATGGAGCTCTGTGTTGTGTGATGGAGCTCTGTGTGGTGTGATGGAGCTCTGTGTTGTGTGATGGAGCTTTGTGTTGTGTGATGGAGCTCTGTGTTGTGTGATGGAGCTCTGTGTTGTGTGATGGAGCTCTGTGTTGTGTGATGGAGCTCTGTGTTGTGTGATGAAGCTCTGTGTTGTGTGATGAAGCTCTGTGTTGTGTGATGGAGCTCTGTGTGGTGTGATGGAGCTCTGTGTTGTGTGATAAAGCTCTGTGTTGTGTGATGAAGCTCTGTGTTGTGTGATGGAGCTCTGTGTTGTGTGATGGAGCTCTGTGTTGTGTGATGGAGCTGTGTGTTGTGTGATGGAGCTCTGTGTTGTGTGATGGAGCTCTGTGTTGTGTGATGGAGGTCTGTGTTGTGTGATGGAGCTCTGTGTTGTGTGATGGAGCTGTGTGTTGTGTGATGGAGCTGTGTGTTGTGTGATGAGCTCTGTGTTGTGTGATGGAGCTGTGTTGTGTGATGGAGCTCTGTGTTGTGTGATGGAGCTGTGTTGTGTGATGAAGCTCTGTGTTGTGTGATGAGCTCTGTGTTGTGTGATGGAGCTCTGTGTTGTGTGATGGAGCTGTGTGTTGTGTGATGGAGCTGTGTGTTGTGTGATGGAGCTCTGTGTTGTGTGATGGAGCTGTGTTGTGTGATGGAGCTTTGTGTTGTGTGATGGAGCTCTGTGTTGTGTGATGAAGCTCTGTGTTGTGTGATGGAGCTCTGTGTTGTGTGATGGAGCTGTGTGTTGTGTGATGGAGCTGTGTGTTGTGTGATGGAGCTCTGTGTGGTGTGATGGAGCTCTGTGTTGTGTGATGGAGCTTTGTGTTGTGTGATGGAGCTCTGTGTTGTGTGATGGAGCTCTGTGTTGTGTGATGGAGCTCTGTGTTGTGTGATGGAGCTCTGTGTTGTGTGATGGAGCTTTGTGTTGTGTGATGGAGCTCTGTGTTGTGTGATGGAGCTTTGTGTTGTGTGATGGAGCTGTGTGTTGTGTGATGGAGCTGTGTGTTGTGTGATGGAGCTCTGTGTTGTGTGATGGAGCTCTGTGTTGTGTGATGGAGCTCTGTGTTGTGTGATGGAGCTCTGTGTTGTGTGATGGAGCTGTGTGTTGTGTGATGGAGCTCTGTGTTGTGTGATGGAGCTCTGTGTTGTGTGATGGAGCTCTGTGTTGTGTGATGGAGCTCTGTGTTGTGTGATGGAGCTTTGTGTTGTGTGATGGAGCTCTGTGTTGTGTGATGGAGCTTTGTGTTGTGTGATGGAGCTGTGTGTTGTGTGATGGAGCTGTGTGTTGTGTGATGGAGCTGTGTGTTGTGTGATGGAGCTGTGTGTTGTGTGATGGAGCTGTGTGTTGTGTGATGGAGCTGTGTGTTGTGTGATGGAGCTCTGTGTTGTGTGATGGAGCTCTGTGTTGTGTGATGGAGCTCTGTGTTGTGTGATGGAGCTCTGTGTTGTGTGATGAAGCTCTGTGTTGTGTGATGGAGCTCTGTGTTGTGTGATGGAGCTGTGTGTTGTGTGATGGAGCTGTGTGTTGTGTGATGGAGCTCTGTGTTGTGTGATGGAGCTCTGTGTTGTGTGATGGAGCTCTGTGTTGTGTGATGAAGCTCTGTGTTGTGTGATGGAGCTCTGTGTTGTGTGATGGAGCTCTGTGTTGTGTGATGGAGCTGTGTGTTGTGTGATGGAGTTCTGTGTTGTGTGATGGAGCTGTGTGTTGTGTGATGGAGCTCTGTGTTGTGTGATGGAGCTCTGTGTTGTGTGATGGAGCTGTGTGTTGTGTGATGGAGCTCTGTGTTGTGTGATGGAGCTGTGTGTTGTGTGATGGAGCTCTGTGTTGTGTGATGGAGCTGTGTGTTGTGTGATGGAGCTCTGTGTTGTGTGATGGAGCTCTGTGTTGTGTGATGGAGCTGTGTGTTGTGTGATCGAGTAAATTTCTCTTTCAGAGGATGAAACAAGAAAAGTGATCTGTTTCACTAGTGTAGGTTTAAACCAGCATTGTGCTGTAAGAGCTCGGAGCAGGAGAACTGGGTTTAAATGGCTTTCCTGTGAACGCCGAGGACATTAAACTCTGCAGAAGCTTCAGTTTTGACCACAAAGCAGCGTATAAACATTACACCTTTCATCAATATATAAAATTAATAATAAAAAAAACTGCCTACATTCACACAAATCAATAACCGGCTCAAATGTATAAACGGATCGAATCGCATTAAGAGCAAGAGTTTATTTTTATAATGCATCAACTATAATGTGTTTTATTTATAATGTCTTCCAAGAGTGCAAACTAAGCAGTGGAATAATTCACTCAGCACAAAAAACTTTTTTCATCACATCTTTCTTTCAGTCTTTTGGGCTTCGTCTTCACTGATCCACATCAATTTGATAACTGCATTTTTGTCTAAAAACGTCCACACTTTCGTTTTCAATCGTTTCCAAAACGTTGCTCATCCACAGTGCAGCGTCTGAAGGTGTCACGTCCCTGACCTGCGCACGAGCAAAACATACGATGCTTCAACCCGCGTCATTTCCACCTGACGTTTATTTACTTTCTGGCTCTTTGAAACGTCGTGGCAATAAGTGAAAATGCGTTTTTTAAAGCCTCTGTTTTCACACAATCCACTCTGCAAAACCAAAATGGCGTTTTCACATTTCTCCACTTTTTCAAAAAGTGACGTTTTTGTCTCAGTGCGGACGAAAGGCCAAAAACAGAGAGAAAAAAATATATATCAATCTTATTATTAGTTATTAATCAGCACACATAAAAATGTTTATAAAACTACGGCCATAGTGATGTGATTCTCCACTTTCAAAATTATTGGCACCCTGTCATTTTTGTCTTTACTTTTTGTTTGTTGTTTGTTGTTGTTTTTGTGAAATATTTGCGTCAAGTTTTCTTCTTACTCTCATGCGTATGATAAACGTTGTTTAGCCGTTAATTTGCGTATCTTGTTTATTTACGTTTAGCCACACCCACAGATAGAAAATTCCAGCAGGGGAACAGTGATGATTCTGATTGGTACATTTTCTGATTATAGAATATAAAAGAGGGGGGGGGGGGGGTAATTGTGTTTAGATTTTTTTTTATTATAGAAATATTATCACTAATACTTTTATATGAATATTTGTTTATTCATGGAATGAATTTATTTATAGACATTTTATTCAGAGCAAACGCTTTATGAGCTTTTTGGTGCGCCAAGGACATAAAAAACATCCCATGTGCTACCTGTAGCATTGTGACACACTGTGTATTATATATGACTTGTAGTACTGTGACACACACACACACACACACACACACACACACTGTGCCACTACTCCCTGTAGGGACATGGTGCATTAGGAAGGCAATCTTGTGCCTCCAGGGTGTTT
>JBCEWE010000096.1:597500-602500 GCA_039877035.1 Silurus lanzhouensis
GTGTGTGTGTGTTACTGACATTGTCATGACTTTTATTTTCGAACATCTCAATGACGTCGTCTTTACATTGAGCAACAGATAAACATTGTTAATTTGTCATCATGCATCACGTCTCTCAGGATTGTCGACAGAAATGCGAAAGGATTTGCATCTCTCTTTAAAAGTCAAAGAAAATCCGTATATGACACTTAAAAATGAAATTCAGGATGTGAAACGTTCGCCATCAGTCCGAGACCTGCTGAGATCTCAAGTACCTGCTCATGTCAGGAGCTTCATCGTCCTGCTGGTGTCATTGAGAAGTGGAGTGACAGGGGTGATAGTGATGGTGTTGGTGGGGGGTAGATTTGGTGTGGGGGGGGGCGTTGGGGCGGAGTAAATAGAGGGACGATCTTTTAAAACAACACGACATCCATCAGGTTTAGTAAAGTGCCAGGAGCCATAAAAAAACACAGGATCTGATATGCATATCTCTATAATTAGGTGCATGAATAATTCATAGGGACTGAGTCAATATCACACACACAGCTGACCATAAGCTGATGAAACCTGTGTGTGTGTGTGTGTGTGTGTGTGTGTGTGTGTGTGTGTGTGTGCGCAATCATTTGGAAAGAAACTTCAGATTTGTTTAATCCTTACATTTTGCAAACGATGTGCTAATCTGATGGAAAGCTGCAGCAGGGTTATCGGTGATGGCGATCCGGACTGAAAGAGGAATCAGATTAATAGATGAATAAACAGAATGGAGATGAAAATCCTTCAAACACACACACACACACACACCACGTTTCCCCTTCAGCGCTCAAACAGCGGTGGAGTTTTGAAGAAATCGTCCAGCCGATAATTCATCGACGCCATTATGCGGCCGGTTGAATGTGTAGTCGATCAGCCTGGATGTAGCTGCTGCTGGAAGTTGGTCGTTTTACTTCACAGTGTTCTTCTGCTGAGTTCTGAATTCTGATTGGTCAGAATGAGCCTTAATAGCAGCTGCTGACCATCGCAGGTTTATATTATTGCTAATTATTAATATAATTCATCATCGTTTCCATAGCAACTCAATCACAGGAAAGTGTACAGCTAATTATAAAGACCATTCGCTATCTTTATTTGTAGATAATTGATGTAATGATGATGTAATGATGATGTAATGATGATGTAATGTAATCACTGATCTTTGTGAAAAGGTTTGTCATATTTAGGGAAGGAGTCTCCAGTGCACACCCTCGAAGACTCGCTCATGAGAGAAATACGCAGCTGTGTGTGTGTGTGTGTGTGTGTGTGTGTGTATGTGTGTGTGTGTGTGTGTGTGTGTGTGTATACCTCCTTGAATTATATGGTTTTGTGCATCAAGACATAATAAAATTATTCTAGTCCTTATCAAGTGTTAGAATGAGGTGAACCTCAGAAGAACAACACGTAACATCAAAAATCAGGCTCAAATGGAGAAACCATGTGTGAAAAACTAAGTACACCCTTATGGAGAACCTCCTTATCAGCCTGTAGTAATGGTGTTGTTATGACTTTCTCTCTCATCATTCTGGAAGAATTCTGCCTCACTCTTTACCTTTATGATGTTTCTTCAGTTATTTGATGTTTGTGGGCATTTGCTTATGTTCAGCTTGCTCAAGTTCTGACTGCCACATCATTAAGAGGTGTTGAGGGCTGACTCTAGAATACACTGGTATACAGAGGAGCTCATTGGCAGCTCGAAGGTACCCAGGTCCTGTGGCTGCAAAACAATCTCAAACCACCAGCCCTCCGCCACCGTGCTTTAGAGTTAGCGTAAGATGTTTGTGCTCTTATGCTGTTATGGCCAAACATCTCCACTTTGGTCTCAGAAGTCTGGTGGTTTGTTCAGAGGCAACTTTGCGAACCCAAGCCATGCTGCTCTGGTCTTTTTATTTAAAAAAAAAAGAGCTTTCTCCTGGAAACCCTTCCAAACATAACATACTGGTTCAGCCTCTTCTTCTGAGCATTGCACAGTCTGAGCTTGGGGTGAAAGTCCTGAGAAGATTGCAGGTGTCTGTAAAATGATGAGCTTTAATTTGTTTGGAAATGGCCTTATAACCCTTTCCACAGCGATTCCCAGCAACAGTTGCTTCTCTAAAATCATTGCTGATGTGTTCTTTCTTGTCGGCATTGTGTTTCCACACACCTGAGTGCTCCAGAACAGCAAACTGCTAAATCTTGGTCTTTTATAGAGGAGGTTCAGATCATTCTTTCAAGGGCATGTCATTAGTGTTTAGTTGATCATTTTGCTTTTCTATTTTGGCTTGTTTTTATCAAATAAATAATGACATGGTTGTAATATGTCATGTGTTGGTGTTTATTTAAGGTTGTATTCATTTAATTTTGAGACCTGCTAAGGACCAGATAAGTCTGTATGTCCTGATACACAAAATCCTTAGAATCCAGAGAGAGAGAGTGCACTTTCTTTTTCACATAACTCTACTGTAACTGTAACTGTATTTGATCAGTATTACTGTATTTTACAGCTGACTTTATTAAACAAATATTCACTCCAGGACGATTTGGTGTGTTTGGGGCATAACAGAAATAAAGAAGACAATAAAAAGTAGAGAAGGCGACTGTTGCTGTGCTGCAGTTACCCGAGTAACAAACACATCCATAAATCTCCCCCCGGCGGGTTCGGTGCTGCGCAGACGTGAGAGAAATAAACTGATGAATAAAAAAGTTTGGGGTTTTTGCCCGTGGACACGGCGAGACTCCGTTCCGTGATCAGTCAGGACGTGGAGTCCCCGGGCCGAGACTCACGCTGCTGTGATGAATGTTTGTTAGGAGGCTTTCTGTGGAGTCGGTTACCTCGTGGATGCCGTCAAACGAACCGTGTCAAGGTTAAAGACTCGGCCCAGGATGCAGCGCCGGAGGCCATTTGGACTCCATTTGCCAGCTGCGCATTCCTTCATGATGACAAAAGCGCTCGTTTGGTTTGTTAGCGTCGCCGCCTCGTAGCTCGGACAGGAAATATGGAGTGCCTCCGGGGGCAACAGAGAGGGGATGTGATGATGGGGGGAGGTGGGTAGTGTATGTGAGGGCGGGGTGTAAATAAATAAAGGTGAAAAAAACACTAGAGATATAAAAGGCTTAGAGGGAAAAAGGCAGCTCGAGGCATCACCACTGACGGGTCATTATCATAACGTCGTAACGAGTCGCACGCCACATTAACTTCCCCAAAGCAGAACATCTCACCACTGTGAAGCTTCTGCTACTTATACTGGCAGCCATTAGTTCCTCTTTATCAGAAGGTGGACAAACAGGGAGTATTAATGTGAGAGAGAGAGAGAGAGAGAGAGAGAGAGAGAGAGAGAGAGAGAGAGAGAATTCATATCCTTTAAAAACTATAAAATTAAAAGCATCACTTGTTTTCATAAAGAGAGGAACTGTTGCCTGTTGCATTGAACATCATTCTGAGTCGGTTCTGCTGATGGTTTCATTGAAATTGGGTACGTTTCCAAGCAGAGATTTCTCATGGAGAAAGTTTTGAGTTGCAAAGTTAAGTGATAAAGCGATTGCTGGAGGAAACCTGAGAAGTAAACTTCAGCTGAAGGTTGATATAAATGTGTAGTGTAGACTGGAACCTTATTAATTCACTTTATTACAGACTTTTATATTAGTTTTGGACTTATAAGCACACACACACACACACACACACACACACACACACTGTAGTGTCGAGCTCGAGAGCTTTCTCATACTCTGTGTTTAATATAAGGAGAGCTTCAGAGGTTCTTCAAGCCCTCAGCTCCTCGATTCATCTCTCACAGCTGTGTGTGTGACGGACGCTCCGACGTACCATGTTTTATTGGAGGCAGAGAATAAATATTTGCTCGACCCGAAACAACAAGTAATGATGAAGCACCAGAGGAGCAGGTTCTTCCGCTCAAGAAATTCAAATCACACTTGATGGTGGACTTTCAAGAGCAGATCAATGCAGGGAACAACGTGGAGAACATGCTTGGATGGCAGAAGAACATCACTGAACTTGACATGTTCCTCAGCAGTTCTTCTGTATGCACTAAATAATGCAGCGCTTCGTCACACCCACTTGTTTAAGACACGCCCACAAATTAACATAGAGTTTTGAACAAAATGAAGGAAAACTTGCATCCTTTCACCTTATCCTGTATTATTCCATGAGTATGGAGACTTTTCGGAAGGAAAATGAAGCTTGGAAGAAAGTATCAGAGCTCGTTGGTTCGATGTAAATCAAACAGCTGTTTCTTACAACAATTATTTTATCTTTAACTTGTTAGCATTAGAAAATAAATAGTCTGGAAAATAAACACAGGTCGTTTAAACAACATTAAACGCTGTACATCGAATCAGCGTTGAGAAAGGAGGTGTGGCCTGATGTTTATAGCTACTAGGATTTCTTGTTATAAGTTATAACTAGAAAATAGGCCACGCCCCAAAGCAACACCGGCAAACTTGGAGCTCAATATTTTAGCCTCATTGATGCTAAAGGGAAGATCCCTGATTCACTATCCTGGAATACAAACATCTTCATAATACATCCTCAGATGTTCCCGATTCCAGCTGTATAGTTGTGAAGTTCAGCACCATGTGATCATCATCTCTAATCTGCACACGTAACCCTGAGCTGAATCAGATTTCAGCACCGGAATCTAAACTGGACTCACTTATAGCTTGTGATCATGTGGAATTATCTTCACGGCTCCAGGATATGTTCTGCTTCACATCACATCGAGAGTGAGCTCAAGCTCCATGATGAACATGATGCAGGGATCAGAGGCTCCTCACATAGGATCAGGAAACCTAAAGCAGGTAGCTTCTCTATCAACCAAAGTCATCGTGAGATCCTCAGTGTCTGTTTGTGGAAATGAAGCGGATAGAAACAAATCCTGGTTTATCATCCTGCAGTTCGAGCATCTTCATGAAGTATTTTCTGAATGGACTTCATCAGAACTCCTATTCCATTTATATATATGTACATGAGAAGGAACATCATCCTCAGAACTATT
>JBCEWE010000096.1:607500-610000 GCA_039877035.1 Silurus lanzhouensis
ATGAGTTTATGGTTTGGTTTTCATTAATGCTGTGTGTTCGTAAAAAAAATAAATAAATTGCACAGTTAATGAGTTTTCTCTCTCTCTCCCTCTCTCTCTCTCTCTCTCTCTCTCTCTCTCTCTCTCTCTCTCTCTCTCTCTCTCTCTCTCTCTCTCTCTCTGTTACTTGATCCCTACCTACAAAATATCCCCCTCTCCCTATTGGCTGGTGAAAGAGTGTCACCTTGACAACTGTATGCAAAGATAAGGAAAAGATACGCCCCATGAGTACTTTGTCTCCTACTCAATAATTAAACCACAACTTCCTTGTTCCAGCAAACAAATCAAGCTAACTGTATCTCTCTCTCTCTCTCTCTCTCTCTCTCTCTCTCTCTCTCTCTCTCTCTCTTTCTCCACAACCAGTGCACCGATGCTGAGTCTGCAAAAGGAAGATTTGTTTGTTTTTGGAAGGACGAACTTATAAACAGATAAAGATGAGGAGGAGGAAGAGTATGTTTCCCCACCGGGGCGCCTCGCTGGGGAACATTGAGCTGAGCCATGATGAGATCCAGGAAGAGCTGGAGATCGGTGAGCTGTGAGCTGTGAGCTGTGAGATGTGTCTGTTAGCCCCATGTTAAATATTGCCTTTTTTCTGACATGTTCGTTAACAGCTTTTGAATTTTTCTCTTTACTACACAAGAAATACAGAAAAACAACTAATAGTTTAATTAGTAAATCAAGTTTGAAGGATTTGATTTGAATTGAATGATTGATTATTATTGTGGACGCTGCCTTTCTTAATTAATATTTAATATATAAATAATTGAATTAAAGTGCATTATTAATCAAATTATTGGGTCAATGGTAGAAAAGTTTTATAGTTTTGTGTCCTGTGATTAAAAAAAATCTCTCGCTGCTCCAATACATGAAACGTTAATAATCATCATACAATTCTAAAATTAACAGCATTTAATAAATACAAACAAAAATTTAACACAAATTAGACGACAGAACACCGTTTTCTTTCTAGTTTCAATATTAAAATCTCAAGTTTAAACAAATACTGATGGTACTGACTGATACCTGTTTTTTTGTTCAGCATTTCACATTGAAACTCAAAGATTTCCAGTTCCAGAAATGAGTTTAATGGATGAAAAATGTTTTCAGTCTTGTAACAGGATCTGATACACTCAAAATGTTTTCTCTGATATCTGAGCTGCCCTTTTTCTCATTAGAATCAAAAAAGAAATTCTCAAAACTACTTGTTTAACCTCCGCATCATAAAAACACCAAAGTGTGAATGCTTTTTCATCGATGCCAAACAGAAGAGATTCAGCTTTGTGCATTTTCAATCTTTGTAATCCAGACCGTAGTTTATATCAGGAAACTGTGCAGACTGACAACATGAACAAAGCTTTTGATTATTTTGTTTGTGAACATTGACACAAAAACTTACATTTGAGAGAAGAACTGAGGATTTTGAGAAAAGTTCAGGCTTTTGCAAGTAATTCAGTGTATTGTGCCGTTTGTGCGAGTAGTTTTGAGAAAAGCACTTTACTGGTTTGCGAATCTTACGGATGATTCGAGAAACGCTCCAAAGAAACTGAGAAAAACTGTAAATGTGAAGATTTCCAGTTCCAAAAGTCGTGTAAAAGAATTAAACAAATAAAAAAATCTGATAGACTTGAATTGTTTCCTCTGCAATCTGATCTGCACTTTTATTTTCCAACACTGATACTGGCTGTCAGATCTGTGCCGTGTATACAAATAATAAAGAATTAGATCTGTGCGGTGTATATAAATAATAAAGAATTAGATCTGTGCCGTGTATATAAATAATAAAGAATTAGATCTGTGCCGTGTATATAAATAATAAAGAATTAGATCTGTGCGTGTATAAAATAATAAGAATTAGATCTGTGCCGTGTATATAAATAATAAAGAATTAGATCTGTGCCGTGTATATAAATAATAAAGAATTAGATCTGTGCCGTGTATATAAATAATAAAGAATTAGATCTGTGCCGTGTATATAAATAATAAAGAATTAGATCTGTGCGTGTATATAAATAATAAAGAATTAGATCTGTGCCGTGTATATAAATAATAAAGAATTAGATCTGTGCCGTGTATATAAATAATAAAGAATTAGATCTGTGCCGTGTATATAAATAATAAAGAATTAGATCTGTGCCGTGTATATAAATAATAAAGAATTAGATCTGTGCCGTGTATAAATAATAAAGAATTAGATCTGTGCCGTGTATATAAATAATAAAGAATTAGATCTGTGCCGTGTATACAAATAATAAAGAATTAGATCTGTGCCGTGTATACAAATAATAAAGAATTAGATCTGTGCCGTGTATACAAATAATAAAGAATTAGATCTGTGCCGTGTATACAAATAATAAAGAATTAGATCTGTGCCGTGTATACAAATAATAAAGAATTAGATCTGTGCCGTGTATAAAATAATAAAGAATTAGATCTGTGCCGTGTATACAAATAATAAAGAATT
>JBCEWE010000096.1:615000-760000 GCA_039877035.1 Silurus lanzhouensis
TTCCTGATGAAGAACAAAAGAGTTAGAGAAAACCTGGTGTTACCTTGATCCATGTTTTCCAGTGTCACATAGCAGAGAAACAACAGATAAGAAAGATACTGTGGTGTGATGGTGGTCTGAAAGAGTCTGTTAAAATGTGACTCAAACAGTCACGAGCGAGATGTATCAGCTCTGGTAGCTCAGTGGAATAAGTTTCTGTGACTGTTTCGGATTTGAACCTCAGTTCATCTCTGTCTCTGGTCTGCAGGGGTTCAAATCAGGAGGACTGAAACAAAACCCAACAAAAAAAAATAAAAAAAATAAAAAAAATTGCTAAAACCACTGAGTTCAGAGATGTGAGATCTTTAACTCTGACCTGCAGCAGGTACATGCTTTTTCATGAAAGCTGATGAGCCCTAATGTTATAAACTTACAAGTGGTTGGTGCCGCGTGTGTGTGTGTGTGTGTGTGTGTGTGGTGAGAGGTTCTGGGTTCGAACCCTTCTTCTCTTTTCTCTGTGATGAAATGAAAAAAATGTGTTTAAAAAAAAAGAGTAGAGGACGGATCGTCGTCTGAGCTCGTGGCTCGGTCGGTTGGTGGGGCGTGTGTGTGTGTGTGTGTGGGGTGTGAGGTTGTGGGTTCGAATCCTTCTTCTCTTTTCTCTGTGATGAAATGAAAAAAATAAGTTTAAAAAAAAAAAAGAGTAGACAGCACTGTGGCTCGGTCGGTTTGTGTGTGTGTGTGTGTGTGTGTGTGTTAGTTGGTGTAAATGTGGTTCAGGGTTCAAATCCCACTTGGGAACACTAGTATTTTAGTAAAGAGTAGAAGATTATTAAAAAAATAATAATAATGTGGCGATGGACATATTAATACGTATGTAAAATGATGATATGGATGTAGTGATGTATAGTAATATATAAATGTAGAAGTTATAATGTGGTGATAAAGAATAAAAAAATAGTATGATAATAATAAAGTAAGTAAATAATATGTGTGGGAGGAAATAGAATAGAATAGAATAGAATAGAATAGAATAGAATAAATAAATAAATAATAATAAATATATATATATAAAAAGAAGAGAGAGCCCATAGCAGCATAACCCCCTGCTTCACCTCTCCAGGAGGCCCAGGTGGGACAGACCGGACTTTCTCTCTCTTTCTTTCTGCCGGATTTTACAGTCCCACCCAAGCACAGAACCTGCTGCTCAGTGGCGGTCTTGAACCGAGGTTCAGTACCCGCAGTGGGTATCGACGCTTAACCCACTGAGCTATCGGAGCTGCCTGGTCTCTCTGTTTTTATTTACAGGGTTTATCTTTCGTTCTACACCACAACCAGTGCAGAGCGACATTTGTTATAAAGAATAAAACAGTCAGTGTGCTGGTGTTACCTGAGGCAGGACTTGAACCGCAGTTACAGATCTCACTAAGCATCAGGCTTAACCCACTGAGCCACCAGTTACTCCTGTGTTTGTCTTTCATTCTTCACCACTACTGCAGAAGAGAGAAACGTGATGAAGAACTGAACAATCAGAGCTCCTCCGTTACCTGAAGCAGAGCTCACCAGTCCGGCTCACTGAGGCAGCTCACAGCAGATGTGTAGATGGGAAATGTTTTTGGCACAGCAGGTTGTTTTTAACAGTTTCTCCTGAATATTGATGGTGAAACATCTCACAGTTTTGAGCTCTACAAAAGAGACACTCAAAAATGTGTAAAGTGTGGTTCAGGTGATCGCTTTTGTTCTGTCAGTAAGTTCTGCTCATTAGCATAAAGCAAAGATAAACCCCATAAAAGAGAGCGAAACGTATCAGCTCTGGTAGCTCAGTGGAATAAGTGTCTGTGACTGTTTCAGGTTTGAACCTCAGTTCATCTCTGTCTCTGGTCTGCAGGGGTTCAAATCAGGGGGACTGAAACCCAGCAATACAAAAAAAATTAATAAAAATCAGGACTGTCCCACCTGAAACCACTGAGCTCCGAGGTGCGAGATCTTTTCCACTGACCTGCAGCAGGTACATGTTTTTTTTTTTTCATTTCTCACAAACCTGGATGGAGCTACGCCCTGATTTTTTGAACTTCCAAGTGGCTTCAAGTCCAGGTTCAGGTGATGGAAGTGTCTCTTTCTGCTAGTAGAAGTGATATGGAGATGGTGAAGCAGGAAGTGCCTCTGATTCAGAAGGAGGAAGTGGGAGCAGGTATTAAGGGGATGAAAAGGGAGAAAGTCAGTTGTCCCAGATGACAAACCAGTAGAAGTTACACCTCCACCTAGAGATATTAATCAAAATAAAGTTTCATAAGCAGAACCAGAACTTAAACCCTGATTCCTGAACTCACTATGACACAGTGTAGTTTTTATTTGTCCCAGAGTGAAGTATCAGTGCACACACACTGATCATACACACACTTCACCATCCATCTTTAACTCAACATTAGGAAAGTAAAAGTCTTCAAGGATCAAGGACCAGGAATCAGTGAGCCACACATTTTATGTTTATAAAATCTACACCATGAGGAAGCAGCTACATGATTAAATGGGCAACAGAATGAGCGGAATTTGGTGAAGACTGGAGTGGAATTTAGAAGAATAAGATTCCGTCTTTTTATTTAGTTTTATTGTAACATGAGGAATCTCCTGAACATTTCTGTGCATTTTACTGACAAGATAAGAAAATGTGTTCAATGTTTATTAAACCAAGAGATTTCATAAAATTACTGAATTATTTTGCAGGTGTTGATGAATGATTTGAATGAAGAGGCGTCTACGCTGATTGTGCCTGTCGTCGTGTCCCTCATCAA
Organism: Silurus lanzhouensis; assembly: GCA_039877035.1. Classification (NCBI taxonomy): domain Eukaryota; kingdom Metazoa; phylum Chordata; class Actinopteri; order Siluriformes; family Siluridae; genus Silurus; species Silurus lanzhouensis. The sequence goes on from JBCEWE010000096.1 coordinate 617,772, forward strand.
CCTGATCGTTCCACTCATCTTCTCTCTTATTAATAAAATGGAGCACTACAGCAACCCCCGCACCAACATCTACATCAGCATCATGAGGTCAGCGCTAGAACGCTATTAACGCTGTTCAAAACAAACCGTAAACCGTCTCATGTTGCTGTAAAAGTGATCACAGTGTCAGCTCGATAATTACCCACTGGATAAGTCCAAACTGACAGCTCGGCAATTTTCCATTCATCACAGCCATTTCAAAAGTCCTATTATATAATTATTCATTTTATTAATACACAGGAGGATAAAATACCTCATTAACCGGTACAAATGTACTTAACTTTTAAACGAGCACAGCGGAAAGAAAGAAAGAATCGAGTCTTAATTCTTTAATTTACCTCCCCAGAAATGTCCTGCTGAAGATGTCCATCCTGGCAATCCTGTGTTACTACTGGGTCAATGATGTTCCCAAACACATTTCAGTAAGTTGAATATACGTCATACCACAGCTACAGAAAATACCCCTCTCTCCAGAAAATACCCCTCTCTCCAGAAAATACTCCTCTTTACAGAAAATACTCCTCTCTCCAGCTACAGAAAATACCTCTCTCTCCAGAAAATACTCCTCTTTACAGAAAATACTCCTCTCTCCAGCTACAGAAAAATCTCTCCAAAAATACTCCTCTACAAAATACTCCTCTCTCCAGCTACAGAAAATACCTCTCTCTCCAGAAAATACTCCTCTTTACAGAAAATACTCCTCTCTCCAGCTACAGAAAATACTCCTCTCTCCAGCTACAGAAAATACCCCTCTCTCCAGAAAATACTCCTCTTTACAGAAAATACTCCTCTCTCCAGCTACAGAAAATACCCCTCTCTCCAGAAAATACTCCTCTTTACAGAAAATACCCCTCTCTCCAGCTACAGAAAATACTCCTCTCTCCAGAAAATACCCCTCTCTCCAGCTACAGAAAATACTCCTCTCTCCAGCTACAGAAAATACCCCTCTCTCCAGCTACAGAAAATACCCCTCTCTCCAGAAAATACCCCTCTCTCCAGCTACAGAAAATACCCCTCTCTCCAGAAAATACTCCTCTCTCCAGCTACAGAAAATACTCCTCTCTCCAGCTACAGAAAATACCCCTCTCTCCAGCTACAGAAAATACCTCTCTCTCCAGAAAATACCCCTCTCTCCAGCTACAGAAAATACCCCTCTCTCCAGAAAATACTCCTCTTTACAGAAAATACCCCTCTCTCCAAAAAAAATACTCCTCTCTCCAGCTACAGAAAATACCCCTCTCTCCCGAAAATACCCCTCTCTCCCGAAAATACCCCTCTCTCCAGCTACAGAAAATACTCCTCTCTCCAGCTACAGAAAATACTCCTCTCTCCAGCTACAGAAAATACCCCTCTCTCCAGAAAATACCCCTCTCTCCAGCTACAGAAAATACCCCTCTCTCCAGAAAATACTCCTCTCTCCAGCTACAGAAAATACTCCTCTCTCCAGCTACAGAAAATACCCCTCTCTCCAGCTACAGAAAATACCCCTCTCTCCAGAAAATACCCCTCTCTCCAGCTACAGAAAATACTCCTCTCTCCAGCTACAGAAAATACCCCTCTCTCCAGCTACAGAAAATACCCCTCTCTCCAGAAAATACCCCTCTCTCCAGCTACAGAAAATACCCCTCTCTCCAGAAAATACTCCTCTCTCCAGCTACAGAAAATACTCCTCCCTCCAGCTACAGAAAATACCCCTCTCTCCAGCTACAGAAAATACCTCTCTCTCCAGAAAATACCCCTCTCTCCAGCTACAGAAAATACCCCTCTCTCCAGAAAATACTCCTCTTTACAGAAAATACCCCTCTCTCCAAAAAAAATACTCCTCTCTCCAGCTACAGAAAATACCCCTCTCTCCCGAAAATACCCCTCTCTCCCGAAAATACCCCTCTCTCCAGCTACAGAAAATACCTCTCTCTCCAGAAAATACCCCTCTCTCCAGCTACAGAAAATACCCCTCTCTCCAGAAAATACTCCTCTTTACAGAAAATACCCCTCTCTCCAAAAAAAATACTCCTCTCTCCAGCTACAGAAAATACTCCTCTCTCCAGCTACAGAAAATACCCCTCTCTCCAGAAAATACCCCTCTCTCCCGAAAATACCCCTCTCTCCAGCTACAGAAAATACTCCTCTCTCCAGCTACAGAAAATACTCCTCTCTCCTGCTACAGAAAATACCCCTCTCTCCCGAAAATACCCCTCTCTCCAGCTACAGAAAATACCCCTCTCTCCAGAAAATACTCCTCTCTCCAGCTACAGAAAATACTCCTCTCTCCAGCTACAGAAAATACCCCTCTCTCCAGCTACAGAAAATACCCCTCTCTCCAGAAAATACCCCTCTCTCCAGCTACAGAAAATACCCCTCTCTCCAGAAAATACTCCTCTCTCCAGCTACAGAAAATACTCCTCTCTCCAGCTACAGAAAATACCCCTCTCTCCAGCTACAGAAAATACCCCTCTCTCCAGAAAATACTCCTCTCTCCAGCTACAGAAAATACCCCTCTCTCCCGAAAATACCCCTCTCTCCCGAAAATACCCCTCTCTCCAGCTACAGAAAATACTCCTCTCTCCAGCTACAGAAAATACTCCTCTCTCCAGCTACAGAAAATACCCCTCTCTCCAGAAAATACCCCTCTCTCCAGCTACAGAAAATACCCCTCTCTCCAGAAAATACTCCTCTCTCCAGCTACAGAAAATACTCCTCTCTCCAGCTACAGAAAATACCCCTCTCTCCAGCTACAGAAAATACCCCTCTCTCCAGAAAATACCCCTCTCTCCAGCTACAGAAAATACCCCTCTCTCCAGAAAATACTCCTCTCTCCAGCTACAGAAAATACTCCTCTCTCCAGCTACAGAAAATACCCCTCTCTCCAGCTACAGAAAATACCCCTCTCTCCAGAAAATACCCCTCTCTCCAGCTACAGAAAATACCCCTCTCTCCAGCTACAGAAAATACCCCTCTCTCCAGCTACAGAAAATACCCCTCTCTCCAGAAAATACTCCTCTTTACAGAAAATACCCCTCTCTCCAGAAAATACCCCTCTCTCCAGCTACAGAAAATACTCCTCTCTCCAGCTACAGAAAATACCCCTCTCTCCAGCTACAGAAAATACCCCTCTCTCCAGCTACAGAAAATACTCCTCTCTCCAGCTACAGAAAATACTCCTCTCTCCAGCTACAGAAAATACCCCTCTCTCCAGCTACAGAAAATACCCCTCTCTCCAGAAAATACCCCTCTCTCCAGCTACAGAAAATACCCCTCTCTCCAGCTACAGAAAATACCCCTCTCCAGCTACAGAAAATACTCCTCTCTCCAGCTACAGAAAATACCCCTCTCTCCAGCTACAGAAAATACCCCTCTCTCCAGCTACAGAAAATACCTCTCTCCCCAGAAAATACCCCTCTCTCCAGCTACAGAAATACTCCTCTCTCCAGCTACAGAAAATACCCCTCTCTCCAGCTACAGAAAATACCCCTCTCTCCAGAAAATACCCCTCTCTCCAGCTACAGAAAATACCCCTCTCTCCAGAAAATACTCCTCTCTCCAGCTACAGAAAATACTCCTCCCTCCAGCTACAGAAAATACCCCTCTCTCCAGCTACAGAAAATACCTCTCTCTCCAGAAAATACCCCTCTCTCCAGCTACAGAAAATACCTCTCTCTCCAGAAAATACTCCTCTCTCCAGCTACAGAAAATACCTCTCTCTCCAGAAAATACTCCTCTCTCCAGCTACAGAAAATACTCCTCTCTCCAGCTACAGAAAATACCCCTCTCCAGAAAATACTCCTCTTTACAGAAAATACTCCTAAACTGCAGGCATCCTGATATAAAACAGAAGCCTTTTCTCTTTGATCTCTCCAAGTCTTGAATCAGGCCCCAGACAGCATGAAATACATGTTAGTATTATTCGGTTGTTGTGCTACTATTGGCCACAAGATGTGTTCTGATCGTGCAGAAAGAACACGGTTTGACTACGTCGGTGGTGAACAGTAATGAAGTAAATACGCTTTTCCGTGTATCTGTATTTTACTGAAGTGTTTCTGTTTGGGGAGATTTTTACTGTAACTTCACTACATTTTAAAGTCAAATCTCTCACTTTTTACTCGACTACATTTAGTCAAATCAGTCGTTTTTTTTCATTCACGAGGATAAAAATGTAACTGGTGAAACACGCAGCGAGTCACCAATCAGGGTCGAGTGCACGCTCTGTTTTACACGTGTTCTGATCGGCGCTTGGTGCATCTACTGATCACCAACATACAGTTCAGCATCAGTTCAACATCAAGCAGAACATTTAGAGAGGAATAAATGAAGAAACTCCAGACTCGAACTCACCACAACACACGTGACCTCATTTACACGTTTATTTTGAAGTAGTAGAAAAGAAGGTTTTGAGTTGATGATGATTGTAATAGAAATCAATCAGTGTTTGAGTCATTAATATCATTCTATTAATAGATCAGTGTGCTGAGAGTCACATTCGAGTCTTTACACAGAAACTGATTAAGTGAAGAGTTTTGAGATGTGTGGCCACATGTAAATTATTCTCCTACTAAGTTTAATATAGGAATAATGCAATACTAGTTAAATGTTTGCTCTACTTTTTTTAGTGTTGGGAAACATTTGTGGGTCAGAGTGTGTATCGTCTGGTGCTGGTCGATTTCATCTTCTGCCTTCTGGGCTCCTTTTTTGGAGAGTTCCTCCTCAAGTAAATCCACACCTTCACAATTAAACGTTTTTTTAGAGTAATTGTGCATAAAACAATGACACATTGATTTAAAGTTATAAAATGAACATTGTTTATTTTCTCCTCCAGCATCATTGGAACAAAATGCTTCCCGTCCATCGGCGTTCCCGAGTTTGATATCGCCACCAACGTACTCAATCTAATCTACGCACAAACGTTGGCGTGGTTCGTTATAAACGCCCGTGTTGAGTCTCGAGTATTTCACCTGCTTTAGATTACAGTGTTGTGATGAACGTTTCCTCATTGCAGGATTGGGATCTACTTTTCCCCGCTGCTTCCCATCATCCAAGTCATTAAGCTGTTTATCATCTTTTACCTGAAACGGGTACGTCACCTACTAATGCCGTCGCCCTTTCAGCATGAGGTGTGTGTGTGTGAACTTTGACCCTGTGCTCCTTACTCTGATACACAGGTCAGTGTGAGTATGAACTGTCAGCCTCCGAAGCGCACTGGTAGAGCGGCTCAGATGCAGACTGTTTACGTAGCGCTTCTGTTTTTACCCTCGTTCACTGGAGCACTCTCTCTGGTGGCCTACACTGTGTGGAGGTACGGGGCAACAGGGGGATAGTACTAGTAATTATTCATCCACTATACTAATATATACATACATATATATATACATACATATATATATATATATATATATATATATATATATATATATATATATATATATATACACCTACACACACACACACACCATAGCTTTTTTGTGTGTCAACATTAATTTAGCAAATAACAAATATTTATAATATAACTGATCAAACAATTTCTCATAGGCGATGAGATGCACACGGTTGACCAGCACTTGTTTGTAAAAGAGTTGCAGCATATACAGGGTGGCGCAGGGAAAAGGGTCATGGTGATGGTGCGAGTGAAAAGGGAATTTCCGCATCATTACCAGTGGGGACGTCGTGATGGAATGATGTGGAAATTCCCTTCTTACTCGCACCATCACCAGTCCTATAAAAGGCTTTACAGCGCACCACTCCACCGCTCCATTCATTCACCGACATCCACTCATCAACTCCTCGATCCTAAAGGCACCACCTTGTCCTTGAGCTGGTTAATTAGACGGACATGTCGAACACTGCTGAAGTGATGGTTTAACTAGATCTCCCAGTGTTCCAAAGTTCCAGCGTTCTAACTGTAGAGGAACAAGCCAGATCTTTATCACTAGCCACCTTGGGTTCTCTCGCCTCTGAGACACGGTGCAACCAACACCAGTTTCTGAACTTGAAACGGAACACTGTTATTCCACCCGCCTCTTTTAAATATTTCATTCTCACTAAACATAAAGGGTCGTCTCGTTTCCATTCGTCTCCTCACAATAGTGAACGACGGTATACGCCCCGTCTGTGTGCCACGTACGAATTAAACAAACAACCAGAAAACGGGAACTTTTTTCAAAGTTTTCCTTTTAAAAAAATACACAAATTGTTTATTGAGGCAGCAATCGGCAGTCGTAGGTTAGAGTTCAGTAGTGAACAGATACATACCTAAAAAACATAAAACACTAAACTGCTGCCTGTAATTAAACCACCTGTGACTGTTTACTGAGACATAAAATGTCACAATTACTGAGCTGAATTATATAATATATATAAAGTTCAACCCAAATCTTTGTCCATTACAGTGTAAGTAAACTAATACATGTAGCAGGCTGATGAACCTGAAAAAAGAACATGGTTCCACTGCAGAACGGTTCCATCAAACTATTCCATGTGGTCCAGAAATTTCCAAAAAATTATTTTTGAAAATCACTTTACTATCTCATCAATCTGAGTTTTAATGTGTGCTGGAAAATAACGTGGGATTACAAGTTATTTCCTGCTCACACTTACATTATACCTGATACACACACACACACACACACACACACACACACACACACACACAGAGTTGTTGCAGCCGTTTTCTCACAAAAAATAAAAATAAACAAAACCTGAAAGTGTAAAGACACACCTGAGTTGTGAACAATGTGGAGACTCCTAATTAGAAAGCTCTCCACATCATCCGTCTTAAGGTGGAGCGTGTATGTGGGACGTTACCTTCTGACCAATCAGATTAGAGAATTGAGCTGAGCTGTGGAAGAGCAGCAGATGAACACATTTAATATTAAAAGCTAAGATGTGATGTTTGTGATGCTGTTTATAGTAATTATTGTACACGATTCTGAACACAGTCGTTGTCTGTGTGTTGTAGCCTGAAGCCTTCCAGGCAGTGTGGACCTTTCCAGGGTCTGGACACACCCTTCCAGGCCGTTCACCAGTGGATGAACACGGTGCAGAACATCCCTGGATCTGAGTGGGCCTGGTGGATTTTCGAGCACGTGCTGAGTAGCGAGCTGTTCTTCTACCTGATCACTCTCATCATCCTGTAAGAAAAACAGCTCGGGGTTCGAATACACTTATATAATACACTTAATAGAAAGCAAATGAGGAAAAAGACGATGGTTATGAGTGAATATGGAATTATAAACAAGAACCAGCAGGAGACCCGAGAAGATTCTGTTTTCCTTCACGAGCTTTATGGTTTGACCAATACTGATCCCACACTAGTAAAAAAAAAAAAGCAGTGTTTATATTTTTAATTTCAGCTGTTGATCATCTTGACCGTCTTATCCCCCAAAATGGACTATTTTCAGATAATCACGTGTTTACAGCAGGTGTATAAACAGGTCAAATCAATTGTCCAGGTATTGATCTAATACTTTAGGACTCCAGTCCTCCAGTCTGATGAAGGGGTTTTTAATAGAAACATGATGGAGGCTTTCTGACACCAGCTCATAATAGAGAGGATCAATTTTAAAGTCTAAAATATTTCTGCTCTAACAGCAAAACCCCCAGTACAGTATATTTTCTGTCTTTCTCCTCCGTCCCAGCGTTGTGACTTACCTCCTGTGGCAAATCACTCAGGGCAGGAAGCAGCTCATCCAGACTCTACGTGAGCAGATAGTCAATGTGAGTTCTAAAATAAAGACTTCACACCTTTTCCACACTCATACTGCACAAAGTTGTTAATAGGTTCTCCCTCTTACCCTGATATAACCTTCACCTTCTGTATGATTCTTAGGAGGGTAAGGACAAGACCTTCCTGCTGAACCGATTACAGAGCATCCAGAAGCAAAGGACAGTCAATGGAGCCTTCAGACCTCACGTAAGAAGCGCTTATCCTCCATCCCTAAACACCTCCAGAGCAGTTCTAGACTAGACGCTTGTGTGCATTTCTACAAAAGAAATCAGTCATGCAAAATACAGCGGATTGTTTTTTTCTTTCAGGAATTTACAGAGAGGACATACTTCAATCAAGACTGGATGAACACGTTGCCTTTGGAAATGTGAAGATATTTGAATAGACTTTTCGCCTCGTAATTGTCAGTAATTATGAAGTTCTGATTTAATGTTCTCGAGGCAAAGCCTGGACTCTGACAAACAGGAAGGCTGTTTTTCAGTTTAATGCAGTGGTGTCCAGTCTTTTCCAGAAAGAGCCGGTGTGGGTGCAGGTTTTCATTCCAACCAAGTCCACACCAAATTCTACCTGTTCAAATCTTATCTTCATTTTCAGTGACTATCAGGTGTGACCATTGATTGGTTTGAATGAAAACCTGCACCCACACCAGCACTTTGTGGAGAAGATTGGAAACCTCTGGTGTACAGTACACAATCGCACTTTCTGCAAATTAACCCTTAATAAGAGCTGTGATTTAGGGTGGGGGCTCGTATGGTAATACAACAATCATTCCAATAGGTGGCAGTGTTTCACTACACAACTCGTGCACCTCATTTCACTCCTTGTAACGCTGTAAAAGTTGCATGTTTTAATACACGTTTTCGTTATTGTTTTTTTTCGGCGGCGTCGAAGCAGGTAGAAAAAAAAAAAAACAGTAAAAAAAACACTGAAATGATACTGTTGATTTTTATTGTGAAAAAGTATTTTTTTCCATACACTAAGAACTGTACAGTAAATAATTTAAAAACTGTTTCCTTGTTCCATGAACATGTTGATTTCTTAAATTACTCAGCAGCTTTTAGCTTACACCCAAAGAGAAAAATAAAATAAAATAGTGTTTAGAACCGTGCTCGTCGCTTTCACCTCGTTCTTCCCTTTTATTTTTCCGAACCCACAGGACACCTTTTCCTCCACACACGAAATAAACCTGGAGAATAACAATTTATTTACTGCGAATTAAATGAACTTATTCATTAATAGATTTAATTTGTGTCCGTAAAAAGATTCCTGTGACTTTTAAAAGCAACCATGTAAAAAAAAGGGCAAAGAGCAAAACTAGATGAGTCGTAAAAAAAACAAAAACAAACCCACTTTACGATACAAAACCCGAGGACTTTTCCTAACTAAGTCTCAGCCCTCAGAAACGAACATTACACACTAAAGCGTGACTGCAGATGGATTTAAAGTTTATTAAAAGGATAACAGGGGTCACGTCTCCTAACACATTCTCACACGGGGTTTCTAGCACTGGACGGGTCGCATGCAGGCGTCCGTTTTCTGAACGCGAGCGCTGAAGGTGCGTTTAGCTGAAAGGTGAAGTGGACGTTTTATTTAGAATGTGGTATGTGTATCAAATAAGGGGGTTTGGAGTGAAATTCCTGAGATTCCTACACAAACACATTATAATATACATATATACTAGAGAGAGAGAGAGAGCGAGCCCAAAGACTTGGATGCTCTGCAAATCTGTGAAAAAAGGGGAATTCATTATTCATCAGGGTTAAAAAAATTAAAATAAATAAATAAAAAAAATCACTGCTACTTTGATGTAAATAATGAAAAAGAATAATTACAGGTGCGGTCAGAACGTGGATCCGCTTCTAATTCTAATGGTATTGATCTTGGATTTGTGCTTAATGTTTATACGTTTTTTACACTGAGGCTCTATCGCTGTCTTGACCTTCTCCAGAAACTGACAGGAACCCTTTTTTTTTTTTTTTTTTTAAAGTAACACTGCTACAAAAACACTGAAATTACAAGACTGGGACTGACGAGGGAAAATGTGTCCAACTTGCGTTTAAAGGAAGTACTCCAGCTCCCTGCTCTGATGGGACATAAAAACATGTTTATGAGACAGGTTTAAGTCGAGCTTCTCTGTAGACTTGTTTCTCAGAAGGAGAAAACTTTGAGGAAAGTGTAAAGTCACTGGGAGTATATTTTTATAATGAAGAGCAGCATTCAGCTCAGTGGTTACGCTATCGGACTTTGAATCAAAATCACTGATGGGCCCTTGAGCAAGGCTCTAAACCATCACACGCTCAGTTCTAATCGCTCGGGATAAAGGCGTCTGCCAAAATGCCAAAAATTGAATGAAACGCTTGTTGTCGGCAGTGATCAAACAACCACTACAAAGAGATCGGAGTGGCGAGATTAGACTCAAACACGCCGGAGTATTTATTTTAAACTTTCAACTAACGTTAGATTAGACTGCAGAAGGGTTTGGCACGAGGGGGAAAAGTACAGAAGTGTTCCAGGAAAAACTATTCAGTGAGGTGGAATATTAAAAAACAACAACAACAACCAAAAGTGTTTGCGTGAGAAAATTAGACCTCGAATAAAATCAAAAGGGGAAAAACCAAAAGAAAAAAAAAAATAGAATAATAGAGATGCCGGACATGGGTTTTTCCAAGAAAGGACTGACGATGGGAGAAGAATCGGAACGAAGTTCAGTCACACTAATGGTGTTCACCACGGAATACGCAACCATCACGTCACAGTGCAACTCACAGCTAGCACTTTCGGGAGCCGTCGTGTGGAACGCGTCACGCATGCTACGCCGCGTTTAATAAAATCCGTGGTTTTTTTCCCCCAAACTCCGAGAAACAGTGGGAAACATGCCGTTTGACGAAGCGAAGCTTAACGAGGTGAGTGAAGAACTGAAACGTCTCTGATCGCTGTGTGCAGCTCCTCCACAGAGCCCTGTGTGTAAAGTGGACATGTTGTAGGGGCGGGGTTTGGATCCTTCCCCCCCGCCTGGCCCATGCTAGGAGATCTTGCAGTTGTTGCGGGTGCAGTTCTGAGGCGGGCTCTGCGGCGGCCGGATGGATTTGGAGCGTTTCAGGCTGTTGCCTTTGCTGCCGCCGCTGTTAGCCAGCGAATAGGAGCGTCCGTGCATCATGACCGCGTTCATCCCGTTGGCCATGGAGAAAGACTTCAGGTGGCTCTTGATGGCGACGGGGAGCGGCAGCTTGTCGATCAGGTGCACCGGCGTGCACGAGACGATGGCACGACAGCACAGGTCCTGCAGGCTGAACACTGGGAAGGTGAACACGGGCAGAGTCATGCTGGTGCCATCACATGTATTCAAAATCAATCACATCACCAGCCCCCGTTACTGTAACACTCATCAGAGAATTTAGAGAATGTCTGCTGAGCCCGATTTTATTGTCTATACAGACAAAGTGCTGAAGATTTTACACAAGAGTTATAATGGAGTTTTTTTCCTCGTCACTGAATCCCTCATTATTAGATCATTTATGACACTAAAATCTATATTCACAATCTGTTTATTCCAATCAAACTGCTTTGGTCTGCTGTAAAAAGCAAAAAAAACCCAAATAACTTTAAACGTTAATTAATCTCACACACACACACACACACACACACGTTGCAAAAACTGTAAAGTCCTCTGTTCTGAACATGTATGAAAAGTTTTGGGAAATGACACCTGTACCTCTGGTAGAACTTGTTGATCCTGGAGACTCTTTCTGTACGTCATGTTATCTCTGTGTATGAGCGGTTACTACAGCGGTCATCATTTATTAGACTTAAGAGATTCTATAGTAACAGCTTATACACAGGGATAATGATATGAAGTAAGGAAATGGGTATGTGTATGTGTATGGGATGAGTCTCCAGTGTCAGGGAAAGCTTTTCCAAAAGATTTCTGAAATCTTCAGGACAGATTTGTTCACACTTTGTGGGTTAAATACTGGATAATGAAGAATAACTCTGCGCAAGTAAGAGCAGAAAATAACTAACACAATCTTTTATTTACAGCCTGATGTGCAGAAAAGCATCTTAGCATTCACGAAAGATCAAATCTCGAAGTGACCTCATCAGGTTCCACTTGTGTTGGTAAAGAACAGGAATCTGAGGCACTGTGCGTCCTGGGAGGCTTCTGTTCCCTGCAGCTGTAAAGGCTGAGCTGACTTACTTTAGACCAGCTCATTACATTCATTCTCCTGATCCTGATCTATCCTTCTCACTCCAACACACACACACACACACTGACCTCGGTTTGGCTTCCAGAACTTCTCCATGCCGTGTCTCATGAGCACGATGCGCGACAGTTCGGTGAACGACTCGATGACGTTGAAGTTGCAGAGCGGACTCACTTCGAAGAACGTCATGGCGTTCTTCTCTGCGTAGGAGCGAGCCTGCTCTGTAGGAACCTGACGTTTGAACGCCAAGTGAAGACGGTTCCCGACGAGAATCCGAGGAACCCCAGGAGCATGCTGCAGATAGAAGAGAGATTTTACAGTGCGGTCATTTAAATCTAGTGTCATAGAAAAGAAAACTCTTTGGAAGGGAAGCATGTTGGAGTGTGCATTATTTGGGGGAAGCTCCTCCCACCTTCAGCCACTTACCTCATCGATCTCTCGAATCCAGCGGTCGATTCCGTCAAAGGACCAGCGGTTTGTGATGTCATACACCAGCAGAATGCCCTGAAGAGGACACATGTGGGGTGGAATAATCTTATAAATTCACACCGTCGCAGGTTTACTGTATATGTACATTTTCAGACAGGATGGTAGTAAAGAAGGACATTTCCAGATGTTTAAAATTCAGCAAGTTGAATTACAGAAACAATGTGAAATTAAATTATATTGTTAATTTTTTTGACATTGTTTCCAATATATTAAACTGTCCATAAATATCATAGTTGCAAATACATCATTAAATACATTTAACATGCTACACTTTTTTGCATGCAGTTAATCTTTATTGCATAGTTTTTTAAACAGGGATGAATGATTTCCGCTCACCCACATCTTTGAAGATTTATTATTACTATTATTATCATTATCATCATCGCTGGTAGTCCCAGAGTTACGATATAAAGAAGCTCAGATGACCCCATCGTAAGTTGAAAATATGCTAAGTGGAGACGTGGCCTAGACTACCCAAGAGTCTTCAAAAATGGTGATCAGTGTGGAGTATTATACCGTCATTTATTCATAATTTAGCAAAACGGAGCAATTAACAGTAGTGTAAAATATAAACAATACAGCATATATGTATGTGGCAGTGGGCACGTGGGCGAGTGCTGATTTCGTGTGTGGAGGGCGGAGCATACGCCGATACGAAAAATATTTGAATTAATTTGTCGTATTGCTATCTTCATCGCAAGATCGAAAAATCTGCATTATTATTACTATTATTATTATTATTATTAATACTATTGTTAAAAACAGCATAAGCCCTGAGTCACTCACCTGTGCACCTCTGGAGTAGGAACGGAAAATAGTACAGAAGCGGCCTTGGCCAGAAGTGTCCCTGTAAAAACACACACACACACACACACACACACACACACACACACACGGAAGAAACACATCTAAATTAGGAGAAGAGATAGAGGAAGAAACACTCCCATTTTTTTCCCTCCTGATATTGACAGAACGTTCTGGATCCTGCACAGAGCATTTGACTCATTTGAGCAACTCACAACACGACCATGAAAAACCGGTCCAACAGCCTTATAAAGGACACTGCGACTCAACACACACACACACACACACACACACACACACACACACACACACACTGAAATGAGTGCACATAAAACACTCACTGTGTTGATTGTAAACCTGGGGACTGGACACACCCAAGAGTTTGTGTGTGTGTGTGTGTGTGTGTGTGTGTGTGTGTGTGTCTCTCTCTCTCTCTCACCCACATACACACTTACAGTTAAACTCCTTTAAACTCCAAAACCGAGACGCTACCTGGCTGATCAGATTTGTGCAGGAAGAACTCTATAATATAATTGGACTATTTTATTCAGGTTTTACCAAGTAAAATTGATTACTTTTTAAGACCTTTTTAAGAGCATTAAGAATAAAATTTAAGACCGATATCACATCAAAAACACACAAATACGTGTTTAGCGATTTGCCTCAAACGAGCCCGAAATTAGTTATTTCTCAAGCCATCTGTCAGTAAACCTGCACTTCCACACAGCCGAAAAATAAAATCCCTTTTTCACCAATAACAGAAAGCTGATTGGCTGTTTCATGTTGGTCTCATGTGTAGTTGTTTATACAGCGAATTATTATTAGGACTAATAAAAGAAAGAATTAAACAAAGAAACAACAAAAAATATAAAATGTTCATGAAGAGCTTGTGGCATCTTCTCCAAAGTGTGTTAAATGACAGAACTACATTATCTGCAGCGCATGAACACGAACACTGACTGTGTAATGTGCAACTCTAATGGCTTACAGTGCAACACACACACACACACACTGTCTTCCTAACTGCCAAACATCATCATTGCTTTTCCGCTCCCTCTTCTCAGAGCCTTACTCATCACCCAGCATCAACAGGAAGTCCACGCTGTTACTCCGCCATCTCGATGTTAACATACACGTGTGTTATATTTGAGTGCTGCAGCAGCTCTGATGCTCTGATGCTCTGCCTCTTCATCGTTAGCAGATTGATGGGGTGCAGAGGTCTGATTGCAACTGTGGTCAGACAGGACGTCCGTCCGGTCTCTGCATCATGACTAAAAGCTCTGGAACGTTCCACACGCTGCTCATGAGTCTCTCTAATGCTCTGAACTGACAATTATCAGACAGAAAGATGAAAAGGAGACGTGTGTGTGTGTGTGTGTACAGTAGTATTCATAAGATTTAATACAGCTTTCAACAAGTTGTCATGTAACTGTGTTGTAAATAAAAGTTTTAATAATAAGTAATAATTTTGTAATAATAATAATAGTACGGTAGATGGTAGATGAAGACTGGGCACGGTAGATAAAGAGCAGGTGGAGACTGGGCACGGTGGATGGAGAGCAGGTGTGGTAGATGGTTGGTGGAGACTGGGCACAGTGGATGGAGAGCAGGTGTGGTAGATGGTAGGTGGAGACTGGGCATGGTGGATGGAGAGCAGGTAGGGTAGATGGTAGATGAAGACTGGGCACGGTGGATAAAGAGCAGGTGGAGACTGGGCACAGTGGATGGAGAGCAGGTGTGGTAGATGGTTGGTGGAGACTGGGCACGGTGGGTGGAGAGCAGGTAGGGTAGATGGTTGGTGGAGACTGGGCACGGTGGATGGAGAGCAGGTGTGGTAGATGGTAGGTGAAGACTGGGCACGGTGGGTGGAGAGCAGGTGGGGTAGATGGTAGGTGAAGACTGGGCACGGTGGATGGAGAGCAGGTGGGGTAGATGGTAGGTGAAGACTGGGCACGGTGGATAGAGAGCAGGTGGGGTAGATGGTAGGTGAAGTCTGGGCACGGTGGATGGAGAGCAGGTGGGGTAGATGGTAGGTGAAGACTGGGCACGGTGGATGGAGAGCAGGTGGGGTAGATGGTAAGTGAAGACTGGGCACGGTGGATGGAGAGCAGGTGGGGTAGATGGTAGGTGAAGACTGGGCACGGTGGATGGAGAGCAGGTGTGGTAGATGGTAGGTGGAGACTGGGCATGGTGGATGGAGAGCAGGTGGGGTAGATGGTAGGTGGAGACTGGGCATGGTGGATGGAGAGCAGGTGGGGTAGATGGTAGGTGGAGACTGGGCATGGTGGATGGAGAGCAGGTGGGGTAGATGGTAGGTGGAGACTAGGCATGGTGGATGGAGAGCAGGTGGGGTAGATGGTAGGTGGAGACTGGGCATGGTGGATGGAGAGCAGGTGGGGTAGATGGTAGGTGGAGACTAGGCATGGTGGATGGAGAGCAGGTGTGGTAGATGGTAGGTGGAGACTAGGCATGGTGGATGGAGACTGTGTGGTGGTTGGGGGGGTTAAGATGAGTAATACAGAACACAGTGTCCTCTAATAGTCTCCCATTACACTGGGAGAATCAACACATTCATTCAATCATTCAATTATTTATTAAATTGTAACTTTATTCACACCATCGATTTCTCTGTAGACACAAAGTTTATGGTTTAGTGATGTGAAGATCATCCAGTAGAAATAGGACTTATAATGCTCCATTTTCCACCATTTTCAAAGGTCATTTATTTTCCACTCTGATGTTCATCCCGCAGTGAGAAAAACTATCATCGCTGCTAATTTCCGAGTCTAGTATTAAAATGTTTATTGAAGCATCTGAGACTCAATAAACAGGTTTGTTGACTCTCACTGCAGCTCTCCAGCGTGTTAAGCTTTCACAGAAGCACTACACACTTCTCAAAGGTGGACGATTTCATCACTGACCACGCCCACTACTGTTCAGTAAAAAGTAGCTCTGCCTCTCAGTGCTCTAAAAAATCTAATTGGATAAAACACACAGTAATGTTAGATAACACACTTACCACAGCTCCAGCTTCACCCTCCGTCCGTCTAGAAGAATCGTGGTGGTCTTATAGTCGATTCCTGGATGAAAATAAAAGATGAGAAAATGAAGCATTAGGATGGAACATTTCAGAGTCACTAATTATAGATTTTAAGTGCTGTGGTGTCCTGGGAGTGCGACGCTAAACCATCAAACCCTCTGCTTCCTCCAGCACTCGCTGTTAATCTGATCAGTCCTAAAAGCTTCCTGTGAAGCACAAATCGTCCAATTTTAGATCTGGATGAAGCAATGATATAATCAAACCTGCAGTCTGATGAAGCTGAGATGAAGATCTGATGAAGATGAGAGTCTAAAATGCAGATTTCCAAATGGCTCAGTCACACAGCAGGAACCAAACAGCTGCTTCAGCCTGCTTTGCATATTAATGTTCTCACTAATGACCACCGTGTCCTGTTCACTTTTTTATTTAAAGAACAGGAAGAGGGCTGAAACACAGTCTTATTTCCGGATCTCCTCCTACGTACACAGCAGGGATCCTTCCCTACGCCTCATCTCTGCATTTACTCCAGAGTTAGACTGCACTGGCATTCGTTTGTGTCCAGAGAGGAAGCGGCGAGAAAGGAAGCATTGCTGTGTGGAAAACATTTCGTGTGCCAAGCTTAATAATCGAGCTCAGTTAGTAAAGTGACGAACAGATGTTGGTCGCCATGGAAACACGTAATCTAAACAGGAGCTAGTTAACTAATCTGCGAGTTGAGTGATGTTAGTCTAGTAGAAGTTTGAGGCAGATTTTTGGACATGTTCTTTTCTCCATTCACAGTAAATTCTATGTGGAACTGTGTGGTGTTTCCACTTAAAGGGTTCCAGGAAGAACGCTTAGATTATAGGTATGTAGGACGCATGGAGTTTTTATGGTAAAAATTCTAAGCATTTTTATTCTAATTAACTGTAAATCTTAAACACTACTGAAGAAGAGCTGCTCAAGTCTGATCTATGCTCTACATTTAAGGGTCACAACTAAACCAGCAAATCCAGACGTGCTCCGTTTCCCTCCCTGTTGTGGAGTAAGTGGGGACACGCTGTAATTACCGACTCAGACTCGCCTCCTCCACACGCCTCGCCTCGAACACTCAGTGCTCTTTCATTTCAATTCGATTTTTCATTCTCCAGAACGACACATTTGCCAGTAGTGCAGGTGCAAATCACAGGTTTATATTTAATATGAAGTTTTTCTTTTCTCACAAACTCTGTTCTGAGACGTTTAAGCGCCGACACTGGAGACTCCTTCCATAAACGTATATAAACATCACCTTATAGAAACCCAAGTGTACACCATTTGAACGGTCTACTCATACCAGAATCTTGATATGTGTCAGTATCTGACTGAAGGACACCTGCGCTTCCCCGCAGCAGCAGCAGCAGCTCTTTGAGCCACATGTAAACATGGGTCAGTGCTGAAAGATGCCCCGCTGATGCACCTCTCGGTGCAGATTCTAATGAAGAAATAGACCTCTGCCTTTATCTGGTTTTGACACAGGCGTAGAAAACGAGACACTTAACATTCCACTCTATAGTGACCTTTTCTGACCACAACCACAGACTGATCGTTTTCTTCCCTTTTCAACCTTTTTTTACAACGAAAATCAGAAGCTCTAAAAACAGGAGGAACCCGTACAGGTACTTTGTCAAAAAAAAATAAAAATGGATCTCCTGCATTGTAACACTCACGAGAATTTTTTATATTATAGGAATTTCCAGTGTTATTTTACAGAACTGGTCATTTTCTGATTACAGAGACGTAATAAAAAGTTTCATCCAGGGATACATTTTGCTCCGAGTTTCCTCTGTTCTCTCCTGCAAAATCAGTTACGGGATCGTTACTTGATTATCGGTTGCTTTCGATGGAATCATACAAGTACGAAATTTCTATTCGAAATGGAATATGGAAAAATCGCAATGTGTTCATGAATTAATTTACATTTTCTATTACCAAGTTTGGTGCAAAAGGAAAATGAAATTTACATTTGCCATTTCCAACAGTAGTTATGATATTTAAATTATATGCAAATTTTTAATCTTCAGAACAAAAATAAAAATGGGACTACATCTAGAAATAAATTTATTATGATTTAAAGATTTATTTCTGTTTCTTTCATATTTATATCACAGCTTCACATTTCTCCAAATATTCACTTTATTTATTCGTTTATCTCCCAACACATTTAATTGCTTCCGTAATAATTTATGCAAGATTTGCATATTTAGGGTTCTATGTCCAGCAACACAACAGAAAAGTGCCGTGTGGAGTAAATAAATCGCGATGCAGGTATCGAGTGATTGTATCGCCCAGCCGGGGAAGTCGGAGTTGTGTATTTGCTTCATTTCTGCATTTCTAGCCGTGCGTTTTTTATGGTTGTTCAGATGAATTTGTTTATAAAATTGTCAAAGTGTAAAACAGACACGGTTTGTTTGAATTTCACATCACATGGCCGAAACAGATGCGGGGATTCACAGCATACTTTTTATAATTAAAACATTAACAGCAGCTGATTTAATATTCATGTATACTGCACCTTATAAATTAGCATATTTGTTATTAAAATGACCAGAATGCTTTATTTAAATCCAGTTTATTATATAGAGATAAACTGTGTGTTTACAGGCTTGTGATAAAGAGCATGTATGATGTGCAGCAGAAACATCAAACATCACGTGTGATATTTTTGTCACATCACTATCCCTATATTGTTGTTTGGTTTTCATGAATTGCCAAAGAAACAAAATTTGCATATGAAAGAAACCCTTGAGGGGAACGTGCGTTACGCAACACGGCTGAAAGCATGTTCAAAACAAACCCTCGTCATGTTAGATAACGTCTGCTCAAAAGCCACACGAGTTTAAAGTGACGACGTCCCGAGACGAGCATTAAAGCACGACATGGCAAACATTTACAGAGCAAATTCAACTCTATTGAAACAGCTCGGAAAAATTACTCAACACACACACACACACACACACACACACACACACACACAGGGTTTAATATCAATGTCAAAGTCACAACATGTTCTCCATCCCCGCTCTGCAGACTGAGACATGGAAAATGTGACCACAGTCCAAAAGCAAACTCCAGCATTTCTCCAAATCCACCACAGACAAGAATTTGAGATTCAAACCACACGTGTATTAAAGTGTAAAGACAGACGTTACACTCGTAACGTTACAGATATAGAAATGTGAAGAGAAAACAATTAATACACTAAATAAACAAAGTATGTGGAGATCTGACTGCATCCAGAGACGTCCTGTACAGTTGTGTGCCTCTGACTATGTGCTACCTTTGGGAATGAACCACATATAGTGTGTGTGTATAAGTAGACATTGGGAGATTTATATATATATATATATATATATATATATATATATATATATATATATATATATATATATATATATATGAAAAATAAAAGTAAACCCTGATTGTCAACGTAAACCCACACTCTTAAGCAGAATCTTGTGTGCTCATGAAGAAGCCCTGGAAGTAATGGTGCCAAATTTGAACCTACAACCTTGTGGAGAAGCAAAGATCTTGTCCATGTGGTCTGTGTACAAATAAACCTGGGTGGTGTTGTTGCTAAATTTGAACCTACAACCTTGTGGAGAAACAAATCCCTCCTCCATATGATGTGCGTTTGAACAAGCCTTATTGGTGCACATTTTGGAGAAATGAAGCACTTGTCCATTCCATGTGGTCTGTGTATGAACAAGGCTGGGTGGTGGTGGTGAATTTTAACCTACAACCATGTGAAGAAACCAAGCCCGTGTCGCATGTGATGTGTATAAACAAGACCGAGTGGTGCTTGTGATGGTGCTAGATTTGTACCTACAACCTTGTGGAGAAAACAAAGTGTTTGCTCGTGTGATCTCTGTATGAATAACCCTGAGTAGTTGTGCTGGTAGATTTGAACCTACAACCTTGTGGAGAAACAAAGCAATCGTGTACTAACAAGCACAGGTGTTGTTCTACCTGAACTCACACGTGTGGAGAGTGTCGTGTGTGTTTCTAATAGAAGTTAGTAACCCCTGATGGGGTGCTAGTCTTGAACCCACACCCTGATGGAGAATTATTCGGTTGTATATGGAAGTCGTGGAGGTGGTTTTGCACTCACCGCTGCTGTAGGCGTATGGACTCTCTGCAGATCCGTCCTGAAGGCTGTCCAGGATCTCCCCTTTGCCCACATCACTGTCTCCCACCAGCAGAAACTTTAGCAGGTAGTCGTAACTCTTGACCGGGCTGCCCTGAGTGCCCATCCTGCTCACATCAGAGCCACACGCTCCAACAAACCTCGGCGAGAGTCCAGAAGTCCAAGTGTCTCATAAAACCCAGTCCATTTATCCACAACCAACAGCGTCCACACAGCCTTCCTCAGCCTCAGCCAGCTCACAGCAGCCTCCCTTCTCCCTCTCGGTCTCTCAAATACTTATTCTTTTATACTTCACCGTCTATAAACATCCATGTGTGGAATAAATCCGGGGGATTTCATCAATTTCATTTGAATTATATGTTTATTTTATAACTTTTACCTCAAACCCCTCAACCCCTTTATGCTAGCGGTGCTGATTAGCATGAACTAGCCTGCTCACTTACTAGCCAGTTATCCTAAACATAAAGCTCACGGATATTATTAAATTTTAATATTTACTCATACCACACACACGCATAATCACGAGTTTTAGCTTTAAAGTTGTAGAAACGCTACAAATTATACCGCCATATTTATTGATTTGCTAACGAGCTTGTGTAAGTGGCTAATCATTGTTCGCTTGCTAGCAAACGCACTTCACAAAGAACACGGCTCTTTATAAGATTATGAAACAAACATTAGAGAAACGTGATAAAATCAGATTCCGTAGATTTATACAAGAACCATAGAAAATAACAAATATAATAATACGCATAGATTTTTTTTATTTTGTGCACTAATGCGATTCTAATCTCGCACTCGTTTGCTAACCATCTGTCATCTATAAGCGTCTAGTCGGTGACTCAATAGCGAACTCGTGAATTTATATCATTTTAGAAATAAAAATATATATTATTCGAATTACGAAAACGCGGTTAGGTATGTTTCTCCTCCACAACCTGGGTAGATATAGACTGTAGAATGTTAGCATGGACTAGCTTAGCCAACTAATATTGCTAGCGAAAAGAAAAAAATCCAGATTTTCTCCTCCAGATGTATGGAAATAAAATCCCACAGGTCTCTGCAAAATATCCGAACTCACATTTCTGTCCTTAAACCCCCAGAAATGTCCACTTTGAAGACTTTTGAGTGTCCACCGTGTCTCCGCCCGCACTGTCAGTCTATGTCGATTTCGAGTCGACTCATAGAACCGAATGCTTCAAGAGTCGACTCGTATGAGTCTTTTGTGTGCAGGAGTGGAATTTCGCGGTGTTTGATGTCTAGATCAATCATTCGGCGTTGCCATGGAAACCTCTTATCTTTACCTGATTTTTGTACCTTATTGTAAACGGTGTGTGTGTGTGTGTGTGTGTGTACATGAATAAATGGATAATCAGGAATCATAAATGAGGATCCGTCTGCAAGTCGCAACAATCCGACATCGTTTATTATAATGGAAAGAAAAAATAAAAGAGAGATTTTTCAGGAAGATTTGTATTTATAAAATAAATCACAAGGCGAAGATGTGGCATCTGTCACGTGTAGGTGGGAGAAAAATGACAATAAGCCAAAGACTCGACTCTTAAGTAAGCTGAGTCGAATGATTTGACTCAGTGAAAGAAACTGGAATACCCACCTCTATTGTTAGGACAAAAAAAAAATACAATGAAAAAATAAAAAAACTGTTTTAGGTCATGTAGATGGAGAGAGAAGAGGAGAGAGAAAGAAAGAAAAAGACAAGCAGATAGACCAATACAGCTGTACAGAAAGAGACAAACATATAAGAAGATATATAGAGATACAGAGAAATAGAAGTAGACCAATAGTGCTGTTTGTATAGGCCTGAAATTAACACACAATATTTAGTCTCATTTTCTGTATTTCCACATCATTTATTTTTCTTTATAATTAGATACTAAACACAAATTCCTGAAATTAGTTTCGGGCGAATTTAGATCTGACAGTCACGTAAGAAGATGCAGGAATTATAGCAAAATAAATCCTACATCAATTAATAAATGCAGAAGCAGAAAGTCTGATATTCTGCTACAGATAAAATAACACTTTATTAAAAGAAAGAAAGAAAGAAAGAAAGAAAGAAAGAAAGAAAGAAAGAAAGAAAGAAAGAAAGAAAGAAAGAAGATAAATTCCTGATTTCCACCAGACACTTTCCACATGACAGCTGGAGAGGTCTTTGAGGCCCATAAGAGGGCAAATGTCACACAGGGAGTGTTAAAGCGCACGCACACACACACACAAACACTCCAAATAGGAGATTAAAAATGGTAATTGCTTTGTGAAGTCCTCGTGCCTGGACCATGTCTGAATTACTGAAACAGGAGCATCTCATGGGACATGAGGGGACATCTGGAGCACTATTCTCAAACACACAAACATCTAGCGATGAGGTTCTAATGGCTTCAATTTAAAAAGCAGAGCCTCGCTGCCTCATAATCATCATGTTGATGAAATAGGAGTTTTTATATAATTCAATACTGTGGAAGTGGAAACTGTCTGCGCTCGCTGAGTTGAAGAGAACAGCAACAGAGCGCAGGAATGACAACTAAAAGCTTTTAATGGCACCACACACACACACACACACACACACACACACACACACACACACTTTTTTTGCATCTGGTTCCTCTCAAGGTTTTCTTCCTCTTATTCTTACATTCTGTAAAGCTGCTTTGAGACAGTGTTTATTGTCGAGAGCTCTCCAGAAAAAGTACGAGTGTGTAAATGGCATTTAGAGGTAAATCAGTGTATGAACGAATGTCTCAGGTGAAGGCAACAGTATTGGTCACTTTGTTTCATTAGATACACATCAGCCTTATTATCACTATAGTCATTTATAAACTACTGAGAAACATGAGAATGTGTTTTTCTTCTACGTGTTAATAAGAACAGCTGACTGCTAAAACTGGCACCTTTTTATATATATAAAAAAAAGTAACAAAAACCAAAAGCATATCATTAATAATAAATCAATAATTTAGTAAATAAATCGATCAAGATTTAGATTTTTGTAACGTATTAAGACAAAATATATTAATCAGTAGCGTCTGAGTGTCTGAGTAGGAAATACCGGACTGTTCAGTTCCTTAAAGAACAGTCGCCGTCTGACTCCGGAAGGAAGAAAGTGGGCAGCGTCACCGGGGCACGGGGGCGTGGGGTTGGGGGGGGGGGGGGGGGGGGTGTTATTGAGCTCGGGAGTGTGTTTTAATCAGTCTTTGTGCTCTTCTGCCTCCAGGGGTAAATGAGTTCTCCTACAAACAGCTTCTTAACCAAAGTGAGCCACGAGTCTCTGGACGAACAGCTGGACGTCTCGGTGCGGTAACACTGCAGCACCGAACTGCACTGCAGAGGGTTAATCTGTACACACACACACACACACACACACACACACACACACACACACACACACACACTAATTATAGATACAGATAGACAGAGAGATGGAGACAGATAGACAGAGAGATGGAGACAGAGAGAGAGAGAGAGAGAGAGAGAGAGAGAGAGAGAGAGAGAGAGAGAGAGAGATCTGTTTGTCTGTCTGTCCGTCTGTCAGTGTGTCCTAAACATCATCTATACCTGAGGTTTATGCAGGTGAACATAAATATGAGTGAGGAGAATGAAGAACAGTGTGTAGGCCTTTTACCTCCATCAGCAGGTGAAGTGGAGCACCAGGTTCTTCATGCAGGACACAGAATTTTACTCCCTCTGAAACACACACGCAGACATGCAACGCAGTGTACTTTAGTTTCAGTTGATCAGGTGTGATGATGACGTGCAGGTGTTTACATGCTTCATATCTGTTGTGCAGGTGTGTAGATAAATGTGCAGGTATATAAATGTTGCATAGATGTTGTGCAGGTGTGTAGAGCTAGTGTGTAGATGTTGTGCAGGTGTGTAGATGTTGCGTAGATGTTGTGCAGGTGTATAGCTGTTGTGCAGCTGTGTAGATGTTGCGTAGATGTTAGCGAGACCCACCAGCCAGTCTGTATGGCCTGCAGATGCGCAGCCCCAGGGCGAACAGAGGGAAGGAGTTAATGAAGTCTACACTGAGGTGGATCAGACCCTGGAACGTCACCACCACCAGTCTCAGCTACAAACACATCAAAGCAACAACAGCACTCATAAGACCACCGACTCCACCACCATCAGAGCTTCATGAATTAAACACACATTTCCTCCTGAATCAATGGCTTTCACTCACCAGAGTAAAGACCAGGTAATAGAGCGCGGTGGTGGGGAGCAGAAACAACAGGATGGTGAAGAGCAAAGTCCCAAGAAACAACTGCAGAATAATAATAATAATAATAAATTAAAAAACAGATTAAAAGATAAAAGTGGTCTGACACCAAAACATCCATGTGTGGTATCAGCGTGAGTTCCACCTGAAGCTCCATTAAACAAAAACGGAAATAAAACGAATAGTCCATCATCCTTCACACTTGAACCGGGCGCATGATACCTGGTCAAGGTCGTAAGAGCAGGAGTCCACGCGCTGCCGCAGGACGTTCCACTTCTTCCCACGGAAAAGCCTCCAGAGAGACGACAGGCCGTAGATCTTCAGACAGTAGAGCCTGCAGAGAGACAGATGGCTTGTGTTGTGTCCATCCAAAACGAGTGGAATCTTTAAAAAGCTGAACAGAATGCTGAAGGATCACGATATTGTGTTTCTGGAACAACGTGTCAAATTTATATACTGTTTAATTGTTCTATATAAACAACACCTGAGCATTGGTCTGTGCTTCTTTTTGAACTTATCATTCCAAAATTTAGTCCCTATTTGCTTTAATAACCTCCACTCTTCTGGGAAGATGTTTCTTCAGATTTTGTGGAGATCTGTGCTCACTCAGCCACAAGGACGTGTGTTAGTAAAGTCAGGTAGTGATGTGGGTGAGTTGACGAGCCCTGTGGTGCAGTTAGCGTTCACATTCCTCCTTGTTCTACAGCAGGAGATCTTCCACACCTTCCAACCTATGACACGCAGATCTTCATGGAGATCTTTATAGAGCTTTATCTACAGGGGTTCCTGTCATGCAGGAACATGTTTGGGTCTCAGCTCAAGTGAAGGCGAAATTTTATGCTACGGCATCCAAAGACTTCATGTGTTTCTTGAGCTTTGTGGGAACACTTTGAGGAAGAATCACATATGGCTGGAAAAATCAGGGTGTCCCAATACTTTTGTCCATATAGTATATACTTTCATGTTAAAAAACAAAACAAACAAACAAACAACTAAAAACAGATGCTGCCCTCTGCTGGTAAAATAACAAAATGAAAATAAGTATCACTGAGAATCCTTTATAATAGAATAAAAATAGAGGGCTAGAATGTGTAATCAACCTGCGCACACACACGTGCGCACACACACACACACACACACACACACACACGTGCGCACACACACACACACGTGCGCGCACACACACACACACGTGCGCACACCATTAACAATCAGAGACAGGAGACATAGTGTCTTCCTATACCATCTCCTTCTATATGACATGATGTTATGATGACAGGTTACGCAGACATGGTGATGGCGGTCCTTACCGAGCTCCGTACACGTAAAAACAGTAGATGTGGAAGGTCAGAAGCGCTACAATGTCCGACAGCACAGAAAGGGCAAAGGTCAAACCCAGGCAGGCAGAGAGTCCGACGTACCACAGGATCATTTCAATGAAGGGAGACATCAGACGGATGTAACCTGAGGATGCAAAAAAAATTAATAAACAGCAGAAATAAATGACTAAACATGAGATCAGACTGCAGTGTGAAATTCTAATGAAATGAAACCTTTTTCGCCTCATGCTCTATCCAGTAACACAGTAACACTTTACACTGAAAGAGCGGATTAAGTTTTTTAGTGAAACGATGGCCATCACTCACTGATCCACAGATGGATGTGGTAAAGGAAAAATTTCCCCAGGACCTCATCTAGAGCGCGATTCATCTTCAGTCCAGCGGGGGCACCCATGAGCCACTCCAGCAGGTTCTGCAGCTCCTTGGCTACGTGCTGGAAAACAAACACAACAGCGTTCTCTGTTTCTGTTCCACACAGCATCATGTTTATATTATCTCTAGAGTTCATTCAGAGCTGCAGGAGAACCTGTACATTCTGCTCTTAATAACATCGGACGTATGATGAGTAATAACGTTACACACGCTGAATTATACAGTGTGTAGGACATTAGTGTTCATTTAATGTAACTGGTACATATGTGAGGGTTGAGTGGAGGCCACACCTCCTACGTTGTAAACAAAAGGTTAGAAGACCACACCTCCTTCGTTATGAGCGACAGGTTAAGAGGCCACATCTCTATTGTAAGCGATAAATCGGTAAACCACACCTCCTTCTTTGTAAGCGTTAGGTTAGTAGGCCACACCTTCTTCGCTTTGAGTGACAGGTTAAGAGGCCACACCTCTTAACAGCGTAAAATGCCACACCTGTCCTTCATTGTAAGAAAATATGTAGAGGTCACACCTGCTTCAATATGAGTGAAGGACAAATAGGCCACACCCCCTTGACCATGACCCAAAGTTAAACAGGCCACAAGGCTTTCACACTGACTGGCAGGTGATCTGATACACTACACCGCAGTCAATAAACCCAGTCGTGTATCATAAAGGCAGGATTTCTGATTGCGGTGTAAACCCTCAGGTGTACAGGTGTGTCACCATGCAGTATACTTTGTGTAAGTGTTTGTGTGTGTAAACAGTACTCACATCAGCAGCCGGTACTAAAGTGTTAGCGAGGTAGCTGATACGGTTCTCTCTGTAGAGCCACGAGATCAGCAGCAGTCCCAGAGCTGTGTCCACAAAGAAGGACACGAAAATGTTCGCTTTTCTGCAGAGAGAAAAATAAAACACACACCACACTGCTGCAAACTCGCCCTCCTCCGATTAGACTCAAATAATAAACATCACACACGGGCTTCAGTCTCGTACCTCATGAACTCCATGTGCGTCGTGGCCTTGCTGGTTGAGAAGACGGTTTGGAATTGCTCCGTCCTGTATCCTACCTGAACGCAGGTGGACAACTTGCTCGAAATGAAGCGCACCGGCCAAATATTCAGCACCCTACAAATAAAAACCGGGTCAACCTTCGTAACATACTTTTTATTTTATTATGATTTTAAAAGCATTTATTTCGCCTCCTAATGCTGGATTAGTTTATGTTCTGAACTGTACAGACAAATGAACGTCACTTTTCAAAAGATTTATCGCGTATTGAAACTGTGTGATTACTATCATGATGATGTTATTTCATATTTATTGCTATTGAAATCAAAACATTTACTTCTTTATGCATGTGGTTAGTGGGGGAATGTAATAAATAATAATGACTGTCGTAATGACTGGGAGCCCGGAAAAACTATCCTTAGGGATTTTTGTTGATAGTCGATAGTTCCAGGGTTCAACTATCGGTGCCTCGAAACACTTTTAATAGCTAACAGACATTAAACAAGTAAAAATTTAAAAACATATGTCTCTGGCATTGTTCAGAGGGCCGTTCCAATGTGGGGGCCGTAGTTTGGGGACCCCTGATGTAGTGTACAGTTAATCTGTGGTGTATTCTTATATATTTGTAATTAGAACATCTACACTGCTGCTCCACACACACACACACACACACACACACACACACACACACACACACACACTGTAGATCCACTAATCCCGACTCACCTGAAGCTGCACAGCCATTTCCACCAGCGCACCAGTAAGGTGAGGAGCATGCAGACGGGGACGGACGCTTGTTTGATCAGTTCCACGAGGATGCTCGCCTCCCTGCCGTCCGACTGCCAGTGGGTCAACTTCAGCGGCCCGTCGTCGTATTTGTCGAAGAGGAAGAGCGGCTCGCTCTGGGAAACAGTGTGAAAAACGGCACGCAGCTCCGAAGACTTCACATCAGCACCGTTCTCTTGGACGGGATGAAGCTGCGAGAGCATGACCTTCCTCTGATCGTAATGAACGAAGATGGTTTCGTGTTCCTCGTCTCCGGCCGCGTGTCCGTTTTTATGCACCACCTCGCAAGCGAAGCCTTTCTTGCCAGGCTCGCGGCTCAGCTGCAGCCAGCGAGAGTGAGAGAAGATGGTACTGAGGTCCTTCAAGAACTCGTCCATGTCTTTCTGGCTGTCTTTGGAGAAGCTCCACGAGCCCAGAACGGTCAGATCCACCTGAGTCTGGCTGTGCAGCTCGCTCAGGTACTTCTTCACCTGGCCAGGTATGAAAGGGTAGTGAATGACGGCAAGCACCACGGCCGAGTCCTGGCCCGGGATCCAGCGTCCCACGAGAAGACCGCTGTCGGCCATGTTGCAGCATCGTGGGAAGAAGATCTTCAACACCATGACTGCACTTTACTGAAAATGTATCTCAAAACAAAACCTGTCAATGAAACACAGTCAGTTTAGAGAATTCTGAAGTGCATGAGTGAATAAAGTGAAACTATTTACACCTGGGCATCAGTTAAAACCTGCAGCTCAGAGGTTTCATTAGTAAGCTGCTGATTTGGATGTTAATACCGTGAAAGTGTACAAAGTATCCTAAAGTATCGTTAAAAAAAAATCACATCACACCACTAATTAAAGAGATGATTTTTTAATCTATTGTTCTTGTTTTTTTAATTACAACAATAAATTTTGCTTTAAAGACAAATGACCTCTTTGTGTCCTTCACATACTGGATCCTGCAACCGTTTCTATAGAAACCACACGCCTCCGGAAAACCGTCCTGGATTTTGACAGTTGACTTTCTAATATACTACAATTATCCAACATTTATATTCTCAAATCTCACATTCACACACAAATATCTATCACAATAAAGAGTTTAATAATGTAATAATCTTATTTATCTGGCATGCTAACTAGCGAGCTAACTTTCTATCAGTTCACTCGACAATAGCTACACATGCTAGCTACGATACGATGTAATACAGAGAAGGTAGAAAAGCTGCGTCCCAAATATATCTCAATTCTCCCTAGTGCGCACTAGAGCTAGGGCGGAAATGATATCACTTATATCCTACATAGTAGACCTACTTAGAAAACATGGAGATATTTTGAGTTACAACCCAAAGCTTTTTATTTAGAGGGTGTCCCTTTGAAAAACCGACGGAAGAAACAATAGATGTCAAAGCTTTAGTTCCGGAAAAGTTTGGATGGGATTTAATGTGGAATAAATGTGAATTAAAAACAAAATTAACAAAACACAATACTGCGCAAAAGTTTAGAAATGAAAAAATACTTTATTATTATTATTATTATTATTATTATTATGTTGTCATAATGAAGCTGTCTACTTTCACCACCAAAATTATAAAATAATTTACATAAAATTAGGAATTTCTTCATAATGAGAAGAAAACATTTGCTTTTAAAGCTGAGACGATTTTGGATAAAGGAACAGCAAAATTATTATCTGGATTGAAATTTTAGTTCAAATAATTCACAGAAGAAAAATCCAAATTAAGCATCAATTGTTTCTAGATTCACTTGCACACAGTTTTTGAAGGAACTCAGCAGGTAGGTTGTTCCAAACATCTTGGAGAACCAAGCACAGATCTTCTGTTGATGATGGCTCTTCAAATCCTTCGTTCTCTTGTAATCCCAGATGGACTCGATGATGTTAAGGCCAAAACTTTTACTTCCAGCCGTCATGTTGATTTGATTTGTATTTCTCTCTTTTGTTTTATTTTGCTTTCTTTATTGTTCATCGAAAGCATTTTCACTTTTACGGCATTTTTTTCACACCTGAATAAAACTTTTGCACAAAACTGTACGTATCAGCTAAAACTCGAAATGAATTTTCACTTCGAATCATTTCCGCTGTTCTTTTATATTTCACATCAGCTTTACATGTAAATGTTTTCTTCTCATTCTGAAGAAATTCTTTAATTCATATTTTAATAGTGAAGTGGGAGAAGTAAAATACACAGCTTCATTATAAACCTACAAAATATAACATGTAATACACAATGTACAATTTATCATCTAAAACCCATTAAAATGCTGATTATATAATAATAATGATGATAATAATAATTTCATAGTATTTTTTTATTAAATAAAATATTTTATAAAATATATTAAATAATAACTTACTTGTGTTCAGTCAAGTCTCCAGCAGTTAGTTAAATGACACTGCAGGAAGAAAAACCCGCTCTTTTCTGTTTAGTTTCAGTGATAAGACCTGCAGGAGATAAGAGTGGAGACTCCACACACACACACACACACACACACACACACACACACATGGTTTGTAGAATGGACAGTTGTGTTTGGGTGTGTACACATATCTCTCACTGTGGAGGTTAACAAAAGATAAAAAAGGGAGGTTTTTTATTCACTTATTCACAGTTATATGTAAACAATGACAAAAAAGTGTATGGATTACTCTGTCTAATTATTCATTAATTATACCCGTTAAATACAAGTAATTCTGAGACTGATGATAATCCCAGTAGATTATTATAGTTATTATAATAAGATCAGATTAAATGTAGAATTAGAGATATATTGTGAACTCTTTGGCTTCATCTTTAGTGTAAATTTCATGTATATTTTAATATTTAAAGTCTTTTCAACCAATAAAATTAAAAAGCGGAACATTTCCACTGGATACAAATATAAGGAGAAATGCGTCAATATGACCAGTAGATGGCGCTGAAAAACAGGATTTGTGAGACTTTGGTTGAATCTTTAAAAAAATAAGCAATTATTCATATGGCAGATGTGTGTCTCATGCGCTACCATTTGCCCCATCCTCACTTGCCCTATACCTCATTCTCAATCCTGTCTCATTATATTTATTATATTTATTAATCATGTATAATTACTCCATGATCTGAGCCGGTATTTATTCACTACCTGCACGTTTTATTTACATTTACGCTATTTCTCAGCTGTCCTTATCCAGAGCGACCTACATTCATCTCATTCATACAACTGAGCACTTATGAAGATAAGGGCCACCCTCAGGGGCCCAGGACTGGCAGAATGGTGTGGCTGAGATTAGGATTTGAACTCATGACCTTCAGATCTAAAGTCCAATACCTTAACCACTAATTCCCCATCCTCCTTTTTATACAATATATTATCCTTTCTATGTACACACGTGTGTGTGTGTGTGTGTGTGTGTGTGTGTGAGTGTGTGTGTGTGTGTGTGTGTGTGTATTATAAAATTACATTTATTTCAACAGCTCTGTACTTTTACTCTGCACATTCACAATGAAGTTGAATCTGATCAACTCCAATCGAATATTGGTATTTTAGGTTGAAAACTTGAATATTAGAATAGAATAGAATAGAATAGAATAGAATAGAATAATTCTGTGGAGAGATGCAATAAAGCAAATCTTCACTGAATCGCAGCAAAGTGGTGAATCTGTCAACAAGGATCATTACCACACATCAGGAAATGTCCACAGAGGAACAAGTGAACATTGCGCTTATAGGACACGTCTCCAACACACAGAATTCAGTCAAGCTAACGGCATGAATGTTAAAAAAATAATAATAAAATATTCATATTAATAACTTATCGACGTGTGATTTTTATTTTGACCCTTATGTGGTTCTTCGGGGTTCCAAGGAGCACATTTGTAAGTTAAGAAACATAAAATCATCCAGGAAACTGTGAAGAAATCCTTGGTGGATCGTTTGGACTTGCATAATAAAAAGCCATGACTACATCATTTCACTTTCAGTGTGTGTGTGTGTGTGTGTGTGTGTGTGTGTGTGTGTGTGTGTGTGTGTTTACTCCCTGTTTTATCTAACAGGGAAAAAAGCGAGAGAACCTGAAGGTCATGTATTGAACGGTAAATCCTGTAACACTGCTGTTTGTAGTAAAAACCAGGAAGAGGGTTCCAGAAAATGGTTCCTTCGAGTAAAGCCACAGTATGAGGAAATGAGCTGGAGAAGAAATCGGAATAGAAAATGCTGAGAGAAATGTGCGGGAAATTATTTATTACATGTGATCGAGAATTCTGGATGGCGATTGGTCGGAAGGTGATGATCAGTTTTCCGAGGCAGCAGCTCACACAAGCGGAATCGAAACATTTCTCCTCAAAAGCGTTGGTGTTCCGTGAAGAAGGGATGTTTAAACACAAAGGGAAGGAGTCTCTAGTGACATTTGTATAGTGGTAAGATTAGAATTTACCAGTAATAAGAACAATAAGATGAAGGAGAAGAAAAAGAAAGACACACTGTGGGAGGAGAAGAAAAAAGAAAAACTCCACACTGTTTACAGCTGCTATAAAGTCATTCATTGTAACTACTACAAACTTTTAAAAAAATCAGAAAAGTTATAGTTAAATTGTAATTGTTGGCTCACTGCTGAGGTGCGAGAGGACAGAAGACACTGAGGGACACTGAAGAAGACAGGCAGTGGTAACAGTGACTCTGCTTTATCACGCCATCAGTGTTCGCTACTTCGCAAGGGCTTAATGAGAAAATATAAGCCGTCAATGTAAACAAGAAGTTCTCGGTAAAATGTATGAAATGTCACAGCACAATCATCCCAACTTTCTGTCTCTCAGTGTGTCTACAAAGTTTCAGAACATCGAGGGTCATGAGCTGATGTGTTTTTATTGGTGACTAGCAGAAGTGGTCATGTGGCTTAGAGACACACTTCCTGTATTTCCTGTAACGTCCCTGTAATAGGACTGTTTCGTCTCATCTCGTCTCGTCTCTTTAAATTCCTGGAAAGACATTTATTTACACAAACACCTGAATTTCTCTGAACCCTTCTTCCTGTTGTGCTTTCAGAAAGAGAGAGAGAGAGAGAGAGAGAGAGAGAGAGAGAGAAGGGAGAGAGAGAGAGAGAGAGAGAGAGAGAGAGAGAGAGAGAGAGAGAAGGGGGAGAGAGAGAGAGAGAGAGAGAGAGAGAGAGAGAGAGAGAGAGAGAGAGAGAGAGAAAGATAGAGTGGGGGGTATGTGTGGGAGATTTGTTTATAAGCCTGAATGTTCTCATTATGAAAAGAGAACAATGAAATAAATGATCATTAACTCAGTAGGAGTAAGACAGAGTACATGTGTGTGAATGAGAGTGGGGGGCAGTGGAGTGGTGCGGTTGCAGGGAGAAGAGGTGGAGAAGGTGGAGGAGTTCAGGTACCTGGGGTCAACAGTGCAAAGTAATGGAGAGTGTGTTAGAGAAGTGAAGAAAAGAGTGCAGGCAGGGTGGAGTGGGTGGAGAAGAGTGACAGGAGTGATTTGTGATAGTAGGGTATCTGCAAAATTGAAAGGAAAAGTTTATAGGACTGTGGTGAGACCTGCGATGTTGTATGGTTTAGAGACAGTGGCATTGAGTAAAAGACAGGAGGTGGAGCTGGAGGTAGCAGAGCTGAAGATGTTGAGGTTTTCGTTGGGAGTGACGACGATGGATAAGATTAGAAATGAGTTTATTAGAGGGACAGCGCATGTAGGATGTTTTGGTGACAAGGTGAGGGAGGCGAGATTGAGATGGTTTGGACATGTGCAGAGGAGGGACATGAATTATATTGGTAGAAGAATGCTGAGGATGGAGCCACCAGGTAGGAGGAAAAGAGGAAGGCCAAGAAGGAGGTTCATGGATGTGGTGAGGGAAGACATGCAGGTAGTCGGTGTAAAAGAGGCAGATGTAGAGGACAGGGTGGTATGGAGACGGATGATCCGCTGTGGCGACCCCTAATGGGAGCAGCCGAAAGAAGAAGAAGAAGAAGAAGAAGAAGAACCTGATATCAAGTCTTCTCACAGTCTCTATTCTCAGACGTCTTTCTCAATCTCTTTTGTCAGTCCCCTTTCTCAGATTGCTTCAACAAACTGCTCGTTTGGTCTCCTCTCTCAGGCTTTTCAGTTATTCTTCCTCTCTGACGTCTCACCCAGTCTCTTCTCTCAGACTTCTCACCCAGTCTCTTCTCTCAGACTTCCCTCAGTCTCTTCTCTCAGACTTCTTACCCAGTCTCTTCTCTCAGACTTCCCTCAGTCTCTTCTCTCAGACTTCTTACCCAGTCTCTTCTCTCAGACTTCTTCCAGTCTCTTCTCTCAGACTTCTTCCAGTCTCTTCTCTTAGACTTCTTCCAGTCTCTTCTCTCAGACTTCTTCCAGTCTCTTCTCTCAGACTTCTTCCAGTCTCTTCTCTTAGACTTCTTCCAGTCTCTTCTCTCAGACTTCTTCCAGTCTCTTCTCTTAGACTTCTTCCAGTCACTTCTGTCAGACTTCCCTCAGTCTATTCTCTCAGACTTCCCTCAGTCTCTTCTCTCAGACTTCTCTCAGTCTCTTCTCTCAGACTTCTCTCAGTCTCTTCTCTCAGACTTCTTCCAGTCTCTTCTCTCAGACTTCTCTCAGTCTCTTCTCTCAGACTTCTTCCAGTCTCTTCTCTCAGACTTCTTCCAGTCTCTTCTCTCTGACTTCCCTCAGTCTCTTCTCTCAGACTTCTCCCAGTCTCTTCTCTCAGACTTCTCCCAGTCTCTTCTCTCAGACTTCTCCCAGTCTCTTCTCTCAGACTTCTCTCAGTCTCTTCTCTCAGACTTCCCTCAGTCTCTTCTCTCAGACTTCTCCCAGTCTCTTCTCTCAGACTTCTCCCAGTCTCTTCTCTCAGACTTCTCCCAGTCTCTTCTCTCAGTCCCCATACTCAGATTCCTTTTACAGACGTCTCTCTTAGTGTCTTCTCACAGTTTTCTCTTACAGTCTCCACTCTCAGTTTCCTTTCTCAGACTTCTCTCTCTGTCTCCTCTCTCAACTGACTCTCTCAGATTGCTCTTTGAACTTTTCTCCAGGTCTCCTTTCTCAGTTTCCTTTTTTAAGACTTTCTTTCTCAGTCTCTTTTCTCAGACTTTTCTTCAGATTTCTCACTCGAACTTCTTTCTCAGACTTCGCTCTCAGTCTCCTCTCCGTTTTATCTCTCAGACACCTCACTCAGTCTCCTCTCTCTCTCAGTCTACTCAACAATTTTCGAAGTCACTCTTTAAAAGAGCGTAATCTTCCTGAGTGCTTTTCCTCTGTAGAACAGTAAAGAGTTCACTAAATGCTCTGTGACCTGAACAAAGATTCTATGAATAAACTGCAATCCCGTCTTTTCCTATAAGAAACAGCTCTAAATACTTCACAAGGTTTGTTTTAAACCTCCAACAACCTCTTTAGAAAGATCTTCAGTAGATCCTGATGGAATCCAACACACTGGTAAGAGACTTAATGGATTTATTTGCATTTTGATCAGCGTTTTCTGTAATTTAACTGGAGTGAGTCGCTTCGTAATGCGATCGTGAGCTGGTAAAATAGCGCCAGCTGGTGTTTGCAGGCTGTAACATAATAAATTTAAGCAACCAATTAAAGACATCATTCAATTTGGTGATGTATTTGTTTACTGCTTCAGAGATCCGATTCCTTGTGTTTATTTTATTGCATAACATTTACGTTTATGGCTTTTGGCAGACGCCGTTATCCAGAGAGACTTACATTTATCTCATTTTTTTAATACATCTAAGCAGCTATGGAATGAAGGGCCTTGCTCAGGAGCCCCGTGTGGCTGAAATTTTAACTAATGACCTTCAGATCCAAAGTTCAACTTCTTAACCACTGAGCGCCCACCTTTATTACACCCCCCCTTTATTTTATAGTATTTTGTCTATAAAGTGTTCTGATTTATAGATCAGTTTTAAAACAGATGAACACTTTCCCACTTGAAGGCCAAAAAGAGACAAACTTCTGCACTCTTCTCTTTTCTCGATTATTGCACCTTGATTGAATTATGTTAATTACACTTATATTTATAATAATTTATAGTTACTAGAAATAAAAAGTAAAAGCAGCACAGTAGGACAGTGAGGCAGGTGGTGTGGTTTTGGAGAAGGAACACTTTTTGTGAAAGTGATAGAAAAATTAATTTCAAGGCATCGAGTCGACTTAAAAGAAACAGCAGACTGAGGTCGAGGTCTAAAAGTCACCTAAACAGCCGTTTGTCATTCCAATGTCATTACTGAGACGCTGAGTGGGGAGAAGTTTGAGATAAGAAAGCAGTGACGTGGCTTTTATGGTTTGAGTTGTAGGTAGGTCATGTGACTTGTGGGAATTTTGTTGAATATGAAAGTTAGTGAAGACACAGACGAAGAACTGAATCCAGTTCTTATCATTGCATTCTAACCTACACATCCTTCTGTGGTGCGTTTATGAAATTCCCGGAAAGTCTTTAGGCAATTTCTTGAAAACTGGACAGAGGGCATGAACGCATGAACACTTAT
The DNA here is from genome assembly GCA_039877035.1 of Silurus lanzhouensis. Taxonomy (NCBI): domain Eukaryota; kingdom Metazoa; phylum Chordata; class Actinopteri; order Siluriformes; family Siluridae; genus Silurus; species Silurus lanzhouensis. Next base: position 654,438 of record JBCEWE010000096.1, read on the forward strand.
ACACTGATGTTTTGCTCAGTTGCAGGATTCACCAAAATCAAAGTTGGCCACTGGTTTTAAATGTAGTTTTACAGCAGTTAGTTGATGGATTGTAGGAAATAAAAATAATACTCTCGTTATATATATATATATATAAATGGTTTTCCAACAATAAAAGTCCATAATGGAGGACAATCGAAATGAGTGTTTTATTTTTAACTGAATTTCAGACGTGATATTTGTTATTACGTATAAACGTGCGCAGTGATCATGTAAGCCAGGTTACTGTGCTGTGTATATACTACGTGAACATGCTTGTGTGGAGAACATAAACACTGTCCAGAACGTGTCCAGAAATGAAACTAACATCTGCTCTCATCGAGGCATGTTTAGGGACTGTGTGGTGACATGACACTGTGATCTGCACACGACCCCCTGCACATTCCTGCATTCTCTCTCAGAAGGTATTAAACAGGTAATAAATCCCTTATGAGCCCCTTCGACTACTGACACTGATTAGTTATAAGAATAATGGAAGGGGCTTTGAGGGGAACCTGAGAGGAACAGCAATGACTGCGCTGTTAGTTTATACGAAAGAGCAGCATCTGCTGGCAGGCTGGAGAACACCAAGGTCACTTTCACTTTCACTTTCCGGTAAAACAACTGTGAAATTGTAAGAGATACACACACACCACACACAGTGCATGTATATACATACACATGCACACACACATTTTTACACAGTGACCTAATAACCTTGTTTAATTACGTATTTGGGTTAATATGCTCCTATATGAGGTTTATAAGTTTACAGTAAAAGGTCCTATTGAGAACTTTTTTACTGGGATTTTCACTGGACTGGATAATAATAATAATAATAATAATAATAATAATAATAATAATAATGCGAAAAAGAAGAAAGTATTAGTAGAAAGCGTAGTTGAAGAACATCTCCAAACTTGTGTTCTTTACGGACAAAACAATCCTGTAACCTGAAAGGTGATATTATATCATAGCAAACGTCCAATCTTCTAAACCCTTAGCGAGAAAATACCTCAAAAATAATATTCTCTAATTAGACATAATTCAGTGTTTTAACTGCAGAATGCATCTGATTACAAACATCTGCACACGTCTACTAAGATGCAAAACAAAAGTATTCAGTGTTATAATGCACAAAATCACAAAAATCACAATTTCCCCAAAAGGACCCATTTGCTTAGAAGTGAACCTCAAGCTCAGAGGAACTGCAGTTACTCATGCGCTACTTGTCGTGATATAATCTCATCTGCCATATGTGAAATAGGAAAAAAAAAAAAAAAAAAAAAAAGAAATGGTCCGTCCCACCGTGCGGTAAACATGAGCATTTCTGAGAAACTCTTACAGAAATGAAAGTTTGCCGTATGCAGTAGAGCAGCTTGACTCAAACTGACTGGAGATGTGTGTGTGTGTGTTGGTGTGTGTGCTGGTGTGCTGGTGTGTATGGCATTTCAGTTTCACAATGAAATCATTGTTAGGAGCAGCTGTCCAAGAGAACAATCTACACGCAGATACACGTCCTTATGCACACCTCGAAGGCTCGTCTCACTGCGTGCCTCACCAAGTCGATCATTAACCCAGTGTGTAACTCTACCCTGTTTGGGTGGAGGCGTTTTTCAACGTATTATATATATATATATAGACCAGACGTCTCTGTAGTCGTTGCAGCACGTTTAGGTGTTATAATGCAACAGTCTGGCAACATGGCACAGTGTAAACTGCAGAAAACTTTCCTGCACCAACATCTGCACTGATACGATCATAGGATCAAGTGTGTGCACACTCCATACACACACACACACACACACACACACACACACACACACACACACACACACACACACAAACAGAAACATACACTAAACATCCAAAGGTATGTGCTTGTAGAACAGATCTTTTCTTCATGTGTTTGCTGGAGCTCCACTCTTCTGCTTTGCAGCATGGCTGTGAGGATTCATGTTCATTCAGATACAAGAAGCTCTGTGCAGGACACTCAAGTTCTTCCACACTAAACTTTAAAAAACATCAGGAACTTCTTCATGGAGCTTGGGTTGTGTACAGAGGTGTGATGCTTGTTTGGGCCTTGACGTGTTTTTGGAATACTGTAGTGTACAAAGAGGATTTAATGATACGGATGTCAGGGTGCACATACTTATGGGTATATAAAGAATGGACCTATATATATATATATATATACACACACACACACACACACACACACACACACACCCACATACACACACATTTATGCATGCAGAAATACACAATGTTATTCTTTTTTTTTCTAGATGTTACCTCTAGCTTTTTGTACACACACACGCACACACACACACACGCACGCACGCACGCATAAGTACATAACATGCTGTTTTTTTTCCCTGTTCCAGCTTTACACACACACACGCGCGCGCGCACACACACATTTATGCATGCATAAATACATAGAATTATCATTTTTATTTTCTGCATGCTTACCTGTCCTACCTATCACCACACACACACACACACACACACAGACACACACACTTGGTACACTCGGTCGTCACGGTAACCAGAGCTCGCGTGTTGACACACAGTGTGTGGTGCACTGCGGTTTGAAGAAGCCTCACGATTTCAGAGAAGAGCTTAAAGCTAAAGCGAAAGCAAACTTTCCGGGAAATGCAGTGTGTGTGTGTGTGAGCGCGCGCGTGTGTGTGTGTGTGAGGGAGGGAGGTCTGGGAGGAGGGCGGGTTTGAAGCTCATGTCTCTATAAAAACACCAGACTGCGCCGGGCCTGAGCTTGATTCATGTGATGAACATTGAGGAGCAGAGCGGAGCTCAGGCTTCGTGTCAATGGAATTAATTGAGCGCGGTGTGGAGTTTATTCCCTGCCCGAACAGACGCCATGTTTGCCCGCTGTCCTGCTCTTTGTTCCACGCAGTGCTGAACGGTAAGACGCTCCACTGGATCCTTCTATTAATTTACTTTTAATTTCACTCCCAAATCCCTGCTCTTCCACCCGCCTGTACAGATCTAATGAAAGCCGTGTGTGTGCGTGTGTGTGTGTGTGTGCAAATCTGCACCCAGTCTCTGGTCTAATCTGGTCTAATCTCTCTGTAAACTCTAATCCGAGTTAATAGTTCACTCAGTATTGAAAGGGGTCGAGTTTCACAGCAGGGTTTTTTTCTTCTATTCACTGGGAATACAGCATGTTCTCCTGCAAGTTCCTGGAAAACCCTTTGGGGAGCTCCTCCTGGAATTTCACGAAACCTAAACCTCAGAAACGTCAATACTTACACCTAAAGTGTTCTCTTTCACATTTTTCTTCTTCTGATGATTGACTTTTTTCCAAGTCTGGTTCTTTTACTGAACTGTAAACCCAGGAGTTGAAATGTTAGATCCTTGTGAGATGTTCCGACAGCAAACTTTATCTCTGGTCATGCCCCTTTGTGTTCATTCTGACATGAACTTCAGGTCAGATGGTCACTGGACAGAATGTTCTATTAGTCTTACAGTGTATAAAAAAAGCCAATTAAACATGAGAATGAGAGAGTTGAGGATGCTGGAGACACGTCTAGAGGGAAACCATAAATTTTGGAAGAAGATGAAGTTGTATTTTAGTGTAATTATTATTCCTGACCTCTAGCAAGCATCTGAACCACAGGGATGTTCCATATCTCTGTTTCATGATGGTCATATTCAAAAGCTCAGAAATGTCATTGGATCCAAATCAGATCCTTTCCATTTCCAGTGTAATGAGGAACTCATGCAGAAGATATGAAACCTAAGGAAACAGAAACTAAGCGCTCAGATATGTAAATTATTTAAATACATACAAAAATGCGTATCCATGATGCTGATTCATGTCTGATTTTCCGTCTTTGTAAGTGTATAACGTTTGTTTTCTCTTCTCTTTTCCGCCAATCAGACCTCATGATCCTCGCCTAGATGACCTTTATGACCCTACACTATGGAAGACCGCGCCAGGAGCTGGTCTTCCCTGTAGGATGGTAGCGCACGGCGCCGTGGAAGACACGTCAGGCACTTCAGCGGACCGCCGAGCCCCGCCCCCGCGCCCCGAAAACCGTACGCACTTCCGCTCGTTCAAGAGCGAGAGCGACTTCAAGGCCATCGTCGAGACCACGTTGATGCTGGAGGAGAGTGGATTCTACTGGGGGCCCATGACAGTCGAAGAGGCCCACCACAAGCTCAGGAAGGAACCCGTGGGAACGTTCCTGATCCGGGACAGTCAACAGAAGGACGTTTTCTTTACGCTAAGCTACAGAGCTTTGATGGGTCCCAACAGCATTCGGATAAACTTCCAGAACTCGTGCTTCAGTCTCACGGGGAGCAAGGAGACGTTCAAGAATCTCTTCCACCTGCTGGAACACTACTCCAGCACGGGAAAGAAGACCCTGCAGCGGCCGTACAGGAAGCAGCGCGTACGATCGCTGCAGGAACTCTGCCGCAAACGGATTATCGAAACATCTGGAGCGCAGGCTATCGATGAACTTCCGGTCAATCCCGTCGTCAAAGACTTCCTCCGCTCTTTTCCGTATCGGCTCTGAAGGCTCGGACGCATTAAAGCACCGCTGTGGGATTATGCTGGTCATACTTGACGGCTGCAAACAGGCACTTTGTAGCACATTTTGGAAAGACTTGAACGAGTTCAAAGTTTACATCACGGTTGAATGTTTACACTATCATGCAGAGAGTCCCGGGGCTTCCTGTGATTTTATTTTTGCTATGCAAAAAGCTATATTTCTTTATCAGTATTTTTATAAAAGTAATAAATGTATTTTTAAACAATTAAAAAAACAAATCTGGCACTTTTTTTCTTGGGTTTCAGTCACCGGCGGTGGGGGAAAGAGGGGGGGGGGGACGTCAGAGCGTTTCCTTAGGCTTCATACAAAGTCATTGGGAATCGTACTTTCACTTTACAGCTTCTGGAAGATCTTTTAGGATCGCTGCCAGGGATTTCAGGAAGCTTTTATTCTTCCCAAAAGAAACACTAAAACCTTCCTGTTTTTATAGAGACTAACAAATTATCTGTTCAATCTCGAGGGTTAGGTCTTGTGTAGATTTGAGTTAAATAAATTTCTGAACACCACGAGGGGTTCCCCGGCTAAACCTTTCATTATATTAAGATCTCAAGTGAATTACATCTGTATTCCAATCCCTTCCTAATAATTTCGCCGCTCAGATCTGGCGCTTCCTAAGAATGGGGAAATGTTCTCTGTGGCTTTTTTTTTTTTTTTTTTTTTAAACCAACCTTGTCATCTAGATTACGTCTCTCGATGTACCTGAATGTTCCTGAAATGACACGTGCTAGACTGACTCATTCGGGTAGAAGCAGGGTTGGGGGCGGAGCTACGATGACCGTAAACTCTTCATGGTTTAGAGACACATTTACAAGAAACAGAGGGCGGGCGGAGCCTGTTAAGGAACACACACACACACACACACACACACACACACACACACACACACACCACACTACACAAATATACACACAGTGTGAATAAATTGCTTTACTCAGAAAGTGAGTAAGATTGAGATAAGGCTTTGTGTCTTGGGTGTTGCTGTACCGTAAACTGTAGAGGGGCACTGGGAATAGCGCCTGACGCAGGAGGAACTGATTTCTTTAGCTGAGATACGTTTGACTTGCACATAAAGCAGGGTTTGGAAAGCAAAAAAAAATATAGTAATAATTATACTTTTTGCTTACATTTGTGGGTCTACAGAAAAATAGTTTGTACTAAAGGTTTCTCTAAAAGAAATATACTTTTTATTTATATATAGAATTTAATTTTTAACAATTTACAGCTTGTAGAAAATTTTACAAAATGACAGAATTTTAAAATAAATATTTTAAGTTTTAGGGTTATACAACATTTTTAACAAGGTGTATAATAAATATTTATTCAATCTTTTATATATATGTTTTTTTTAATTATCAAAGATTTTTTTATACTTGTTCTAGATTTTTTTTCAAGCTATTTAACCTCTTTGTTTCCTCCCAAACCATTCTGCCTTTCACAACTCAACCCTTCACATCATTTTCCATGCATAATCCTGATTTACTTTCTGAAACAAAGCCTCGAGATGGTCTCACATACAGCTTCTTCACAGAATGACACTGTTAGAATTTCTTGTGACTCATGAATGAGTTCTTGAAAGCTTCCTGCTGCTTCTCCTTTTTTTTTTTCTTTTTTCTTTTTCTTTTTCTTTTTTTTTGAATCACCACACTATCTTGAAAGCGTAAGTGCTTACTGAGAAGCACCCCGGGGTGAAACCAAGTGTGGTGGCCCATGACGGAAATCAGCTCTCGAGAACAAAGCAGCTGTGAGTTATCTTTTTCGAATCTTTCAGGGTCTGGATGGGTCTCTTCTGAAGAAGAGAATGTGAGAGTTCTGGTGAAAGATTTTCAGGCGAAGAGCAGCTTCAGATGAAAGGATGCGCACGACCGGGTTTTAATTTAACACTCGTCGGATTTTATTTCTGAGTATAATCAGATAAAAACGTGGAACGCGGCTAATCTCGAAGCTGCAGATACTTGCAAGCTTTTCTGCAGATGCCACGAAAAAAAAAAAAAAAAAAAATCAGGTCAAGTAGAGTTAATGGAATTAAATGAAGAATGTTTAAGAAGAACAGCTTGTTATAATATGCAAAATTCTGTCAGATAGAAATGTGTTCAATACACAGATTTTCCGGTGAGACATTACGAGGACGAATACAAGACACTACAAGTTGATGTAAGAAAAAAAAACTACGTTTTGTTTCATTGAATTTGAAAACAAAATCTAAGCTGAATTTATATCTTATCTTCAGTCCCAAGTTTGACATTTTGTTTGTGTGTGTGTGTGTGTGTGTGTGTGTGTGTGTGAGCGCTAAAGGCATCACTCTACCTGCTCAGTGTGAAGAAAATACATGAAAGTGCAAAATCACTTCCAGGAAAGGAGACCACTGTGTTTCCCTGAACAACCTTCAACACACAATACATTCTTACACACACACACACACTCACACTCTCACACACACTCTCACACTCTCACACACACTCTCACACACACTCTCACACACACACACACACACACATTAGGGAACTGTTATGCAGCTGATGATCACCTGATTACCTAAAAAACAATCAAATCTATTTGACACGAACATGTCAAAACACACACTGAGCTCACAAGCACTGCGTGCTGAATTCTGATTGGTCAGAAGGTCTTGACTGGTTTTTTATCATGGCAGCTACACAAGCTACACATCACAGGGTTTTATATCTGGTTTCTTTTGTAACAGCTCGTTCGCAGGTCCTGGTACGGAGGACGCTAATAACAAACAGGCTTGAAGCGGTGAAGGTGATGTTTATGTAGCGTTTATGGAAGAAGTCTCCAGTGTCCAGTGTCAGGGGTTGAAATGTACAGGATTTTCCGTCTGTTTGTAGCTGCTATAACGTAAAAATGGAAAAAGAATCATATAAGAAGCGTTTATAACCCTGCTACGAAGCTTCATTCTCACGCAACACAGAGTTTGTATAGATCTTTATGATCTCTAGGTGTTACCTATGTTGGATACTACAGAAAACGTTTCTGGTACACACACACACACACACACACACACACACACACACACACACACACACTATAAATAACAATATATAAAAAAGCACTTCTGTGGAATGTTCATCGTGCTCTATAGGAACTTTTTAACAGTCAGTTCAAACTCAGCATGAAGTTTAAATAGCTGTATTTTCCACACACACACACACACACACACACACACACACACACACACACACACACACACACACACACACACACACACACACACACACACACACACACACAGAGCACTAGTTGACTCACACTTTGACACTGTAACCTCTTTTCTCCATTTGCACAAAACCACAACTGAAGACCCCTCGGGATTAGTACTTTTCACGTAACTATATTTCACACCGTAGGGGTGAATTCCAGGAAGGTAACACATGCCACCATCTTCCTGTTTCATTTTGCCCGCAAGAAAAGGGGTTTATTCCTTTCATCAACATGCACACAAAAAAAGCCCTACAGCAGGAGTTCAGAAGGTTCAGAAGGTTCTCAGGTTCTCAGTTCCCCTCGCGCTCTCGTCCAGGACTGAACGCGGTTACATCCTTTTCTAAACGATGACGACGTGACGATGCTTCACAGCTTCGGTCTGCTCAGCACCTGGCTTGCACACTTTTTCACAGCATCACTTTACCGAACATGACGCACTGATATCATTTTGAACCCTTTGATCTGAGCATCCGAGGCCTGAAACAGGAAGTGGCAAGAAGAAGTTGTTGTTTTTAGTAACGTGTAAACGGTTACAACGAGGGGTTAAACATCTGCTAATAGAAAGTAGCAGATCAGATCGACCAGTGGTGCTTGGAATCTGATACAGGCCCTTTTTAATCTCTGACCACGACCCCAAAAACACACATGAAGAAGTCTGGACTTTCTGACTTCCTTACAAATGTCTTACTGATGTTTATGGCACTTGAACTCACAATCTACAAAAATGGTGCCATTTTAATCGTATAAGGCACGACGTCATCTGTCCATTTACACACGTGTCATTATGGGGAAGGATCTTCATGTGTATCAAATCTGAATTGGATGCAGATGAGAGGTGAGCTTTTATAAAGCACTGTTGGATCTGGTTTTCCTGGTCGGACGGCTACAACAGCATTTCTGAAAGGAAATTCAGGACTGTTGTAATTCTCCCTGGAAGACTGCATCATCAACCAATGAGCTAAAACCCTGGCAGAAGTCAAAGTCTACAAAGTCTTAAATCATCTGTTCACTGGCGAACAGGAACGTTGTTAATGGAAGATCATCACAAAGGAAGCAACTGGAAAAAAACAACAACTGGAGCATGTTTCTTCCTTGATACCGCTGTTGCACTATATGTAAATGATCTGAGGACAAATGAGACAAAAGAAGAAAGATCTCGACGGCGTATGGAGCATGTCGGCTCAGTCCAGGGTTTGGACGCCTTGCACTCACTGATAGAAGTCCAGCAAGACATTTAACAAAAGAAAAAGTTCTGACCATAACCCCATTAATATTCTACAGCACCATCTAAACACCTAAAGGGCTTCTCGAGGAACCCGACCCAAAAACGTGGATTAACAGAGTTTTGTCTCAGTTGGATGAACAGCTTGAGGAAATTTGTGTTGCTGCTAAAACAAGGATCTATTAAATTCATAGCCTGTGCTTAAGAAATGCTACCTTGTGTGTGTGTGTGTGTGTGTGTGTGTGTGTGTTATTTAGGTTGTTTGATGATATGTAATTGTGTAAATTATAACCCATGCGTGAACCTGCGTAAGTGCCACCTGCACGCACAGAAAAATGATCACGTCTATGAGAGTTAGAGTTTGTTGTTTGTTTGTTTTTATTGTTTACTGTAAACGTGTCGGAAACGTATGTAACACGCACATATACAATTCAGACAAAAATACTGAAGCACCCGACTTTTGTCCCGTACACAATTGTGTCGTATGTCTTTCGATGCAGCATGAAACTTTCCCCCCGAGACCCAAACCTGTGACACTAATCCAGCTCCATGAAGATACACGAGTTGGAGTGGAAGATCTCCTGCTAACGAGCTCTGACCTCAACCCTATCAAAACACCTCCATGACACCAAGCCAGCACCATGAACGTGTGCTTTACATGGGTTTGGAGTGGAAGATCTCCTACTACAGATCTCTATAACTGATGAACAGCTTTGGGATGAATGTTTCATGCTGACTGCACCCTCAGGCCTCCTAACTACATCAGTACCTGACTTTAATAACAGCCTTGTGCCCGAACGAAATCCCACATGAATCTCCACAAAATCTAGAGGAACATCTTCCCAGGAGAGTGGAGCTGATTATAAGAGCAAATGGGGAGTAGTTTAAATGATAATTCCATGTTAACTGGAGAACTTTTACTGGGGGGGAGAAAAAAAACACCTCCAGTAAAGTTTGTTGGTGTAACAATGGACGTAACGGACATGATTTTGTCCCGAGACACTTTCGCATACCTTTCGCTCCACACTCAAGACGTGACAAAAGAACACAACGCTCACGAGATCGCAGGGTAAAGAAACACGGAGCCTCGGAGGGTCACGTAAACAACAGTCACGTCCAACACGAGCCTCTTTTTCCTCGTCAGCATGGCGTGTTGTTTGTGTTACGGACCGGAGATTACAATCTCACCACAGAGAAGAAGGTTCATGGGAATCTCACGGCGTTCACGTGTCCAGTCTGAACACACTTCTTCAGGTTTAGATTCGGTTTTGCTGCTGCAAATCACAACTTTTATGTATTTAAATTCCCTCGATTGAATTTGTTGTTGTTTTTGAATCTAAATCGTTTCCAATCCCAGGAGGAAAATAAAAGGTTTATTCAGCATCAGCAAAAGGAGTCTCACGTGTGTGGGGTTTTTGTACATCTTCAGGACGCTTTCTCAGTAATCTTGCTCTTATTCCAGAAAGAGAATAACGAGAAGCTGATGAGTCTTTAAAACTGCTAGAATGTAAGTGAGAACAGGAACTAGAGGTTGTTCTATCGACATTCTGCACACTATCAATATCTTCCTTTTTTTTTAATTAAGAAGAATAAGAACCATGAAGGGAAGACGAGACACCGCACACTTCTTTGCTGTGGTTCAAGGAAACCTAGTGCACACAAGCCCTGTTCTTTCTTCAGCTATTTTCTTCTCTCTTAGTTCTCAGAACACCACTTGTAGGTTTTTCTCGCAATCTCACTTTTTCCTGGAACAGAACCAGCTCTGAGTCACGCAGCCCAGTGTTTGGATCTCGATTTATAATATCAAATCACCGATTCAGATTCCAAAGAATGGAGATGATTACGATCTTGACCTGCTCAGATGATGTACTCGAGTCTACATTAACACTCCCAGGCTAGGAGAGATGCAATACTAGTAAAGATCTCTAATTTCTCCATAAACATGTGGTAAAGGAGGTTCATGAGGGCCGTGATAAGAGCACATCATCAGAAAGCACATCGAAGACTGCTCACATGATCTTATTCGATTTGTTTTTTTTGTTTACTTTTGTCTAACAGGAAACGAAATGGCAAAGCTGTGGAGCAGAAATACAGTCGTGTTCAGCTTTTAGTTAAAAATGCTTAGTTTTAATTAATAAATTGCATCTTAATCATAAAATCTTCCATTACACGGCATATTAATAAATGCAAAAACTCAGCAAAATATGTTTATTCTCTGTTTTTTGCAACCTCAGCTGGAAACTTTGAAGTTCCACCTACTTTTCTGTTTTCTGCTCTGTATGCAAATTAGGTGTCATTATAATATATACATATATGCACCAGTTTTTTTTTTTCTTTCAAAACAAGCTGCATTTTCGAAGCATGTTATTTCCTATTGTTGTCTGTGTGTAGACTCACTGGAACACTCGACTTTCCTACCATATGTGGTTCTTCCCCAAACTGTTACCCACAACGTCTCTGGATACTGTAGCATGATTTCTTCGCTTGAACACAAAGAGACCCAAACCTGTTCCAGCATGACAATGCCCCTGTGCACAAGCAAACTTCAAGAAGATCTGCTTTCCATGGGTTGGAAGTGTGTGGAAGATCTTCTGCTCTAAAGCTCCTGAATGCTGACTGCACCCCAGGCCTCCTCACCTACTTCAGTTCCTGACTTTACTAACACATTTCTCCCAGAATGAAGCTCCACAAAATCAAGTGGAACGTCTGAGGACTGGAGCTCATTATAACAGCGAATGAGGAGAAAATCTGTGTTGGGATGTTCGAAAAAGCACACAATCTTATGGTCCACAAACTTTTGTTGGAAAATGGACAGTTTTTTCAGAACGATGGACCACATTTTTACGATTAAAGAATAAAACTTTAATAACTGAAAATGTTCCCTTTAAAAGTGTACACAGGCTGATTTATATTACATTTAAATTCTTTAAAAATAATCCGGATTTTTTTTATTTTGACCCCCAGTGTGCACTAAATTACATGTATATTTATTTACAGTCCTGTTTGAGTAAATAAATAAATATAAATACATAAAAAGCATGAATAAAGAAATATATCATGAATCAACTGGTAAAAATGAGCAAATATTTGTTCTTGTTTTATTTACTGTTTTTGATTTTAAATAAAATCAGTTTGGACTTTTTTTTTTATACTTTTAATATATTGTTTCTAATTTATAAAACTAGTTTAATTATTTTGAGGGAAATTTTATTTGCTAGACTAGCAAGAGTTATCCAGAAGAATACTAATAATAAGAGGAAAAAAACACCACTCTGTAAATGCTGTAATCTGAAAGAAAAAGTAAAAAGAAATTTTTTATTCCAGTAATTTTTTTTCCTCCTGTTCAGGGGTGGTGTCCTGTTAGGTTCCTTTATAAATAAAGCTTTGTGTGTTTTTTTAGTACAAGCCCAAAGCTCTAATACTTCACGTATGCACCACGAGCTTCAACGTCTTTTATTGTGTAAAACCAGAAACCAGAAACATAAAAGATTTTCCCCTTTTCTTTCCTGCTTGGAAGTGGGATCTGCCCATATGAATTTCCTTTAAGTGTAACAATAACATTGTATACATGAGACCAGGCGTGTTTAAACCCGTCTCTGCAAACGGAGTCATTTCACTTCCTGGTTGCTTTTAAACATCGTCGTTATATTTCGATGACATTCTTTTTCTGAATGGGAAGAGATGCAGGATTCGACTTTGTGTTCCAATATTTTTGAAAACACATCCTTGTTTGGTTGCCAAATGATGAGCTGTTCCAGGATGTAGGTGGAAGCTCAGGGAATAAGGCTCTGTTACTGATCAGAAGGTCAGGGGTTCAAACCGTGGCTCTTGGGGCCCCTGAGGAAGGTTTTTAACCCTCAGTGCTCCAGGGGCACAGTGTCATCGCTGCACTCTGACCCCAGACAGGATATGTGAAGAAAGAATTTCACTCTGCTGGTAAGTATAAGTGATGTACAAAACACCTTTCTGTCTTTTCTTTTAATCACCAGTCGCTCAAGGGGAAGTGTGTTTCGGTGGGCCATGGGAATTTAGTTAAAACTAAAACTATTGGCACCACAAATTGGGTCCATCAATCATAAATGAATTGCTTAAATAAAAAAAAGCTTTCTGTCTGTGTACGATTTGTGATTTAACAGTCTTTGATTCGTATCATTCCTCGTGTTCTTGTGATTAATAATTAACCCAGTGAACAGAAGATAACCAGATGTTGAGAGATAATGCGTGTTTAACGACTACACGATTAAAATCCACCCACAACCGCCAGAGAAACTCCTCCTCTGTTCACATGTAGGATTATACTCGAGTGGGCTCTCCGGGGGGAAACCTTTAAAACTGATATTTACATTTAGGGCATTTAGCAGACGGACAAAAGTGTCTCCATCACTGACTCACTAAATTACAGACTAAAGAAAAATCAGTCTGAACTCTGTTGAAAAGAATAAAAAAATATATAGACAAAGAACAAAACAAACAGGGAATAAAGTGCTAGTTTAGGTGCGGCAGGAAGAGGAAGGTCTTCACCCCTCGTTTGAAGTCTGGCAGTAACTCTGCTGTTCAGACGTCTAGACGAAGTTCATGCCACCATCTCAGAACAGAGAAGAGTCTTGATAGGACCTGCACGTCCCCATAACGCCCAAAGACTGGTAAATGGGTTCACACACTTACTACATAAAGTCACCTGACCAAGTCTGCACTCAACAAACTCGAACAGTCACGTAAAATCCGTGATGTGAAAACTCTATTTTCGTTACTTCTTATTCGATTAGTCTCCACCCCTCAATACCTTAATTTAAACTCCTCCTCCTTTTAGAGGTACCGTTTTAAATATAAAACATCGCGAAATCTGGGGATACACAGAACCTCGTGCTGTACACGCTGCTTTTACTGCCTGCACTCCTCATCCAGGAGATTTGTGGAGATTTATTCAGATACGAGGGTGTTAGTAAAGTCAGGTGTTGATGTAGGTGAGAAGGTGAGGAGGCCTGAGGTGCAGTCACAAAGGTGTCTAACAGGGTTGGAGCTCTATAGCAGGAGATCCGCTATCCGCTTTCAAACCATGTACAGCAGATCTTCATGGATTTACTGTATATTTATAAATTAGGGCCGTCCCAAAATATTTAATCACGCACATTTTTAAATGTTCTAAATGTAACTCAAATTAATACTTTGCAATTTTTTTAATACGCTAATTAACATGAGCAAATATTCATCCTTTATGCAAATATATGTTAATTATTAGTGACACCGAACTCAACATAGAGCATGAAGACAAAATATTCTTGTAAATGTTGTAAAGTAATTGGGGTGTTTTAAATCACGTAACATTATCAGGACACCACACACAACTTTTGCTATGTTTCCACACGGACGGGTTTAAGTGCCGGATGTGGTGCCGAATTGAGAATTGTGCATCGTAAAAAAAACAAAAAACAGATGTTTAGTGATAAAAAATAAGTTTTCATTTATTTTTTATATGAGTAAAGAAAGGATGTCGTGAATGAAAGTGTTGCCTTGAAGGTTTTGATTTCGCCTTTTTTATATTTATTTATATTTCAAATAAAAATGGTCAAGCAGAATTGCACCCTGCGTTAGTAAAATTTATCCCGTTAAATTAAATTTTGCATATATATATATATATATATATAAAGTGCATATACTTGTACACAATTTCAAGGTGCATCCAAAGACTGTGTGCCTCTGACTTTGCGGTAAAAGTTTGGAAGAGAAACACATACTGTATGGAAGAAAGATTCGGCTTTTCACTGCTAAGTATCTTCACCATGCAATAACAAAGTCGTATGTGTGTATAATGAGAAAAAAACACGACTGTGATATGAATCATCGAGGATTTAGGTTTGTTACTGAAACCCTGCAGGATCATAGAAACTCAGTCTTCTAGCACAAGCCCCATGAGGCTCAGCACTTCCTGTCCTTGTGACAGCGTTTTGTTTTGCACTGTAACTGAACTGTATTACGTAAAAAAAAAACATCAACAGACGTTTCCTAAAAGTACTGCAGGCAGTTCAATGGTAAAGCGAGTCTCTCACTGATCTCTCATCCTCCCTGTCAGATAAGATAATTGCAACTTCACAATGTGTATAAGAGAAGCTGCTATAAACTCTGCTGTGCAATTCGACAGAATCTGAAGAACTCGGAAGTAAGCAGTTATTCAGCATTTCTGTGGAAGTGAAGGGAAATCTGGGCAAGAGCACAAGTCCAGATAACAAGTGCAGCTGTAATTATTTAGGGGGGGGGAGGGGGGGCAGAACAGAACACAAGGCCGCGTTTATGTAGAATAATTTATTGCACGTCTTTATTATATTTATACGTAAAAGCAACCGAAAGAGATTAAAAGCCTATCGCATATTTACACAAGGTACAAATCTGATACTGTGCCGTTTCCTTTTTCTGCATTATGGACAGGACGTTTACATTACAGCGAAAATACTGCACACAATTTACTCTATTGCTTTTTAAGGTTACCTTCAGCTTTTATTTTTATTATTATTATTATTTTTTTTACAAAATCAGCCAAAATATCGAACACAGGAATAGGAACTTTTTTCTATGTATAAAAATGAGCTCAAACCTCTCCACCTTCTCCAATTATGTGAGAGAACAAGCAATTTTACGTGATCATCATCATCATCATCATCATCCTGCTGCAATGTTTTGACCGTGTTAGAGACCCTGAAAAACATTCTGTAGAGAAAACAGAGAACTTCACTGTTAAAGGTAGCAAAAGAGTAAATCATTAATCATGGCTGTGCAAAATCACACATTTCTGCAGTGCCTTTCTTTAAAAATGACCTTCTGGAGATCTCAAACTTATTATCTGTTCTTTTAAAAAAGGGAAAAAAAAGAGAAAAAATAAAAGTTCCTGCCCAATAATTCAGGGATTGTTTTTGCCAATTGTTTGCCAACAGTGTTTTAGCCAATCAGAGGCCTGTATAAGGATAGGGCTGTCCTCCGAGCATGTTGAGCCGCCCTTGGGGGGGGGGGGGGGGGATCATACAGGCCTCTGATTGGCTAAAACACTGTGATTGACAAGAGCATGTCCCTCCCACACAGAAAGCACAGATCGATTCTGGAGCAATAAAATTGGCACTAAAAACAGTGAGCATTTTTATAAAACATGAGTCACGTTTATTATCATTTCAATTATAACGAAAAAACTAAACACACTGGTAAATAATAAACCGTATTTAACAGTCATTAAAACATTGGTGTGGGGATCAGCCAATCACGCCTGTTGAGTCGATTAGTTCATTAATATTCATAAATCAAAGAAGGAAATGTTTACCAACTAATCATTAAAACCGAAAAAACAAACAAACAAAAAAATTTTTAGGGATTTTTTCTTGTAATCAAATGACATTTTAAATTCATGTTCATGTTTTGTTCCAGACTTTTTTTTTCTTTAGAAGCCTTAAAAACCCTTTGCACAGCCCATATAAGCCTGTGTGTGTGTGTGTGTGTGTTTGTACAAATATTTGGCTCAAACTCCAAATTATTGGTAATTAAATTTTTCTGAATACCAAGAACCTGTCAGGGGTTAAACATTTAACTTGGGTACTCTGGGTACTTGGTGAACTCGGTGTGGGGTTTAAAGCTTCCGAGAAGGGAACCATTTTAGGACCATCTGAACCTCTAACTAATGAGAGTCAAAATAAGATGGAAAATAATAATAATAATAAATGACTCCTGTTTATAAAATCTGCACCTGTTTTTTTTTTTAATGTTTTTATCAAATTTTAAATCAAACCTGTGGCTTCTTTGAAAAAAAAAAAATAATAATAATAATCCAGATCCTCTTTGAAATCAAATCTATTTTTCGAACCTTCAGCGAGTTAAATGTTAAGTCCTGGGAATGGGCGTGTCCTGTGTGTGTCCATGCAATTTTTCATTTAGTAGCTCTGAAACTCATTCGACTAGTTTAAAGAATGCGAAACATAAAAAAAAAAAAAAAGTAGAGCTGACACTCGAGTGCGTGATGATGTAGGTTTTGTTGCAGTTGTGAGGTGAGGAAATTTGCTTACTGGGGTTTTTCTGAACATGTGCTGTGTGTGTTCACAAACAAAAAAAACAAAAAACACAACAACAAAAAAATGTAATTAAATATCTGCTGCTCTTGAAGTGCAAATTTGTGTATTCAGTCCAAGTGAGAAATCCATCCAGGAGAGAGCACCGCTGGACAGACCTACAGCACGTGGTACATTCCTCAGTGTTAAGACCAGTAAAACCGAGCGGGCATTCCCTCACCCACATATTTATAAAAACAACCCCATTCTCCTCTTCATCCTTCTCCTCCTCCTTTCTCACACTCATTCACAGACACGCACACAAATCTCCAATAATCCCACTCGATCGCTCATGCAGTCATAACTCGTCATGCACACAGCACCGTAGCAAAGGACAAAAATCACAATGGTGCTTAGACTGGAAACAAAGATGTGCTTTGAAAGGCATGATCAATAAACCCTTCTGTTGTCAGAGAAAAAACAAATTCAAGAATGTTCTTAAACAAGGAGGAGGTGCGGTGAAACGGGATGAAAGCCACCGCTGTGATGAACAAACAGAAACCAGAACGCAAACCAATCTGACGCTCGGGTTTCAGCTGGTTTCTCGACAACCCGAAAAGAAAAAAAGAAAACAAAAAGGACTAAGAAGTGTCTCAGTCTATCTCTGTCTCCTGCTCCAGGTTCTCCTCAGCATCTGGAGCAGGAATTTCAGTCTCCGCTTTCTTTCTTGCGTGATGTTCAGAAACTTTTGCTGGTTCAGAATCGGAGCGATCGTCTTGGTTTCGAGAATCTGAACTGGAACACGACTCGGGTTCTTCTGGGTGGTCTACAGTGTCCTTGGTGTCCTGTGGGTCGGGCGTGGCATGTGTGTCGGGGTCAGTGAACTGACGCAGGCAGGGTGGGTCCGCCGGGGGCAGCAGGGTGAGCGAGTCGACGCTGAGCGAGTCAGCGTTGGTGTCTGACAGCAGCGAGATGGTGGGCTGGGCGGCGGGGGTCAGACTCGGCGCCAGCGCTGCCATCGGCGCTAAAACAGTTAGAGCAGGTCCGATTAGAAACATGCGACCTGTACAACACAGCTGTCGCTGCACAACAGTAACGCAACTCTGGAAACCGGCTGATGCAGTTCTGTCTTTAATCTTTAGGATTTCTGACTTAAACACTGATCTATAAATTATATTGACTCGTCCTCCAATCTGTGAGACCTTATGACTGTTTCCCTGAAAATGTGATTTTTTGAAGAACAGAGTGGTATTTAGGAGGTCAGTGAGTCACCGGCGTGCGGCAGAGGGTTAAACGCTGAAAATAATTTAAGCATTACGACATGACAGGAAGCAGGTTACTTTTTTTCTTTCCTTTACATGAAATCAAATATTTCCAACATCAAATTAAAGCCCATGCAAGATGTAAGCGCAGGGTTAAAGTGGTGGTGCAGCTAAAAAAAACTAAACAAACAAAACCCAATGTCACTTTTGTAAGGTATTATAAATGTATTATCTTCAGTGTTAGACATTAGGCCACGCCTCTAAGCTAAGTCCAATCTTAATGTACTGAAGAAGAAAGTGATACAGTAAATAAGATCAGATAAGATAAAACTGCTATCTGTGACTTCATTTCCTTTTGTTCTTCTTTATATATGTCATAAGTACAAAAAAAACCCCCCACAGATACTTTTATAATCATTATACTGTCCCCAATCTGCTTGCTTTATCTGTTACTACTCTATCTTTTCAAATGTGTTACAAATTCATGGAATCAAATTTCAGATATTAAACAGGTCTTGGCATTTAAACACTTAAACAATGAGTTACGTTAATGAGCATGTCTGTTCTGGGAAATGTCTCATCCCTACATTGTGCTATTTCCTTTAATTGTGAATGGTCATAAAAAAAAAAAACGAACAAAAGCAAAACAAAATAAATTCCAGCCACACTCATGATTTACATTATAACCTGAGAGGAAACCAGTGTGTTAGTTTGATTTATTTTGCATCACCGCAAAGCAAAGTGAGGAAGTGTACAGGCTGTTAGTGCACACGCCGAGGAGAGGCCGAGGAAAAGGCAGCAAGCGAGAGCGCTGACATGCCTGGGTGTGGAGGTCTAAACCCACTCTCCGGCATCGTCCGAGAGAGAAAACGCACACCTCCGGCCCTCGCTTCCAGACCTGACTAGAGGAGAACAGAGGGTGGGAAACGTCACAAGGGTGGGAAAGAATACAATTATGAACTGATCATAAAACCTGGAGGAAAATCAGAAAATACACTACTGTGCGCAAAAACTATGTGCACAATGGACCATCACAAAGTCGATTTCATAAATGATTCCTCTTTTTACAACCGATTCGAACACACCACGAAAAGCTCCTTCATACAAAAGCTGCACAATTCTCAGAACTCAGAACACCAGTGCACTCAGTGTGCAAGTAAGATGCAATAGTACTATGTACCTTTACTTATATTTACACTCTTATTGTACACCTGCAGTTCACTACATGCTAATATACTTGTTATAGATGTAAATGCATGTGTGTATATATATATATATATATATATATATATATATATATATATATCATTTCTGCACACACTTGTAAATAATACTATCTTTCTTATGCCTTATTATTACTATTTTTTATGTTTTTTATTTGCTGTAATTTGCTGTAGTCTGCCCTTAAGTGCTGTAGTATTCACTTAAGTATTTCATTGTACAAAATGTGACTGAAATCTATACATATGACCAATAAAACTTGAAACCTGAAACCTGAAAATCCGGCAATAGTTTGAGGAATATGAATTGAAATGTAATCGTGTGAGGGGCACATACTTTAGATTTAGTATGCAAATTTATCATGCAAAAAAAAAAATACTAAATAAATAAATAAATAAATAATCTGTTCTGGCGTAGCGCACCGGCGTAGCACAGGCACTGTGTTTCTACAAACTCATCTTGTACGAATCATCTTCCAGGGGAAGAGGAGGGCAATGACCTTAGAACGTCACCTAAAGGTCAGTCTGCTTTTGTTATGCCTAATCGTCGAGTCTAAACAAAAGCTTAAAAGAAAGATTAGTAACGAAATAAAAACACCAAATGTGTGATTGTGTCAAACGCCTCCAGTTTCAGAGACTAAACTCGTGTAGGAGAATCGAAGAAGCCACAACACACCACCTTATCACCTCTAACGTCTTCTTCTGGGTCTGCAGTTTCGAGACGCTCGATGGTTTTTTAGGTTTTTCCAAAACCACACACACACACACACACACACACACACACACACACACACACACACACACACACACACACACACAAGTGTATGTTTGGTACATAGCAAAAACCTTTGAAATGGTACTAAAATGTACTCCAACACTTATTAAGTATATATTTCTTCATATTATCAACACTGTAGGTCTAAAATAAAATAAAATAAATGCACGTTTGTAAAACTTCTGCAATGTAGTTAAAAAAATAAATGACTTTTGTAGGCCATTATACATTATAATATAAAATATTTATAATTAATTAATAATTTTCATTTAAAATTATCATCTACAATATTATATTTATACTTCTACTGAATATTTTGATTACACCAGAGGTAATGATACGTCGATCTTAAAGCTCAGGATTACATTTTAAACCTCACAGTAATCCTGGCCTGTGTCTCCACTGAAAACGGATGTAGTCCCACGGATGTAGTCGCATTTAGACCTCTGCATCTGAAATCGCACTCAAAGATCAAAGTCTGCCGTCAGAGCAGTCATCTGATATATTGTAAAAGCAGTGTTCTGGGAAATTCTTGGAAAGAGCTCGTTACGCATTAATCCCTGCTCGGAGCAGGAGCTTGGATATAGACTGAATGTGAAGCATGAAGTGAGCGTTTTTGCGAAAGCTCCGAACACACTGCAGCGCAATCAAAAGCAAACAGCTTCTGATAGGAGTCTGCCCTCGGAGGATTTTTATACTGGTATCGCATTTACATTACAGCTAGGAGACAAAGTCAGGATTGTGAAAATGAACTTTTCTTCAATAGACAAATAAATAAATAAAATGTAGTGACCTTCACAATAACCTACACTACAGGGACAAAAGTGTAGGTAGTGTGTGATTCTTCCACCAAAATGTTAACAAAAGCATTAGCAGGCTCGAACATATAAACACTGATTTATTTTCTTTTTATGTGTTGTGCAACGTGACGGCGAGACAATAAATCACTCGTTTAATGGCATTTATACTCCGATTTGAAGCGACCTGATGACAGATCTCACACAGTTCTGTCCCTTTTTTTTTTTACAAACAAAATATTCATTAATAAGAATCAAGCAGGAGTGTGTGAGGAGAGCTGCAGCTTCCTGCACTTAACTACAGTTGGAAAAGTGTAGGAGATTGTACACACCGTACACACCGTACACACCGTACACACCGTACACACTGCACCGAGCGGTTTGTTCAGGAGGGCGTTTACGTCAACGATGTGAATTTAAATATTGTTGCATAGACATTTTTTTTTAGCCGCATCTTGTGCAAAGACAAGCGTTCCAGCGAATCGTGCCAAATGTAATCCGAAAATAAATTCCAGCCTTTTACAAAGCAAACAATCCAATCAATTTTAACTGTGGGAAATGTGCCAAAGCAGCGTTCACGTAGCAGATCTGAGGGAGGGCACAAAGTCTCTGAGTGGCATCTGAGACAACTGCCAGGTGTGTGTGTGTGTGTGTGTGTTACCTGACATGCTGTGTGTAGACACTCCGCTCATGGTGATGGACTCGGAGTGAGCTGTGATGCTGGAGCTGGAATTTGGAGAGGAGCTGCGCTGCTGGGCGACATGAGCCACTGCAAAACCTACACACACACACACACACACACACACACACACACACACACAGAGAGTTAACACAGAACTGTCACGTGTCAATATCTCTATACATAAATACAATTTTTACTATATTTTATACTTTATCGTTTTTAAACTTTATCAGATCGGGTTTTACACAATTGTAAACGAGATTTGCATCCAGTCACTACATAATTATAAATATATTACAAACATATTGTGTATAATTTTACTTGTTTTTAAAAAATAAAAATGCTATAACACACACTGTCACTTATTTCATGACTTTTCCAATGAGACTAACGGCGCTCAAAGTTCTACACTTCGCTTCAGAACACATCGGTCTCTTGCACAAATTATTCAGAATTAAAGATTTCTAAACCTCAGGCAGTTCTGCTAAATTTCCACAGAAAATGTCAAACTATCAACATCAAAACTGCTGCAAAATGCTAATAATAACACCATGATGGTTCAAGGGTGTACATGATGATTTTACTCAGGCTACTCAGAATCTTCCACTCCGAATCACATGAGGCATATCTTCATAGATCTGAAAAGACGGCCTGTATTATTTTGCGCCTTTAACTTTTTTGGTGAAGAACCACATATGGAAAAGTCATGTGTCCCAATACTTTCATATATTTTACAGCTTTCTGATATGAACGACACAAGCGTCTAAATGATTCAGATTTTATTCCACATTAGTGAACGCGAAACACTTGCCATTTCGCATGACAATGTGCGGATGAAAGCGCACCTGTGTGATTCGAGGTAAGTGGGCGGAGCTTACAGGTGATCAAAAAGACTATAACCCCCACCTAACTGTCAATCATTCCAGATGTATTTGATGACTGGCTCATATTTAGGTCCGTGAGATGTTTTAGGCATATTTTTTGTGTTCATTTACGAACTTTCAGTTTATTCCTCATGCCATCTCCGGGAGTTTTTTCTAGCCGCAGTCGATTCTGGCTCGTTCTTTAGAGATATTATAAGGAACAAACTTATAAGCACTAATCTTTTTCTTTTATACAGCTTTCGATCCGCTTCATGACAATTTCCATTGTTAAAAAAATGCTCGACAAATAAAACTGAATCGAATTATATTGAATGGAGCAAGATGGAGTTCTTAGGGGTGCTAATGCACGGTGGTGAACGGATGATGGTTTGGGCAGGTTTTGGAGCCAAAGGACCTGGAGAACTTTGAGATGGCCTTGAACTCCTCCGTATACCAAAGAATTCTAGAGTGAGGCCATCGACAGCTACAGCTCGGCCGTTACGGGGTCATGCAACAAAACAATGATTTCAAACACGCCAACGAATCTACAACAAAAGACCAGTCCAAGTCCATGTTGTGGCAGGAGCTTAAGAAATCTGTGAAAAAAACCCCACACAAACCTCAAATAACTGAAGAAACATTGTAAAGAATGGAAAGAGTGACCAAAAATTTCTCCACAATGATGCGAGAGACGGTCCCACAGAACACAGTTTATTAGAGAAAAAAAGGGTTTGACAAGCTGTTACACCATAAGGGCGTACTTAGTTTTTCACACGTGGTTTCTCCATTTCAGGATGATATTTGTAATAATATATAATGACACATGTTGTTCACCTGAGGTTGTATTCACCTCATTCTATCACTTGATAAGGACCAGATGAGTTTTATGATGTTTTATGATCTCTCTCTCTGCCTGATATAGTGTTGGTCCCCTTTTTGCAGCATTAACTTCAAACAATTTAATCTACAGGAGCTCGTCTGTTGGATCGAACCACACACACCAGACTTCGCTCCCCAGGTGCATCAATGAGCCTCAGCCACCCACGACCCTGTCGTTCACCACTTTTGATAGATACTGACCACTGCAGACCAGGAACAGCCCACAAGACGCTCTGACCCAGTCGTCTAGACGTCACAATTTGTCAAACTCCCCCAAATCCTTTCGTTTGCCCATTTTTTTTCCTGCTTTTTAACTTTGAGAACAAAATGTTCACCTGCTGCCTAATAAATATATCCACCTACTAACAGGTGCCATGATGAAGAGATCATCAGTGTTCTTCACTTCACTGCTCATAATATTATAACGTCATAATGTTATGCCTGATCAGTGTGTGATCAGTGTGTGATCAGGCATAACATTACACACACACACACACACACACACACACACACACACACACACACACACACACACACACACACACAATAATGCTATAGAGGTAGAGGCCTATAAGTAGGTGGATTACCAATCCTGCCCCACACACACTCACAGGAAAGGGGAGGGGGTTTTATTCTTCATGCTGGTACTTTTTTCTTGGTGATTTGGTGTCGGTGGTAAAAATGTGGTGTGTAATGATAAGAGTGACATCACTCTTCAAATGAATGTTTTATTTCTTTAAAAAAACCAAACAAAAAAAAAAAACCCGGAGGACTTCCCTAAACCGATTGCGTACGTCAATGGCATAAAAAAAAAAAAAAAAACAAAGAAAGAAAGAAAAAAACAAAACAGACATCTGAGCATTATTTTACCAAAAGTGATACAATGTCTAACCTGGTAACAAGCGATCAGTATCAGTAAGAAAAAATGTCAATGAGATAAACATCAGCCAAACCTCTTCTCTTTCTTATTTCGGTTTGAACAAAGATAGAGTAAGGGTGATTATTCTTTTCTATTGTATTACAGAATGCCAACAGATAAACAGCTATTAGAGAAATCATTATAAACTTTACTATACCACTTATTATAACATCCAGGTTGTTTTTTTTTTCTTCACCCTCTCGAGCAAAGAAAGAAGAAGTAAAGGAAGTATGATCTCGGTGGCATGCGAGATTCAAAGGAAGCCATGTAATGAAACTCTGACAGACCACACACCTGAGGAGAAGTGCTTCAGAAATTCTGGAGAAATCTAAAGCAGTATGTAAAAATAGTGAGCCATTTGTTTAAAGAGAGTGTGTGTGTGTGTGTGTGTGTGTGTGTGTGTGTGTGTGTGTGTGTGTGTGTGTGTGTTTGTTTGTTAAAGAGAGAAGAGAGTCACCAGTTCTTACTTATAAACTTTACTATGGAATAGACACTTAATGTTAGTCATTGTTAGATTTTAGGAAGTGAAGGTTTCTGTGAAGATTCCACTCCATCACACGTTATCAAAACCATGTACCCTTAAATACAATACACAGACGAAAGTTTGTGGAGAATGACCCTAAGTTTCCTATGTTCTTCTTAATCATCCCATTCAGTCCCTATTTTACTGTTATAATAACCTCCACTCTTCTGGGGAGATGTTCCACTAGATTTTCAAGTGTGGTTATGGAGATTTGTGCTCATAAGGTTGAGGTCAGAGCTCTACAGCAGGCCACTTAAGATCTTCCAAACCAACCAGTGTAAAGCAGATCTTCATTAAGCCGGCTTTGTTCACAGGGGCATTATCATTATTCAAGATACTCTTTTAATACCCAATCAGGTTACAGCGCTTTTGCTAATGAGTCTAATTCAAAATTATTATAATTTTTCCTGAAAATGGTATATTTCCTAATTTTACACATTTGATAGGCTTTCTATGTTCTATTGGAGATAAAATATGGGCTTATGAGATCATGTCATTCTGTTTATATTTACATTGTACACAGCGTCCAAACGTTTTTGGAAGTAGAGCTGTACTTATATTTACTGCTTTAGTTTTCCATAGATGGACATTTTAATTTTTAATTTACATTTTTTTTATCATTCCTAAATATTCCTTCTTATTAGTAATAGATTCAAATAAATTTTATTCTTTGTAATAAAAATTGAATAAAAATAATTAATATTACTTATAAATTTGTTATATAAACTATCATCTTTCAGTTTTTAACTCGTTATTTAAATTATCTTCTATTTAATCTTCCTTATAATATTTACATACACAGTGATCATCAGAAGCTTTATCAGATTCCTACTATCAGGTTTTACACACACACACACACGCACACGCACACACACACACACACACACACCACACACACACACACACACACACTCCAGGATAGAAGCAGTGTCAGGAGGACTCCTGTTTTAATTAGATTACCTGGAACTCTATCCACTGAGGCGAAAGCTGGACCTCGCCGCGCCTGGTCGTAGAAACGGAAGGGCAGCTGTGACGAGGACGAGGATGCAGATGTGGAAGAGGACTGTCCGAAGCCTAGCACTTCAGAAGAAGGCTGTACAGGAAGGTCAAGTAGAGCTGCACGAACAAGGAACAATAATAAACAAATATGTTGATATCTGAACTACATAATGTATAAATCATGATAAAACATGAGTTCATCTTTATTACTATAGAAAGGAAATGTGGGTATATTTTAAAGTATGCAGCTTGAATAGCAGTACAGATTTACTGTCCTCTAAAAAATAATAACATACAGCCGTTATTGTCTAAACAACTGGCAACAAAAGTGAGTCCACCCTCAGTAAACATGTCACAACTGTCAAAACTGTGATCCTCACATTTATGAACCATCTATTGACTCCCCATACGGCAAACAAGTTCATCAAAACTCATCAGACCAAAAGGACAATGATCTAATATCCATTTCTGGTGTTTCTTGATCTTCATGGAGCAAGTCTTTTCTGCTTATTGTTCTTTCGGAAGTAATGGTTTCTTTGCCGTAACTATACCCATGAAGGCTGACTCACGCAGTCTCCTCTGAACAGTGGATGTTGAAACACGTCTGCGATTTGAACGCCGAGAAGCTTTTATGTAAATTGGTGTTGTTTGAGGCTGGTGTTTCTAATAAACTTGCCCTCTGCACCAAAGGTAGCTGTTGGTCTTTTTTTTCCTGGGAAAATCCTCGTGAGAACATGTTTATTCAAAGCGTTTAATGGTTTTTGGAGACTGCACTTTCGAATGCATTTAAAGTTCTTGAGATTTTTCGGACTGACTGACCTTATAGCGTATTAAGAACACAAAAAAAATGAGCTCTTGACAAGGCAAAGTGAAAACCATTCCAGGTGACGACCTCGTGAATCTGATGAGAGAATACCATGAGTTTGCCAAGCTGTCATCAAAACTAAATGTAGCTGCTTTAGACAAATCAAAAATATAAAACATATTCTTGTTGTTTAACACTTTTTGGATATCTATTAATGTACAATTTAGCAAATAATAACAATAAAAAAATAAACTAAAGGAGAAGGTTTTGTATTCAATACGTATTGTATTTCAATAGACATTAAATATATTTGTTATTATTTATAAAATAAAAAAAAATACACCATATAATTGATCATATATATTGAGATATATAATGTATTATTTTTAGAGATATATTTTTTTATTATTTTATTACAATAATTATACTATATCTAGTATATTTAAATGTAACCATAATTTAATATTCAATGTAATATTTAATTTAAAATTTTTATATTATTTTATTATCATCCATTACAAGCAGTTATACTGGAAACAAAACCATACGCATGCTTTATAACATATATGTTGTATTTTAATGAATTTAAAATATTCTGTGTGGTGCAGGAGCATAAGAAAAGCTTGTTTCTACTTGTTAAGTAGATCTTTAGATGGTGTAGCGTCGTTCATAAGGTCTTTAAGGTCTGAAGTTTGGAATGTGCCATAAGACTCAGGTTTTGTTTGCTGTAATAATCTTCTAAACTCTCATTATTAGAGTGTTAGTATTAAAAATCTAACAATGAGTAATTCTGAAAAACACACAGTAAGCTTCTAAAAAAAAAAAAGTGACATATGACCTTGATCATATTTAGACCGAACCAAATCTGCATTTGATTTTGGATGGCCGTACGTAAAAGGTAAATACCCTCAGTAACCAAAGCTTAAAGACACGTGTGAGCATGTTTAATGTGATGGTTCTGACCCGCTATCCTTTGCATCTTCATCCTGCGAGCCTGGATGCGTCCTTTAGCCAGCCGTTGCTTGGCGATGATGCAGCGGATGTGGTCGGCAAAGATGAAGGAGGCCTGCAGGATGGGTAGGGG
The DNA here is from genome assembly GCA_039877035.1 of Silurus lanzhouensis. Classification (NCBI taxonomy): domain Eukaryota; kingdom Metazoa; phylum Chordata; class Actinopteri; order Siluriformes; family Siluridae; genus Silurus; species Silurus lanzhouensis. The sequence goes on from JBCEWE010000096.1 coordinate 682,309, forward strand.
TTTGGCGTGAGGGTTGGAGGTTGGTTTGTGGATGGTGATGTTCAGGGCTCTGCTGTCGTCCTCCACCCCCGATACCTGCATGTCCTAGAACAGAGGAACCACATACTTCTTACTCATTCATACTACAGTCTAGACATGGACCATTAACGTTTTATTGTCAACGTGTTTTTTCATATCATTCTAAAAAAAATTTAAAAAATCTAAACAAATTAATTAATAAATAATTTAATGTTTTTACTGTGATTTCCATTAATCTAAAAAAAAAAAAAAAAAAAGTATGAATTATTTTTTTGAATTTATTATGTATGTCAAGTGGTTTTTTAAATTTTTTTATAACTTACCATAAAATAATGTAACAAATTTATTGTAACTTCTTGCTAAATAAAATCACAGTATACATGTAGATTAATATACCTTCAATGGAGCACTGTGACACCTGACTTCTCCAGCCAGATGTGGTTCTTTGCCACAAAGATAAAGGCACACAGCTGTACAGGGTGTCTCTGGAGGCACCATGAAATGTTCCCATTACTTGAACTAGGAAACCCAAAACTGTTCCAACTTCATGAAGATGTGCTTTATGTAGTGAGGAGTGGAAGATCTTGTGTGGCCTGCTACAGAACCCTGATCTAAACACTATGGAACACCTATGGGATGAATTGGAATGCTGACTGGAATGCTAATCCAGTACTTGACTTTATTACCACCTTTGTGGCTGAATGAATCATAACAAGCACAGAATGTGGTGGAAGATCTTCTCAGAAGCGTGGAGGTTATTATGAGAGTAAATGGGGACTACATGTGGAATGAGATGCTGAAAAATAACACATTTAACTGTGATTTTCTGCATATGAATATCAGCCCTTGTCATCATCTCCAGTTTTTAGTTTGTCCTACATCCATGTCCATTAGATAACAGCGTAACTGAAGCATGAAAACAATTCACATTCAGCAAATTCACCTGCAGAAGACCTGCGAACTTGACAACTCCCCAGCCCAGACGCTTGGTCTCGGGTTCCACCAGACTCATCTGATAGACGTCTACAGCCAGGAACCTCTGCGCCTGAACGCCGTCTTTGCTCACCACCATGCAGGCGATCAGGTCGCTGTTATCTGCGTACAAACACAAACGACTGTTTTTGTTTTTTTTGGTTATTATTGTAGTTTGTTCAGTTACATGGGACGTACAGTGAGGTTGTACTTTCGCTTGCATTTAATGAAGCGTCTGAGAACGGCACACGCAATTGTTACACAACTCCAAGGAATTTAGGTCACCGGACAAATAAAACGTGCACAACTGTTAGAGTGGAAAAACGTGAAGCGCTACTAAGCATGACATGTAGAAAATGTGACACGGTGGAAAAAAAAAAATTTTTAATGCTGACTTTTGTGTTGCTTCAATGATTTACTGAGAAGCACAAAGCTGAAAGAAAAAAAACCCAAACCAAAACAAAAACAATGTGTGCTGAATTTCGTAGAAAATTCAAATAGACACGAACGCTGCAACATTCAAAAAAATCTCTTATGAACAGATCTGTGGAGAGCTGCAGTGATGGTTATCCTTCTGGAACTTAGTCCCATCTCCAAACAGGCTCTCCAGTGCTCAGTCAGAGTGATCATCCGGTTCTTGGTCACCTCTCATACTAAGACCAACGATGACCTAATTTGGTCAGACCACCAGTTTTTGGAAGAGTCCTGGTTGTGCCACACTTCTCTCATTTGAGAATCAGGAAGGCCACAGTGTTCTCGGGAATCATCAGTGCAGCAGAAATGTTTTGTAGTCTTCCCCAGAGCTGTGCCTTGCAACCACAGGCAGTTCCTTTCACCTTGGCTTTTACTCTGATAAGAATTATGAATTGTGAGGCCGTCTATAGAGAGGTGTGTGCCTTGAAAAATCGAATCCAATCATAACATTTCCACAGGTGGACTCTAATCAAGGTGTAGAAACATCTCAGCAATAATGGGAGGCACCAGAGATAAATTACTGCTGCAAAGGGTCTAAAGACTTATGCACATGTGATATTTTAGTTTACATTTTAATACATTTACAGTCATTTTTAGAATTCTGTTTTTACACTGTCATTATGGGGAACTCGGAGAATTGGTATCTGCTGAACTGAATTTCTTGTTCTCCTTTTTCAACAGGCCAATTTGGTAGGAAATGCCTGGGAAATGTCTGGCAAACATTAGATGCATCAGCAATAAAATGTCAATGTGTGTCAACTGAGTCATTCTGAAATGAGACTGTGCTTGTGTGTGTGCGCATATGTTCGGCGTAATGTTACCATGTTAATATGTCTCAAGAAATTCCAGGAACTGCCCGATTTTCCCACGGTTGACAAATTCATCTGAAATTCGACCAAACGACGCACGACTAAGGTTTCAACAGAAATAATACACAGAGCAGCTGAAGTCATTGCTGCTTGTTTAAAGTCGATAAGGTGTCTGACGTTGGGATAACGCATAGATCTGAGTTTTTCTCAACACTCCGCTGAGTCATTAAGAGCTTTTTCATGAAACAGTGGTGTGTTGTTCTCTACTGTCTCCTCGACCACACACAGCGTGTGAAGCTGCTCTCTAGGACTGGCTGGAGACGACTCGAGAGTCTCATTTTTAACAATGCGTTTTATGGATAAAGGAAATAAAAAGGTGTCTCTTCCTCACACTCGCCTGTCGAGATGAGCATGACTCAGCTTGACTGACTTTTAAATGAAGTCACTACACTTCTCTAGAACTGGCAACCGTTTCGTGTTGAGTGGACGAAGGTTACGCTGCGGCGTTTAGAACAAAAAAACAACAAAAAAAAAACTAACCAACGACTGCTAGCTGGTTGTACAGGTCAAAGAGAACCAAGCCGAGAAAAAAGCAATGAGCAAAAACAAATATAGTGAGTCAGGACTAACGTAGCAAAGCAAAAGATTACATCCCGAGTCAGAGGGCTAGCTTAGCAAGATGACCAAGCTAGCTAAATAAACTAACCCTAATAATGAACAGATTAACGACAGATTCAGATGATGGGGAAAGCATGTGGTTTTTTCCCCCTAATTTACATAATCCTAAATATTTATAAATTCTTATGAAGTGCTAGAAATGAAAGTGAAAGAGAAGAAGTGCATATGGACTATTCTTTTGATCTTGTTGAGGAATAAACATAAAACAATATTTCTTAAATGCATTGTTGTGTGAATCATAGTGTGTGTGTGTGTGTGTGTGTATACACAGGAGACGAAAAAAAAAAAGTGTTTCCTGCAACTTTATAAATAGCACCGATGACATCAGTAGCATCTGCCAGTGTGTGTGTGTGTACACGAGTGTGTGCGTCTGCGCAGTCACTGAAGGGCTTTTTCCATCCACTCACCCATTACTGGAGGTCCTCAGGGGCGTGTTTATTAACGCACACCCCTCAGAACAGATCTGAATCGACAGATGCCATTGAAGTGGTAAAGAATGATCATAATGTCATCATCTCTCTCTCTCTTTCTCGCTTTGCATCATTTCCAGAAATGGAAATTACTTAAGTCTTTTCTTTTTATTTTAACGTTTGTGATGCAATCGGATACGGGATCTAATCGAACAGATTGCGAGAAAAAAATAACAAAATACGTCTAAATCAAACACGAGAAAAAAAAACCTGTGCGTTTTTTCTTCCTCTTCTGAATACTTCTCTGGAAACTGATGTAACCGGTAACAGGTAGCGCCAACTTCCACAAACACTTAGTTAAAGAATGAAGAATGACCTCAGTTCCCTTTCATGGTGAATAACTCAGCAAGAACATGATGTGTATGTGGGTGTGTGTGTGTGTGTGTGTGTGTATGTTTGTATGTGTGTGTGTGTGTGTATTAATAATAAACTTCTTCTAGAATAGGATTATGATTTGTATAAATTATACAGTACATGCTCATATACGAGGTGCTATTAAAAAAGTTTCAAGACATGCCAACAGATGGCTGCATGAGGCTGCACGCACAGTCACAGGCAGCACCGACCTTCATAAATTAGTGTGCCAAAAGACATTGTCCTGTGTACATTGGGAGCTGTGCAACTGGTGCTATTCTGACCACGTGTGCACACTGTCACGGAGATCTCTTCAAGAAGATGAAGATTGCACAAACAAAAAAGTAATACTCAAATCTGTATTATACAGATTTGGAGGCAGGCTACAAATGTTGTGGTGTCACAACATAAACTCCAGCCCTGAGAACCAATCACGCTTTATATGCAAATTTAACACAGTCACTGTTAAAGTTTCCAATTTTTTACAAGAGCAATTATGCAAAATAAATAATAATAATAATAATAATAATAATAAGTTTTCCAAAACAGCACTTCTTATCCATTTATAATTACATTTAATGTGAAGTGGAACTGTGCAAATATTTAGTTTTGTAAATTCACATTACGTCAAACGCTCTTTCCTGAAGTTATCAGAAAAAAAACATTTTAAAAATAAAGTAATACCCTAGAAGCGAGAGCCTATTATAATCAGATCAAGGGTTTTAATGTGAACCAGTGAAACACCGTTTCTGAAGAAAATGTCTGGTGTCTTTTTTTAGCGTGTGTAGGTGCAGACTTAACAACTTTTACTGTTAGACATCTGAGGTCTAAAGGAAAACGGTGCGATGTGAACCCTGCCCACGACGACGCCTGCTGAGATAATTTCATGCTACATCCATTAAGCCCCTCGGTGTAGGATGCTAGGGGTGAGTCATTTCACCCGGGGGTGAGTCAGTACACCCACACAACTGTACTCTTTACCTGTAAGAGTGAGAGCCGAGGGGGAACTGCACCTGAACGCTTTAGAGGAAGTGACACAGAAGGGGTTAAAAACACACACACACACACACACACACACACACACACACACACACACACACACACACACACAGTCTCACATACATAGTATTATTACCTTCATACCTTATAATATGGACAAAACCTACACTACATGGACAAAATTATTGGGACACCTGACTTTTCCAGCCAAATGTGTTTCTTCTTCAAACTTCTAACAGAAACTTGTAGGCACACACTTGTACAGGACGTCTTTGGATGCTGTGGCAGGAAATTTCCCTTCTCTTGAACTAGGAGACCCAAACCTGTTCCAGCATAACAATGTCCCTGTGCACAAAGCCAGCTCCATGAAGATCTGATTTACATGGTTTGTAGAGGAAGATCTCCAGCTACAGAGCTCCCTACTGAACATGATGAATGTTTCATGCTGACTGCCCCCTAGGAATCCTTTCCTCACCTACATCAGCACCTGACTTTACTAACACCCTTGTGGATGAATAAATCTCTGCAAAATCTTCAAACACTTTAGTGGAACATCTGCCCAGAAGAGTGGGGAAACTAAAAGGTGGAATAGGATGTTTGTTTTGATTATATAAATGCACAAACACACCCATAACACATTTGAAAGAACATATGGCTGCAAAAGTCGTGTCCTAATAATTTTGGTATTTCACGCTGACGTCATTCCTTTAAATAGATTGGGGTGACGGTAACTTACTGTAACCATAGCAACCGCCTGTTATAATGTATACAGAAGGACTTAATGCTCCATGTTTCCGTTTTCTCGACTGATTCTCGACGTGCGCTGGGGAAAACGAGGAACCGGAAACCAACTCTGAATTAAATAAATAAATAACCGTCTGCTCTCAATCAATGGATAAAACAATCTGATCAGCACCGTCCTATAATCCGACGAACAAATAATCAAAATGTCCTCTTTTGACTCATCGCATGAGCCCATTCACTCACCAGACCTGAGCGACCCGTGTATCGTTTTTAATAACGGAAAAAAAAAAACATCCACATGAAACTGAGAAACAAGCAGAAGAATTTTAATTAGTAAACGAAGAAGGAGTGACGTGAGTGTTTGTGGTGCGTGTGGTGGATGTTCTGTAACTGTAAAATACTTTTTTTTTTTTCTTCTGGAAAACGAGGGACATAAAAAAGATTAGAGACGCCACAGAGTGGTGATGACAGATGATGTGCAAGAAAGAAATAGAAAAAAAAAAAAGAGGTTTTGAGGTGATCCAGGTAACAGATCACGTAGATGGTACATCAAAATGCTCTTTATACAAAAGTCCACAAATAACAAATAAGTAAGGTACAGGTGTTCGTCATGTTTAGCGATGAACCGTGACGCGGGACAGGATAACATCAACTTTCAAAATAACCTCAACTACAGAAATCATTTCTTATAAATCAGGTTATTGATTAATAAAGAAATGTCTGGCTTTCGAATCTGAGCCATGACACGATAACGCAGATAAGACCTGATTAAAGAGCACAAACAGAGATGATGTTGGTCAGATGACTGAATCGTACCGTTCCATTAGATCAGATAAAAAAATTAAAATTTTTTAAATAAGCGTTTGATCAGATCTTGTAACAAACAAGAAAAACTGGAGTGGGTTTCCTTCTTTTTTTTTTTTTTTTATTACATTTGCAGTATGCAGAAGTGATTTCTGAATGGAAGCTCAGATTGTGATTCCAGCTATAAATTTATTTACATTTACATTTACATTTGCGGCATTTGGCAGACGCCCTTATCCAGAGCGACTTACAACTGAGCAGGGCAGGGTTTTAGGGCTTTTGCTCAAGGGCCCAGCAGTGGCAGCTTGGTGGTGGTGGGATTTGAACCTGTGATCTTCTAATCCAAAGCCCAATGCCTTAACCACTGAGCTACCACCTCCCTTTTAATAAATTAATTAATAAATTTATTAATTTTTTTCAATATTAATATCAGAAATGAGGAGGCAAAATGACAAAACAATTTGGAAACATGTAGCTGTGTATATTTAAAATTCGATTGTTTCATATTAAAGGATATTCTAATTGAATATATTTAGATGTTGGACCAGTGTGTTTCATAGGAAAAGTCATTTTCTTTTAGCAGTGTGAGACTCACTTAGGTCGAGGACGTCATCGGTTTTGATGAGGTCTTCGGGGCGTGTCAGGGGCAGCTGTGTCTCCGGTTCTCCTTGCAGCTGCAGGGACAGAGCTCGCAACATGAAGAACACCCGGATAGCCTGTAGATGAACCAAACACACTTATTTCTCCTGTCCATATCCATCTACATCCTCATATCCAGTATACATCCTAATAACAGTTTATTTGCACCAACACACATTTACTGTACTGGTCAGTGCTGCACTGTCAGTGTGTTTATTGTCTTATTGTTTTCTAGTTAGTTTTGTGCCATTTAGCGTTCATTCATGTGATTTTTTGTAGCACCTTGGTCCTAATGGACAGTGTCTACACATAGACGAGTCCCTCCTCTCTAACACACAGCCCTTTTTAAATCTAGTCCCTTAAATCAAGCGTGAACGTCAGCTCCCGAGTGCCACAACAGAAAATAATTTACAGTCATACAGAAATCGTGAGTTTGAATCCCGACGATGAGACCTGGTCATGATCTCATGGTGGGAGGGGTTTACCCCCCCTCATGTCAATTGCAAGTGGGGGGGTGGGGGGGGGGGGGTAAAAGGCTAACTGGTGGGTGGAAATCAACCAAAACCTGATTAGTGTGAGAAGAAAAAACCCACTACACTCCAAACATAATAATTATATAATATTCAGCTAAAGGTCATCAGATTTGTGTATAAAAATAAAGCTGTACTTCAGTAAAACTGTCCTGTTTTCTGTCTTCTATAACTGATGGTTTGTTGTGTGGAACTGATGATGTAAGGAAACGATTAAACCTTTATTTAAAAAAAAATAAAAATAAATAAAAAATAAAAAAATCTACTACTTCTCTATTTTTACAGTGTTGAATTGATAAATGTCTTTGTTTGTGTTCATTCTCAGTGGAGTTCAGTATCTTGTAATTGTCTACAGCACTTAAAGGTGCTCTATAAATAGATATGACCCTGAGAATGCTTACTCAAAGCTGGACAGGCTGCACCCTGATGGATTTTATGGTGAAACTAAAAGGCTTCCTGATAACTTCCATGGAAAGAAGGGCTTCACCGAGGCAGGCCAAATTTTGCGAGCAGGTGGAGGCGCATTGGCATACACGCCTTCGAGAGCGAATATAATGAGTCCCATCAGGAGTTCCAGCAGCGCACGCGATTCTCAGAACTAAATTATAGCTGGAGTTCCCTGGAAGCTTTCGAGAGACACACTGTGCTCTCTGCTAAGCCATGTGATTAATTACCCTGGACCACGAGGGAGGAGACGAACAAGCTGTACAGTATGTCGACGGGCCTTAGCTGCTTATTCATTGTGTTCCTCAGACACTAGACAGGTTTTTCCTGACGCTACTCCTGTTTTTGTGTAGTTACTGACCCATATTCACCTTTGTGTTTATAAATAGCAAGGTTAGTTTTTTTGTTTTCGATCTGAAAAAAGCCACAAAGAGACGGAAATGTTTTTCAGATTACAATTACACTGATTCCTCAACAGTAGATTTCCTAAGAATGTACAGGTAGTTATCATTTAATGATATATTTAAATAGGAACAAAAAAAACCTGAGAACACGGCACACATAAAGCCTATTGTGCGACATGTCAATCAAATGTAACCACTCCAAACCTAGGTGATTTGTTCTGTACAAACCCAAACAGCTCAGAAACAACTATCCCTCCTATACAGGACTTTTCCTTTCACTTGATTTATCACCGAAAGGCAAAATTATGGCTTGTGTAGAAGTTTATGATGATTCCTATCTTGAAAGCTCTCATCATTAACTACAACAACAAAAAAATAAAGAAAAAAAAAATCCTGGCTCTGAAAGCTGTAATTATACTTTCATTCAATTACTTCATTCATGAGTCTAAACATTGAAAGCGCACACAAATAAAATGTCAACCATGACCTCCGAGCGCCTTCCACGTCATTTACGTGGTGAGACAGGGTGGAGACCAAAAAAAAAAAAAAAAGAAAAAAAAAAAGAGTGTGGGGTTGACTTGCTTATAAAACTGGTTTCTGTGTTTTCAGACGAAAAGATCTCTCACATTCTCTCATGCTCATTTTCAGACCTGTAACTGACCCAAAACCAAAAAATATGCAGATAAGTCTCTTAGACTCTTTTAGTTATCTTAAATCAAAAACTTCAGTTAAAATTCAGTTTTGTTTTCCAGTAACATGTTTATTTCTCTGTTAATGTACCTGCAGAAGGTTCAGTTTAAACCTTTAAATGTTTAATGAATAAATATTTTATTAGCATTTAAGTTTAACTTTTTGTTCAAAATATCGTGAACATAATATCGAGACGTGTGAGCCGAGTGTATCGTTACACCCCTAAAGACACATTGTTTTGCTCATATTTACCAAGGGTGCCAATATTATTGGAGGACATTATACATCTAAAACACAATCGCTGAAGATCATGAAAATATGAAAAAATAAAATAATAATTAATAAATAAGGCACAACCCTTTCAGGAGTGTTTAGAGTAGACCAACCGAGGTCAATTCCACACCACCACCATGTTTCACAGCACATGGAATATTATATAGAATTCATTATAAAGAAACAAAATCAACATCTATATTTCCACAACGCTGCTTTATGTAGATGTTCAGTTTATAAAATGGATGTTTATTATGTTCTTGACCCAAGAGTGTTTTAGGTAGGAGATCCAGCCAGACATTTCCAAGGAAAAGCCCAGTGACCTTAAGTCATTTCAATAATCTGGGCAGTTCTAAAACAAAACCCAGACATTGAGTCTCATTCTGTCGAAAGATCTGGGTTTCAGTTCTGCATCACCGCCACAAACTCCTTCTAAGAAATATCACAGAACCATGTCCAGATGGATTTCATCTCCGATATCACACCTGGCACGGCAGTATCTCTGAGGAATTCGTGACCGAAATGGAGAACGAATCATTTTGTTTCACAAGACCTGTAAAAACACCATCCAACCACATGCTAAGAACACTGTTTACTAAGAATTCTCATTTCTGATTTGGCATTACAGACAGCCATGTTGGTGTTTTCATCATCTGCTCAAAAGCTCTGCCCTTTTCTTACTACAGCTCAATAATATAAAACAATAATAAAAAAAAAAAGGCTAGATTTTCAATTATCACCAAAAACAAATTGAAATGTCTACAAATATATATTTATATATAAATACATTTTTTTTTTTTTTACTTTTTTTTCCCCACGTCATTGTTCATCAGACCTACAAAAATCATTCCACAATATTATCGTTCATAAAGACATAAATATGTACAGTGATATGATTATCTTATCTCTCACCACCTGGAGAATATAATATGAAATACAGTAACCTGTGTGTAAGTGCATTCTTTGCATACTGTGGATAAAGGGGGCGGGGCCAAGTGTAAGCCTGCGAATGGAGGGCGAGGCTAGAGAAAAGAGAGTGATGAGGACTGACTCCTGTGTGGGATTTCTAACACGTGTTCCGTGCTTTATCGAGTGGCATTAAGGATAAAAGAAAGAGAAAGAGAGAGAGAGATAGAGCGAGACTCACCCTGCGTGTTTTCTCCATGTCTCCGCACGGCAGTCGCTTCACAAAGTCGATCCCAGTCAGCGGCGTTCCAGTAGGGGGCAGCAGTATGGACGCATCCATCATGAGATACTCCACATTTAAAGGCTTACTCTAAACACACACACACACACACACACACACACAGAAAACCATGATCTTAAACATCAGTCTCTCAATAAAAACTGTGTTTATGTGTCCAGTTCGGATGTATCCAACGGTTTGTTTGTAGCAGTTCAGATATTTACAGTAGAAACACAGTCATGGTCACATTGCGTTCACTTTAAAAACAACAAACAAAAACAATGACACACACAGTCACAAAACTGACTTACTGTCATGCTCCTGTACTCATCTTCAAACATATCCAGAAAGATCTCCTCTCCCTGTGGGCAGAAACAAACACAATATCCAATTCAAGAAAATTAGAAGAACGTGTTTTTTTTTGCACTTTATTCCATACACACACTAAATGGCCAAATGTATTGGGACACCTTGGGAGCCTTGTCGTATGCGGTTCTTCCCAAACTGTTACCGCAAAGTTGCAGACACACAAATGAATCGGACGTCTTTTTAAGCAGGAGCATAACATTTTCCCTTCATTAGAACTACGAGACCCAAACCTGTTCCGGCATGACAATGCCCCTGTGCACAAAGCAGCTCCATGAAGGTCTGCTTTCCATAGGTTGGAAGAGTGTGGAAGATCTCTTGCTATAGAGCTCTATTGAACACCTATGGGATGAATGTGAACGCTGACTGCACCCCAGGCCTCCTCACCTCACCTTCATCAGTACCTGACGTTACTACCACCCTTGTGGCTGAATAAATCACACAAATCTCCACAAAATCTAGTGAACATCTTCCCAGAAGAGTGGAGGTTATAATAACAGCAAACGGAGACCACATGTGGAATGGAATGTTCTTAAAGAGGAACAATACAAACTTGTGGACACCTGACCAAACTTGTGCTGTGACCGAGAATTTGAAAAGCTGCATTGAGTCAACAATTAAAATTGCATTGATATGAATGGTGGTAATGTTCATTCTGACCAATCAGAATCCAGAACATGTGATGGTTTACAATAAGTGCACAACATAGAGGTGTTTATAGTAAGCAAAGTGTGTTCTTGTAGATAATGCAAGATTTCACTTTTTAAATCTAAAAATATTTGGCCCGGGCTTGATCTTGGATCAGACCACAGTGTAAAGCTGCTTGAGGTGCACTCTCCTGTTTAACTCTGCCAAGGTGCAGGATTAAGGCGTGGGGTTTTTTTCCCTCTCTGCATGACAGAACAAAACTAATGCAGTACAATAAAAACAATCCGTCAGAGTTCCTGAGTACCTGAACTTGAATTGCTCAGTGAGAATAAACTGTAACAAAGGTTATGCTTTCAGTTAGAAATAATTACATGAGGGATTTGGGTTAATAATGCTGTTTATTTGACTCTAAACACAACAAGCTGGGGAGAGAAGAACGTAAAAGAGTGGCCAATGAGAAAAACTAATGTTACAGCTAATTTAAGAACGGCATGGAACGCAGGAGTGACGAGCCGCACTCTTTCCTAGGAAGAACCCCTGTATTATAGGATGCTGTGTTTTTATTTGATTTTATTTGGAAACCCGGTGCGACGTAGTATAAAAAGATTCAAGACTACTTTTGTAACATGAAAACAGCATCACACACAGTCACATGGAGCACCGACCTTCATAAATCAGTGCGCCTGTCATAAATCAGTCTCGTCTACAATCGAGAGCTGTGCAGCTGGTGCTACTCTGTGCACGTGTGCACCCTGACAGCGAGCTGTCCTCTGACGTGAATTTCTCGCCAGAAACATGATCTCACTTCCGCACCCACACTATTCGCCAAATTTGGCTCCTGCACACTTCACCCTTGTCCTGAAAAATTAGGCTATGGTTGGCTTTTTGACACCTTTGTGGAGATCCGGCGATAATCACAGAAGACAATGAAGACTTCCAGGACATGTTCCAGAAGTGGCTGGAACGCTGGAGGCACTGCATTGCTGTACAAGAGGACTATTTTAAAGGTGATAGTGTGTAAATGTAGATAAATAGTACTTGTAAACAGAGCTCATCTCGAAACCTTTTGATACCACTTTGAGGAATATCCTGAAATATTTTACAAACTATATAGGGACCGTAATTTATACTCAACCAGTTCACAAAAAATTTAGAAAAAAAGTCAGAGAGCATGGTGTGGTAGAAAGACATGCAGCTCCCTCTTTTAGTTTCGAGACCACAATGTGGGAAAAGCTCTAATAAACCAACGTGCAACACCATCAGAAGTCTGGGGACTTTCACTGGAACCCATCACGCTGCTGTCCTATGGCCAGCGATGAGCTCTGTTTGTGCGAGACGTCGTGTTCCGACCGTGCGTTTCTGGTCTGACATGTTTGTGAAATGAGCAGTCAGAGTTCCCCAAAAGAGAAATGAAGAGAAGTGAATGATCAGGATGAGCTGGCAAAGTGTAACACAATATTATTGTTATTGCAGGAAATAAAATAATAAGCATCAGTGGATTTATTGGAGAACATTTTTTTAAATATTTTAAAATCTCTTTCGTTTTATTAAAAAAAAACTTGCCTTGTAAAACCTCCGTAGAAGATGAAGACTCTCTTCTCTTGCACCCTGGAAATACAAACGGCATTTCTTTAGGACATGTTTAAATGTGTGTGTGTGTGTGTGTGTCTAAGGGAAACAAAATATTCCTTTATGTTTTCTTAAACATTTGACCATTACACTAAATACCAATTTTTCACTTTAATGAGACTGCGGAGAAAAGAGGAATGGAAGGAAAAGTCAAAACTCGTTCTAATACATTGGCATTTCTAAAGCAACAGATCATTCACAGACTTTATAAAACAAAACAGAAAAAAAAAACTGTCTGGCTTTTATACAGTACAGTTTGCACAGAGGTTATGGAGTTATTAAATGGTTCTAGAAGAAGTCTCAAGTGTCATTTTTTTTCCTTTTTCCCTTTGAGTAAAGCGTTTAATAGGAGACGAGCTGCGTTGAACTTTTGTACAAACGTATGGAGTAAAACGTATATCTTAATAACGATACGCTGCTGTGACAGAAGGAAACCATGACCCCAACTCCAGGGGGAGAAGAGGAACCTGTGAGATGTACAACGGACTGTAAAAGAAAACAATAGGCCATGTGTTTATCAGATTATGTTGTATACAGACTTGATTTATTGGATCTACTGTGATTGTTCAAAGTAGGAATTTTTTTACTTTCACTTTCCCTTGAAGGAAATCATGAACTTACAGGAAATATGTTCTAAATGATGCTCCTGGTTTCAGATCCTCTCTTTATACGTACATTTATCGTAATAACTGTTAAGTTAATTTAATTTTTTATTATTGTATCCATATGTTTTTGTTCCTTTTCCCTGTTGTAATTAAGGAAATGTTTAATTTCACTATTATTATAGGTGCTCTACGACGTCCCCTTTGCAAGGTATTTCACTGAACTTCCTGTAAATGGCAGTAAAAAGTAAAAGTAAAACAACTTTAAAGAAGCCATTAAAAGAAGAGGGAATTTCCCTAGGGGATAAAGATCGAGTAATTATTTAGAATTACCTTAGACAAGGTCTGAGTGACCTTCTCTATATGCGTACGCAATTCTGTAATTCTGACCGAGCCACATGGCTGCACTGTGATTTATTCAGAACCCTACTGGGCTACGTGTTACTCGACGACTTCCACTTCCTGTTGGAGCGTTTTAGGGTGGACACGTACCTCCAGACAGGCCAGATGGACGTCTTTGATGATGCAGCGAGAGCCGGAGAGCACCGACTGCTTCAGGAGGAGACAGCTGAGCTCCAGAGTGGCCAAGCGCACCTTTCCATCTGATAGGTGAAAAACATAAACAATAAGAAGCTCGAAATTATATGGTCATTAATATTTTTTTTAATTATCAAGCTGTAACTTTTTTTGTTGTGAACAATAGAGGCAGCAGGTCCAGTTCATGGGAGTTCACTTCTTAGGAAATTAATATCACTACAAGGAAGTAATCTACATAGGTACTCACTGTGCTATCTCATTAAAAATTATTATATCACATTACCAGTATGAAGGTTGTGCATTACATAATAAAGAGATAAGACAATGGTATGGCATCTCTCAGTGTTATTAGCATTAAAACCTACATCTATATAAGAACCAGAAATGTTAAAAAAAAATTAAATACAATTAAATAAAATTATAATATATATATATATATATATATATATATTTTTTTTTTTTTTTCTTAAACCATTATTATTTAAAAATACTATTTTAACATGTTCCTTTTATAAATGTTATAAAATAAAACAATAAGAAATTGAGCTGCTTCAGTAATCAGTAATTCAATTTCGATTTTAAGAAAAAAAAAAAAAAAAACATTTTTACATTTAAGTATTAATTACCACAATGTTATTATTATAGTAATTTTCCTTGTCCTAACATAAGTGTGGAGAGAGTATCCCAAAAATTGAGAAACAAACTAATTAAAACTTTTTGTGTAAAAAAAAAAAAAATAAATTGTTTATATTGTATATAATTCGTTGTAAAATCAGCATGAGTCACTGCTGCTACCTCTGTTAGCCTGATATTACACACTGTGTGTGTGTGTGTGTGTGTGTGTGTGTGTGTGTGTGTGTGTGTGTGTGTGTGTGTGTGTGTATACACCTGGCAGTGCAGCGTGGTTCATAACTCTGATTAGCCTCTCTACCAGAACATGACTGTAGCTGCTCCGGTCTTCCCCTGGAAACGGCAATTGGATCTTCTCCAGCAACTCTGGGTTTATACCTGCATTTGCGCACACACACACACACACACACACACACACACACACACACACACACACACACGACAAATGGGAAAACATGCAAACAATAATGTTTTGATTAAAAAAAAAAAAAGGATAACTGTCCTGATTTTTCTCATTAGCATATATATGAATATTCATGCATCCTGTTACTGTTAATAAGGGTAAATGTGCTTGTATGGAGATGATTCTAGACATAAATGTAGGTGTAGTTGACAACTGATTATTTTACACATATTATATATATATATATATATAAAAAAAGTTGTCACTTGTGTGAGTTTCTGTAAAACATTTAAAATGAAAGATCTGTGAATTATTCATTCAAATATTTTCATAAAATGTTCATCTGTATGTGTGTGTGGATTTGGATCAATGTCATGCACGTAACGTGAAATAATTCTGGTAACACAACAGCTTTAGACAAGTTTAAACCAGTCAGTTGGACATGTTTTATGTTTTATTACTCCCTGGAACTTATAAATCCTTTTACTGGAGGAACTTAAAAATGATCTTAAAACTAGAGGTTTAGTTTCACTGGAGGTCAGAAGTCAGTAAAAAGAAAATACTATCGAATGCAGATGATCCAGTTTTGTGGATTTTTAATGACAAGTTACATTATTATTTTTATTACTACTAATATAATAGGAATGCTATTTTTTCTATTAGATACATAGTGTTATGAAAATATTGCATACAATACACCCTGTCTTGTGTTTTTGTGTGTGTGTGTGTGTGTGTAAATACCTTTGCTGTGAGACAAAGCAAAGAGGAGACAAAGGACAAAGAGGGCATGGTAGTCCTCCTTCTCACAATCCAGAGCGTTGTATACCATGTCCAAGAAGGGCCTGTGTCACGCACGTACACACACACACACACACAGACACACACACACACACACACACACACACACACACACACACACACACACACACACACACACACACACACACACACACACACACAGACAGACACACACACACACACAGACACAGACACAAATGCTCTTGACACATTCTTCTTGTCAGACAAAAAGCTTCCAAACCACATGTGGACCACATCCAAATATTTCTGCTATCGCAGATGTGGATGTAAAAATCTACCATTTGTGTAAACATCCCAAGACAAACACTTTTATTAGCCAAACAATATTAGCCAGACGCATCAATCAAGTTTTAAATGATGATTTCTGAGTAAATAATTTCAGCTGCAAAAAGCATAAAAAACTCATATACACCATATGAACAAAAGTTTGTGGACACCTGACTTTAAGATTGGTATGTATGTCTTTTTGAACATCCCGTTCCACATCTAGTCCCCAATTTGCTTTTATATTAATCTCCACTCCTCTGGGAAGATGTTCCATGAGATCTTTGTGAGATTCCTTCAGTCACAAGGATGTGTGTTGGTGAAGTCAGGTAGTGATGTAGGTGAGGGTGAGGAGGTGCTGGGGTGCAGTCAGCATTCACATATATTCATGTTCAATAGGGTTGGAGCTCCATAGAAGGAGATCTTCCAGTCCAAGCGATAGCAATAGACAGAGCAGGAAAATGCCTGTAGCCTTTGCGAGACCTCCATAACCGTAAGCTATACACTAGTTCACCAATCAAGATGGGCAGCGTAAAGACGAGTCGACTGTACAGTTTTTTTACTCAAAATACTAAAGAGAAAGTAAAAGATTATAAATAAAAACAGTGAGGTGACCATGGCCAAGGAAGAATAATAATAAGCGGAGCTGGTCCAGTTGACCTTTCATAATTTTGTATTTTTTATTTAAGTGTGGACTTTTGGTTAATATGCATATTTAGGTGAACATATAAAAGTACTGTAACATGTTTTGTAGAAATAAAAAAGGTTAGAGATTGTGTGTTTTTTTTTTTTATTATGAAAGTTGGAGGGAATTATAATATAATATAAATTCTGCCTCCAAATGTCTAGAACCGGCCCTGACTTCAACGCATAGAAAAAGCGGATCTTCATGGAGCAGGTTTGGGTCTACTGGTTCTAGAATGCTCCTGCATCCAAAGACGTCTGATACAATTGTGTGCTCCAACATTTCCAGGAAGAACCGCATATGGGTGGAAACGTCAGGTGTCCCAATACTTTAAGCCTTATAGTGCAAATCTAAATAATATCTGAATAGGGAAACACAACAAGAGTGAGTGACAACACGGTATTCTACATACTGATCATAGTGAACAGGGAGTCATTAGGAATTCAGCTATTTAAACATTACTCATTTACATGTACATACACTATATGGACAAAAGTATTTGGACACCTGAGCTTTCCCGCCATATGTGGTTCTTCTCTCAAGTGTTTCTGCAAAGCTGGAGGCACACAATTGTACAGGATTTCTTTGGATGCGGTGTAATAAAAGTTTTCCTTAACTTGAACCTCGGAAACCCAAACCTGTTCCAGAATGGCAATGCCCCTGAGCACAAAGCCAGCGCCATGAATGTATGCTTTACATAGTTTGGAGTGGAGGATCTCCTGCTATAGAGCCTCTGATCACAACCCTACTGAACAGATTCGGGATAAATGTGAACACTGACTGCACCCCAGGTCTCCTCACCTTCTCACCTATCTGATTTTACTACACTCTTGCGGCCGCTGAACACAAATATCCACAAGCCTCTTTTTTTTTTTTTTCTAAGCCATTTATTGATTTAACACACAATTGATGTAACCTACAGTTCCATTTTTTTCTGCTTTTTATGCCACAGGATCGTGAATATTCATTCTGAACACAAATTAAACTCAGCACCTGCTCCTCTGTTCTTCCGTTCCGGCAGCGGCCGCGGCACTCTTCTCCTCGTCCGTGATGTTCTGCTCTGCGAGCGTGGATACGTCTGAGATCTTACACTTCTCCATCACCACCATCTCAATCTCTAAACACACACACACACGCACAGAGCCCATCCTCATGACATCACACTGCATAAATGTCACCCTGGTGTTGTTTACACCCATCACTGCAGGACACAAACACAGTAAACAGCATAAACAAAAAAAAATTAAATACAGTAAAGTTCACACAGCAGGACGGAGATGGACCTGTCATTGTGAAACTTTGGTTGCATGATGCTACAGAGGCATTTCTGTAGAACGCCCACAGTATAAACCACAGACAGATAGTCTAGACATCTTCAACTTTGACATTAACCTCATCCTAAAGTGTTGTTCAGCAGGTCAGAGTGACCACCAAAATAACCACAAGGGTCTTATACATGAGCTGGTTCTGATTCTTTCTCTAATCAGTTCATTATCCTCTGAAGAAAAAAAGTGTTTATGTTGATTGTTCTTTTTTTTTTGTATAGAGGATATTTTATAACAAGTCTGATTTCCAGAATTCCAGAGTCGAGTTTGTGTAAACACTTGATTTTTAAGCAAATCCATCTGGTAACTTATGACCTTCTCTACAAGTTAACATGAGGAACAACATTTACTTTACATTTTAATAAAGAGCTGTAAACGTTGAGCTTTTTCTTTTTTGTCGAATGTCTACAGGACTTTTATTTATTTCATTTATTATTTATAATCCAGATACCTAAGAAGTTGTGTCAAAAAGTTAGGAGACTCGTGTTGTAGCATGCCAACAGATGGCTGCACCACAGTCACAGGGAGCACCGACCTTCATTAGTCAGTGTGCCAAAAGACATCGTCCTCTCTACATCGGGAGCTGTGCAACTGGTGCTATTCTGACCATGTGTGCACCCTGTCACCGAGCTCTCATTACACGCGAGTTCCTCATCCCACTTCCACACCCACCCTTCCAATCCTTTCGGACTTTACAAGCTTTAATGCTTTTTAATAAAAAAGTACTTCTTATCCGATTACTCAATTAATCGATGGAATAATAGAATACTAGATGACTAAAATAATCGATAGCTGCAGCCCTAATCTACAGCAGAATTTGTTCTAATAAGCAACACGGAAAAGTTACATTTTGTTAGTATAATGTAAAATTCTTATTATTGTTATTACACTGTATAAGAAATAAACTGACTTTTATATCCAGTTACACCCCAAAATGTTCTTCTATACAATTGTAATGAGCTAGTCTGGGTTCAGTCTGGACTCAGTGACATCATCACGGCCAGGAAAGATCTACCTGTTCAGTTTCTCGCACGGTTGCCAGAACGTCATTGCGTCATCATGAGCATGACAATGAGGTGGAAGGCACGGAACGAATGTGGACCAAAGTGACCGGTGGCACATGGACGGGATGGAAACTTGGCAGTGGAGAGCTCTGGGAACTGAATCTTCTCAGACGTGCGTACAGAATTCCAGCGAAAGTCCAGAATACGTTTCTTACTGGGAAATTTGGAGGAACTAAAAAAGCTGAACATGAATTAACCGAATAAAGTAAGCTATGTGTTGTCCAGGGTCAAGATTAATCCTGAGAAACAGGACATTTGTGGATGCAGAATAAATCACACTTATGTTACTCTGGTAAACTCATACTGTGAAACAGGAGGGATGTTATGCAACCATAATTCCCATTAACTTTATGAATCACTGCTGAGCCAGTTTCAATAATTAATAGAGGAAAAAACTCACAGACTCTGTGATCCTGTCATAAAGAGAAAAACAAAGCCTGGAACACTAAAACACTGGAAAGGCCATGCCCACAAGAGCTGCGAGAACCAGCCAGGCCACGCGCACCCAAAACTATTCACTTTTTTCTTTTTTTTTTACACTTTTACTTTAAATAAATCAAAGGTTTCCTTCAGGAAGTTTCCATGAAGTACATTGTGCAGGGTATATAATCGTGCTACTCCCTGGGGTAGGATGCACAGGCAACACATCCTTTTCGATTAAATCCGAATATCTCAAATCTCACTGGAACTCGTCAACCTCCAGTGAAACCTTGGCGTCATCCTCCATAATCATCTAAAAAGTACAATTTGATAGGCGTAAAAGTAGCACGAGTCGAAGGCCAGGTCAGAGAGCAGCTCCACTGTTGTATGGGGCGCTCTGAAGAACAGAGGATCAGTCAGTGGTGGTGGGACATTCATCCTGAGCCACTCACCTTCCGTGTCCCCACTCGTCCTGCTGGCCTTTGAGCTAGCCTCTGTACCTTTAGCCTTCTCCTCGTCCGCGCCTTCCTCGGCTCCCCTCTCCTCCTCGTCCTCTTCTCCCACGTTCTTGTAATTGGGCCGCTTCTGCGTCTTCTTCCTGCCTCGATGCCGACTCATCTCCAACGAGCGTTCCAGACTCTCGGGCGGCTTGGTGAAGCGCCGCACCCCGGAGTTGGCCTGGGGGGGAAAAAAACATGTTCGTCTATGAAAATTTATAATTCAAGAACAAAGAGAATTTGGTGCACCTAATAGAGCACAAAAAAATATCCAGAGATGATTAAAAAAAATAACTCCCGACTCTTCCTCACACGCTTCTCTTTTCATATTAAAGCCAGGACAATTTAAATTTGTATAAGAAAACACAAAAAAGACGATTGCTACCACTGATTAATCATCAACGCTTATTATTCCTGACCTCATCCTAAGAAAAGAAAATGAAAAAACACTGAATCAAAATATTACATCAATAATGCTGACTCAGGTCAGTGTTCTAAACAGGAACATTACATGTATCTTGGCGCTATATATTTGATTCTCCCAGATGAAAAAATGATTCCAAGCTCGAAATTTTCACAACATGGAAAAAAAGAAAAAGGTACTGGGACACAAAACCTTTCCAGCTGCATGTGGTTCTTTACCAAAATGTTACCACAAAGAAGTCAGTTAGTCAAAAAAATAAAAAATAAAAATCAGTAAACAAACCAAGATCTGATGTCGAGTTATGTTAGTCAACAAACAAGAGACAAAAATAAATAAATAAATAAACAAAAATCCTGAATGCATGATTATGGTGCATCACCGAGAGAGATAAAAGCACGATCTGTGCAAAATAAATCCTTTGATCCTGCACAGACCGAATGTGTACGGCCCGTGCTCTGTGCAATAATAAATCTCTTGAGCGAGTGCATTTCTGCAAAGATCTCAAACATCCTGCGTGAAACCCAAGCACACCATGGAACCAACTGTAAACTGGACGCAGGTTCATGCATCACATCAAACTCATTTTTAGGGTTTCTAAGCATTTCTGCGAAGACCCTGCACAAAAAAAACAAAAAAAAACAGGGTATGATCTTTATCGCATACACACTTCCTTTGTTTTCTTTATGACAAACACACACACACACACAGAGCGTATAGAGCAACAAGAGGAAGAAAATAAAAGAAGAAAAAAAGAAAACTGTCCACCGAAATAGGACGAGAAGACGAAAAAAAAGAAAAAAAAAGAAACAACGTTTGAAACTGAAATTGTGTAAACCGCACTGTACATGACAGTGCCAGCCCCTGATAAGCACAATGCCACATGAAGGGTGGTGCCTGGAACACGGCTACCGGCTTCTCAGAAAAGTGCACGTGTGTATAATCTGAAAACAGGAAGCAGATGAGGAAGAGGATCAGTGCATGGAGCCCCGTGCTGGAGAACGACCTCTCCTTCGCATCAGCCTGAAATCACGCAGTCATTCCGAGACGAGGGGGCAGACACCTCGAGCCCACACGAGGCAAGCAGGGTCTGGCTCTTCGCAGAAAACTTCAAAAGGATTCAGAGAAAAGAAACTCTCTATTCAGAATGGTGTGAGGAGAAACAGGACACGATGCCCTGGTGGCTTGTTCAGAAGATTTTCCACGCTGACTCAAAATTCACACACCAGTGAACGTGCAAAGCCGACGGAATGAGTTTCCGAGGTGTGTGAAGACCCAAGATAATTGTGCTTCAATTTTATATTCAATATTTTAGTTTGCATTATGCTGTGCGTGCATGCAAGCAAGCAAACCAATGTTCACATGCACCTTTTGAACATCCCATTCCATATTTAGTTCATAAACCTCCACGCTTCAGGAAAGAGGCTCCATAAGTTTTTGCCTGGGGTGCATTCAGCGTTCACATTCATCCCAAAGGTGTTTAGTAGGGTTGGAGAACCTCTATAGCAGAAGACCATTCCATTCCATGTTAAGTACATTGTGATGCTGAAACAGGTTTGGGTCTCCTAGTTTAAGTGATGGGAAAATGTCATGCTTAAGCATCACAATTGCAACTTTGTGTCAAGAGTTTATTTGTGGCTTTTTCTTGGATCTTTGGTTCTAAATCTTGTCTTTTAGTTAAAGATACATGTGGTTGTGGTTCCCACTGTGAAGCAAGAAGGAGGAGCTGTGCTGATGTGAAGGTGTTTTGCTGGTGACAAAACTGATGGCACACTTAACCACTGCAGCTACCACAGCATTTTGAAGCAATGTGCCATACCATGATTATCTGATTTGCACCAAACAATATTGGGACAATAATTTTTATTTTCCAACAGGACAATGATCCCAAGCACACTTCTAAGTTCTGTAAGAGCTATTGTTTCAGGAAGGAAAGTGAAGAAGTGCCAAAGAAGATGACGTGGCCTCCACAATCCCCTCCATCTAAATCCAACTGAGATGGTTTAAAATGAGTTGGACTGGAGAGTGAAGGAAAAGCAGCCAACAAGAAATTGACACCTCTGAGAACACCGCAAGAGAACTGAGAAAGAAAACCAGGGAAGGAAAAACATGCTACAGAAGAAAGATGAAGTATCAGCTGCAGCAGAACAATGTCAGCGGTGTGTGGAAGGGGCTCAAAACTATCACTGGTCATAAGGAGCCCAGCTCTCAGGCTGAGGATGACCAGAAGTGTATGAATGATTGGAATCTATTCTTTAACCAGGTTCCTTAAGACCTGTGCAGACCAGCTGTGCGGCATATTGTTGTACATGTTGGGTCTGAGCCTGAAGCTGGGGAAGGTGCCACAGCTATGGAAAACATCCTGTGTGGTACCTGTACCAAAGACGTCGTGCCCAAAAGACTTTGAGGACTACAGACCAATAGCACTGACCTCGCATTGGAGACATTGGAGAGGCTGGTGCAGACTCATCTCCGACCTCTGGTGAGCCCATCAATGGATCCACTTCAGTTTGCCCTACCAACCTGGCATTGGAGGAGAAGACGCAGTCATCTTCCTCCTAAATAAGGCCTGGAAAAGGCTGGGAGCACAATGAAAGTCACGTTTTTTTACTTTGCTAGTGCTTTTAACACCATCCAACCTGCGCTACTGAGGGATAAGATGGTGTACATGGTAGTGGATCATCATCTGAATACCTGGACATTGGATTACCTCACAGATCGACCAGTATGGGAGGATTCGTGACTGTGAGTTTGACATGGTTATCTATAACACTGGAGCCTCACAGGGAACGGTTGTGGCCCCGTTCCTCTTCACCGTCTACACTGCAGACTTCATGTTGCAACCTGTCACCTGCAGAAGTTCTCTGATGGCTCTGCCATTGTCAGCCTGATGATGACAGGAAGTACAGAGGACTGATCCAGAACTTTGTGGACTGGTGCCAACGGGGCTGCCTCCAGATAAATGCGGGGAAGACAAAAGAACTAGTGGTGGATTTCTGTAGGCACAAAACAAACTTCCTTATCACCAGTGAACATTCAGGGAAAGAACATTGTGAGAGTGGACTCTTCTATTATGTGGTCTGCTGGTGCAGCAGCATCTCTACTGCAGACAGGAAAAGAGTGGACAAGCTGATCAGGAAGTCCAGCTCAGTCCTGGGAATTCCTCTGAACACTGTACAGGAGGTGGGAGAAGGAGGATGGGAGCTAAACTATCATCATTGCTGGAGAACGACTCTCACCCCCTGTATGATACAGTTTAATCTCTGAGCAGCTCCTTCAGTGACACACTGTTACATCCCAAGTGTCTGAAGGCGCAATTTCAGATGCACATTTCTTTTTCTTTGCTGCTGTAACAGAAATTTCCCCACTGTAGTACGAGTTAAGGTATATCTTATCTTACCATTCCAGGTGATTACTTCATTAAGCTGACTGATACATTGGCAGGAGTATGCTAAGCTATCATCAAAGCAAAAGGTTGTTACTTTGAAGAATTGAAAAATATCTAAAAACATATCCAGGGTTGTTTAACACTTTTTTGTTTACTACACAATTTTATAAGTGTTCTTTCATAGGTTGGATGTCTCCAGTATTAATATACACACACACACACACACACACACACACACACACATATATAAATATATATACACACACACTCATATACATATATAAGTCAGCTCAAGGTTGCAGCTATTGGTTTTTGAGTTGTTTGGGTGCAGTAACCAAAAGCAGCGCTACTTATGGGTCATGGTGTCACGGTGGAAATGGAACACTGCAGCATGTCGCTCATAACAGCTACCTGTGGCTCGAATGCGGTTGCACATCTAATGCCATGTTCCTTTACAGGTGGCAAAACTATTTACCAGCAAGAGAGATTTTTAACAAGATATGCACAGGCGACGGAAGTGAGATCACACCCACGGAGCGATATGTGCTGATCTCTTGTCTCTGCAAAAGCTTTCTGATGTTTTTTTTATTTTTTTTATTTTTTTAAACCATTTAGACCACAGCAGGGGTTTACTTTTATTCTTTTTTTTTTTTTATCTTTTCATGTCATGTCTGCTGGATTTAAGTATGTCTAATAACAACCGGAGACTGATTATTATAATTATTTTGTAAAGATGAAGACAGATAAAAAATAAAAAGGCTCCTGTAGGTGTGCTAATCTGATGTAGACTTGCAGATTCGATGCTAGAAATCTATGAGACAGACCACATCGCCTTTTCGTTTCATGATTAAACAGTCAACCTAAAACTGTAACCCGAGGCTGAACCGATCTATTCTAGAAACTAGTAAGTGGCATAACGTCACGGGGCTATAAGTGCATTTCCAGCAAGTGAGGCAGCAGGTGTGAGACTGGTGGACAGAGGACACGTGTGAACTGTTTGTAGCGCTGGTTTATGTGAAAAGGAAAAAAATAAATGACTCAAGAGCGCTCGTTATATAGTCATGCTTCCTGTATTTCGAGATGATCAATGTTTCTCTTCCATCTTTAAAGTCCTAATGTTTACCAATAGTAGGTCCACATGGGTACTGATAGTCACATGATTTTGTGTTTGTGTTTGTGTGTGTGTGTGTGTGTGTGTGTGATTGCTGGGTAGAGAGAAGCATTTGTTTCTTCTTATGGGAAAGAGAAAGTAGGTTAGAGGTGCTACGCTGCACACAGCCACTGAGATCTGAGCAAAAGGCAAAGCCAATAAAAGCATCAGTGCTTACAACTTACACACCCTTTCTCAGCATACGTCTCTCTTAACAGTCATACAGACTGAAATCCTCAACCTGACATCACAAACTCAAACCCAGTTCTGGATTGCTGTTGGTCAGAAGGGTGTTGATAAGTTTTGTGATGTTATTGATCCTGCTGTAATGTAATTGTGAACATTTTAATATTACTATTTATAATCACACCATCCCATTCTGGCTCTGGATTAATCCCCAACATTCCCACCACCACGAGTGCTATAAGTGTGACCAAAATAAGCTCCTCCCTGAAATCACGTGTTTGAGTACTGAAAGATGATGAGGCTGACTTTAAACACATTTCCACGGCTTACTAAAACGCTTCTTCTCCTGCCCTCAGTCCGGATTCAAACATTTTTGTTATTATTATTATTTTTTTTTATTATTTATTTATTTATTTTTTTCCCCCGAGTGTGTTGAGGAACTGGGCCACTCTCACGGGTTCCTGGTAGGCAGCGAGCAGTACGCGGCAGAGGCTGCTGTGGTTGAGGCGGTGAAACAGGAAAAGGAAAGAGGTTTCTGATCACAGTGCCTCCAAAGCAGCCCAGAAATGAGGTGGTTTCTGAGAAACCCCAGTTCCTCTCACTTCTGTTCTAACCAGCAGGATCAAGCTCCTCCAAGTGACACGAGCTTACTTTCTCATATAAACACACGTAATGCGTGCTGTACTTCGAACCGTACAGCTTTTCTTCAGCATTTATTACAGTTTACGCAATTAAAGAACTAAAGTAAACATGGGTTTCTATTTAAAGCCTTCCCGTTTCAATTCTCCACAAACGTTTCTCAGTTACACGTTTCTCATTCCAAAGAAGTTTACTTCTCGAAATGTAACTAAAAATGGTAATACAGTGGGTTTTAAAAAGGGGGTTAAAACCGCTTCAGGAAAAGGTCTCCGCAGTTTCTCAGTAGCATGACGAGCTGTGCTTTCTTAGTCTCATTACAATAAAAAAAAAAGCGCAAAAAAAAACAGAAAAAAAGAAGTTGGTGAGAGAACATCTGTTTATAGCTACTATAACATGAGTAAGAACAGAAACTTAATTCACAACAATAATAAATATGTTTAAGCTAAAAAAATAAGTAACAAAACAATAATTAAATAAGCCATAAAATAATCATTGGCAAATTGCTATGGTATAAGAGGAATAAAACATTTCTGGGACATTCCATTTGCCTTCATCATGCAAAAGGACGATGCTGTAATGCAGTAATTACGCATGTAATGCTGCAACCAACACTGCACTGAAAAAAAAACTCCATTTCATAGAAATAAACAGACAAATGAATGTTTGCTAACGAGTTCTCAGCCTACTTGAAACATCTGGGACAGCTCCACTTTGTGATTTGCATAGCTGCATATGCATGAAAAACACAACCTGTGCGCTCTGGGACGGCACCACATGACCACTTTCAAAGCCACCTACATGCAGTTCAAAGAGACGAGACGCAAACGAAAACAGCAGACACTATCGGTGCAGCTTTGTGTTACAGTGATGTGAATGTGCTCAAGAGAAAAACCTAAGCGCACACAAAGCCACAAGCTTGATTTCATTTCCCTCCGTCTGGGAGCAGCAGTGCGACTTCCAATTAGACACCACAGATTATTTCCATGGATAGAATCAGCTACTGCCTCTACAGGATTTAAGAGGTAGCATCCAGATGCTGTTAATTAAATGTCTTTGATTAATTAACTATCACCCCCTCTATAAAAGCCCAAGATTTAGCAGTTTGCAGATCCAGAGCATTCAGGTGTGTGTAAACACAATGCCAACGAGAAAGTACATCAGCAATGATCTTAGAGAAGCAATTGATGCCGCCTATCAATCTGGGAAGGGTTATAAGGCCATTCCCAAACAATTTAAAGTCCATCATTCTACAGTGAGGAGGATTATTCGGCATTGGGAAACATTCAAGACAGTTACCAGGTGTGGACATTCCATCAAATACACCACAAGGTGAACAGAATCAAGGTCCAGACCTCAACCCAACTGAAATGCTGTGGCTGGACCTGAAGGGAGCTTTGCATAAACAAATGCCCGCAAACCGCAATGAAGTGAGCTGATGTGAGAGATTGATAAAGCCATAGAGAACAACATTACTTCAAGGTATCGCTGCTAAAGGTGGTTCTATGAGCTATTGAACCATAAGGTGTAAGATTTTTTTCCAGTTTAGATTTTTGTAAATAATTTATGTGTAATATGTCATGTGGTTTAACTAAAAGATCCCACTTCACTTAAATACATTTTAAAAAGAAACTGGGATGAAAATTCACACCTTGTCTTATAACAAAAAAGTATGCTTTGCAAACACTAGTATATTCTTCATAATCGCCACTGCCAACAAGCAGTTCCAGACTGCACAGTTAGTAATTTAATCACGCCTGCAATGCTGGAAATGCTTGTTTTTTTTGTTTTTTTTTTGATTTAATGATTTAAATCACGAGCAGGAGGAAATAAATTCCCTCAGGGGGAAATAAATACATTCACAGGCCCACGTTAATGTCAACACAAATGTAGCTGCAACTCCTGCTGCACAATACTTATCCATAAAGTCATCAAGCTCATTGGAAGGCATCATTTCTCCCGTTTTCTACACTGAAGATGCTAACTAGACATCTTTGAGAAGGGTTCAGAATGCAAGTGGCTCACACAGAGCCAAATCCACTGCATGATATTTCAAATAACGTCTTTGTATTTTAAAAGATGTCCCGAAATTGTGATGTGCATGCATTATGAGAGGATAAAAAAAAAATCTATAAATAAATTGTATTATATTTTCAGACTTAAACAGATCCGGAGAAATTAGTTGTTAGTGATTAACACTGTATACTTAGTGTGGTTTAAGGTGCTGACACATTCCGAGAGAGATATCATTTTTTCCCTTTGCTTATTGCAGGGAAATGTGGGTCGTGGGTGAACCCTTAATGTCAATATGACAATAAATGTAATAACCTCTACCACAACCAGCTGGAGGTGTAATTAGGTGTTAAAAAAAAAAACTATATATACACAAACAAACTTATATATGTATGGGTGTGTTTGTGTGACTTTTACAAAATCAGTGATCTAGAGTGTGTAGGTCTGTGCATCTCCCTGGTGTGTACTTATAAATGTACGCATGTGTGTGGGTTTGTAGAGACCAACTGATCATAAGTGTGTGTATGGGTGTGTATGTGTGACTTCTACAGAATCACTGAGCTCTACTGTGTAGGTAAGGTCTCACTGGGGGTGTATTTATAACTGTATATATATGTATGTGAGTATGTGTGTGTGTGTGTTGTGTGTAACTAGGGACTGAGCTCTTGTGTGTATGTCTTGTGTGAATGTCATGATTTTGTGTGCAGTAAAACCCTGTTGGATGAGCATAATTCGTTCATGAATATTGCTCGTAAGTCCATTTGCTGATATGTTCAAACTGGTTTTCCGCATAAGAGTTAATGTAAAAGTGATTTAATCTGTTTTGAAACCTCATTCATTCGCTTATTTCTGCATTTAAAAAGTGTAGCCTATTTTAACAAACAAATACGCTGCAAATTACCGTACGCTAAACATAATTTAACACTTACCTGTGTGGTAGTGGTTGATTGAGAGTGTAAGACGCGCACCACGCTTGTACTTTTTTTTAACTATTTCCTTCTTGGTTTCAATGGTAATTCTATTTACTTTTGTTTTTCCAGCACTGATTTTTCTTAGTAGACATTTTTCAAGATTGCAAGAAGTTTTCGCTGCACTGAATAACGAGAGCGACAAGAGATGAACTAAGCGACTGATGCTACCCTTGGCCGAAAGCGGGGAACCGGCAGCGTGGGTTTGCTCGTGCCTTGGAAATTTTACTGTTTACGGGTTTTACTGGGAGCTCAAGTAACATAAAAATACATGTGACTCACTGTGTGTGTGTGTGTGTAAAATACATCAATACAAATACATATATGTATGGATGTGTGTGTGTGACTCATTGTGTGTGTGTGTGTGAGCTACAGTATGTATCTACAGTATATACACACTGTAGGTGTGTGTTTATGTATGTATGACTCACTGAGATCTATGTACATTGCCTGTGTGTATAGACAGACGTATGTATGGGTTTGTGTGTGTGTGTGTGAGACTCACTGAGGTCTTGTGTGTGTTCTGCTCTGTCTGGGTTGTAAACACCGTCAGGTCTCCATTCAGTATAACATCAGCCAGAGCGTTCACCAGGGGCTGGTAGTGTATAATAAGGAACACCTGAGGGAGGATAAACACACACATTTCCACTAACCGCAAAAAAATGGACTATTGTCATTTTTATTAATAGATAAATCATTACTAACAAAGAAATCTATGATTTAATACATTTACTAAAGTATTTTAATGAGCTGCCCAGTCATCTGAACATGTAAACAGGCTTGTGTATGTGAATTACTCAGTGCAAAAGTAATTAGGAACCTGGTATTACTGTTTTTTTTTTTCTTGTGTCTAACAGACACAAACCAGTTTGAAACATGTCTAGTTTTCATGCTCTATGTTAAGTTTCACTAATAATAAACATACATTTGTCCATGCACATGTTGACTAGAGTTAAAAAAAAAAACTAGAAAAGTATTAAGGTACATTTAGAACAAATACAAATGTGTGATTAATCACGAGTTCACTCACGACAATCGTGCGATCAATCGCAATTATATATATTTTAATCGATTGAGCGCCCTATTACACACACACACACACACACACACACACACACACACACCCACACACACACACACACACCACATTAATTTGCACCTTCAAAGCATTTTTAATTATGTATATTTTTTATGAAACTCCTCAGCTAGCTGAAACTTGTTTCTGTATTCTTTCAGACTTTCACACCGTAAAACATTGCATAACCTGTATTCATGGTTTATATATTTAATACAATAATTACATAAGTCCTAAATTAAATCTGAACAGGAGTGAAGGTGTTTGGGGGTTGAACGTAATTTTGGGCAACAAAATTTGCCAAATTCTTTTTTTTATAAAAAATGTTTTTAAAGTATGCATCTTTTATATAAAGAAAGTGAGTAGGTAAGGGTTTACCTGGGAGAGCAGATAGAGTGACACCTGAGGATTAATCTTGCGATCTTCACTCTGGAAAAAAGTGTGTTAAAAACAAAACAAAGCAGATCAATCATTTTTTAAATATATGTATAATTTTTCAGTTTATTTTTATTATCCTACACCACATTTAACCAAGCTGACACTTTCAGTCCACAAAAAATACATACACCGAAACACAAATGCATACATTTATTAAAGAACGACTTTGCACTGTAATATGTAAAATATTTAGAAATATATTTGTATATATTTTTAATAGATTTGCTTCTTTTTTTTTTGTTTAGTTTTTTGCAATAAAAGGATTAAAAATCACACACAAAAAAACCCCATCACATCACATGGAAAATCTTCACACCTAGCTGTGGATTATCACCTTATACCATGGTCACGTCCCAGCATTGACATCTATAAGCTTTCATCGATGTTTGCAGAGCAAAAAAATAACTTTATGTTTCTTACTTATTGCACAAACTCCTCATTAGATCTTGAATTGTGTTGCTCCAAATCTCACACATAAAGTAGTGCCATAAGACTACATTGATTTACATGCATTTTAATACATAGTTGTTAAATAGAAAGAGACAGAAACGACTCTCTACTGATAATGAAGCTGTTGGAGTTAACTCCTTACGCTGTCCTTTGTTATAATTCTCATTTAGATGTTTTCAGTTCATCAAATTCATCTTCGAGTCACTTCTCAAAATCCACCACAAGCATGAATTCTTCACGGAGCTCAGTAAGGTCATTAGGAAATGTCTACAATAGCTGTCTCACTCTTTATCAAACAGGAACTGGACGTTACTATGGTTACAGGTGTTTATAAGCAGCGCATTCAACTGAAACACAAACCACCAGCAGTTTGTTCAAAAGTTCAGAAAAACACGCATCTTACTTCCAGCCAATCAGAATCCGGCATTCGCACGGACCGGTATATAATAAATAAATGTTCCATTTACTCCACATATATTTCAAATAATCTATTAAAGGAGCTGCTCTGTTTTATTTTTCCAACCATGTTCTCAAAATCTAAATTCTGATTGCTCTGATTCTAGAGAGCTGAACATCTGGATTGTTTCTAAAGCAACAGCTAATCAACACCATGTGGAAGGAGTCTCGAGTTTCTTTATTTTATATTATATAACGTAAGAGAATAGAAGCACATGGGGATGGCGTTAGGATGGAAGCTCCAGGCTGCGCTCACCTGCACCTGGGTGACCAGCGAGTAGACGTACAGCGGCAGGAAGAGGCGGTTCAGCAGGTGATCGGTCAGAACGTCGTTCAGGAACTCGCAGTTGATGATGAGGATGTCGTTCAGGTAGTGCAGGTGATCCAGGTGCTCTGCCACCAGGTCGCTCAGCTTCCCTCGGTTCTTATGCCTGGGAAAATAATAATAGAGGGGACAAACACAAATATTGCACTGCATCTTTCAGCAATCAATTTTAAAATGAATGATTAATTGATTAATGATAAACTTGGTTTTTTATGTATTTACATTAAAATGTGTGTAAATGGGTACACTACTTTAATGTTGGCCTGTCCTACACTGCTCTCTAGTGTTTGTTACCTGAACTACAATGCAAATGTTTCCACCCTACCCGTTTTTACACTTTCCACAAATCTGTTGGTGTGACCACTAATTCAAACAACGTCACAATGTTTGTTGTGCTGCTATGGAAAAATGATCAACAACTACCTAGCAATAATAATTAACTAGTATGATGTAATAATTATTTCCCAGCACGGCTTCCGGTCTCAGTTTGCTAAAGGTCACACTTTTTTATCCATTTATATTTACATTTAATGATTTTAAAGCGAATGCAAAAAAGAATCTTCTCTGACACTAAGATTAGTTACATGTTAGACAGTCTTTTTTTTGTAGTTAAGGTCCCTGTAAATTAGCTTTTCTTTTAGAAAGTGGATCTCTAGGCCTATAACCTTTTCGAGATTCATGTTGTAGTGGAAAGAGAAAAAAAAGTATCTAAATAAAGAAGAGAGCACACGTAATCATCACGCTTACTCTTCATCTGTCTGCACACACTTGTCCAGCTCGATGACGTGGCTGCCGATGAACCACACCAGGTTGGAGAAGTAGGGCACGGCTGTTTTGTCCCGGATGTAGTGCAGCATTTGCTGGTTATCCACTGCGAAGCGCGAGGAGATGTTAAAACACACAGGTGTCAAAAACCCATATGAAGATTTACACTTCAGAATCTACACAAAGAATACATTTATTCTTAAATCATTCATGCAAACCTTTATGAAAGAAATATGATTTTAATAAAAATGCTGTAAATTTTGCAATAATGCAATAATGTTTTACTCTGAATTCTCACTATTTAATGTATAAGGAGTCTTTGATTTTATTTACTTTCCCTGCTGCAATAATGTTAATATACTGCAGTATTTTAGGGGAATCTACACTAACTGTCATTTTTATATATTGTTACACATTAAATGTTTTTTTTTTTTAAATTAAATAAAGAAACATAAATAAAGATGATTCATATCATTTGAACTGTATAGAAAGACAGAAAAACAAAAATAAAATATATATTAATTGTAACCATATTTATAAACTCGCGAATGTAGCACCACCTAGAGGGAAATATGTGTCTTACACTCGAAAAAAAATAGGACAATGAAAAATGTATAACTGCTGTTCATAGACTCAAATGCATAAATAATTGATAATATTGTGATAACAAAGGTGAGGTGGAATAGAAACTAATGCTACGTTAAGTGAAATATTTTTAAAACTAATCATTATGGGAATAAGGTGTTAAAGCTCATGTGCTCCTTGATGCTCCTGTATGACCCAAAGAAGAAAAACATACACAAAAAAACCTCACATAAAAATGTACAGCTATTAATTAAATAGATGGTGTAGGTAACTTTCTTTTGGCTTCTCCCATTAGGGGGCGCCACAGCGGATTATCCGCATGTTTGATTTGGCACGTTTTTACGCTGGATGCCCTTCCTAACGCAACCCTCCCCATTTATCCAGGCTTGGGACCGGCACGAAGAGTGGCTGGGGTCGGTTCCCTGACCAGGGATCGAACCCGGGCCGCAGTGGTGAGAGCACCGCATCCTAACCACTAGACCACCAGGGACCCCGCAGGTAGTGACAAAAAGTTACTTTAAATATATAGATATATTTTGTACAGAATAAACTACAACAGAACCTTTTTTTTTAATTAAATTAGAGCATGTACAGGAAAAAAAAAAAAAGAATGAAGAGTAAAAGTTGTGAAATTGACCAACTTACATGAGACTGGAATGGAATAAGGCACACAGGATTCATCATAGAAGAAGGAGGGAAGAACAGATATACAGTTAATAGAGTTAAAGAAACTGAAGTGGAACTTAAAATCACAAAAGTTGCACGTTAAACACCTTACCAAACCCCCCAGAGATAAATACGTCTAAAAGAGACCGTTGAAGGCCTTCGGAAAGCTGCACAGCACCGAGTGATTTTGATGCAGGAATAAGAACGCAAGCTAAACTCTTTCTCCATATATACTAGGAGTGTGACAGTCAGTAGTCCAACCTAATGTACACCCACACTTTAGGGAGTAACGAACGGATCAGAACACCTGACTCTTCCAGCAATAGAACACTTACCACAAAGTTGGAAGTGCGCAATTGTATAGGACGCATGAGGTCGAATGAAATTTTTCCTCAGACAACCGACCAGAAGATCAGTATGTGCTTGTTGGACGTCCAGTTCCACATTAATCCACTTCTACTGTTCTAATAACCTCCATTTAGGTGAAAAGGTGAAAAGATTGTGTTCCAATTCATTCCAAAGGTCTGCAATAGCAGGAGGTCTTTCACTTCCATCCCATGTAAAGCATATGTTTATAGAGTTTGGCTTTGTGCACAGAGGAAAAGATCCTAGTTTAAGTGAAACAAAGACGTTCTATACAATTGTGTGCCGCAAACTTTGTGTTAACAGTTTGGTAAAGAACCACATACAGCTGGAAAGCTCGGGTGTCCCAATACTTTTGGGCATATAGTGTAATCACTGTAAGTGTCAGAATTAGTCAGGGGTACTGCGTGTTGCTTAAAGACGTATGAATTTCATCTGTCACATCCCGGGTGTATGAAGCTTTAAAGAATAATAGAGTGAGGTTCACGAGGAACAGAATTGAATCCTTTAATAAAAAATAAAAAAAAGAAGAAAAAAATAAAGAAGAAAAAAACTCTTAAACCTCACACCATTCTTGGAAAAGCAGGAAGCAGATACAGGTCAGGAATAATATCAATCACTTAATGAACCCTTGATACATTTATATGATTTCCTAAACCAGATTAGACCCTCCTTTTTATATAATTACATTTTATTTTATTTATAAAAAACTTTTTCATCATCCCAAAGCAGCTTTAAAGAAGTAAATGGATTCTGACTATAAATATTTAATGCATAAATAATTCCTTTATCCCTTTAATCCTGGTTTGGTGAGGTGAGTGTGTGTTACCTGCAGGAGCGTCAGAGCGGTGACGTGATAAAAGAGTGAGAAGCAGCGGTTAGAGGGAGATAGAAAGAGAGAGAGAGAGAGAGAGAAAGAAAGAGAGAGAGAGAGAGAGAGAGAGAGAGAGAGAGAGAGAGAGAGAGATCGCAGCAGCACAAAGCTGGGAGCTGTTCACTCACCTTTATACACATTGAGAGTGATAGTCCTGACTGCAATCCTGACCATGCTCTCTGGATGGTTGAAAAACTTAATGGCCTCCGTGTACAGGGCAAAATCATTAGTGTGCTGGAAGCATGGGAGACAGAGAGCGAGGACGTCAACTGCAGGAAGGATTCGCTCAGAGAGAGGAGAGCTGCGGTCTACACAATATCATCTCTAACACTACACATACAGTATCGCATCCTCGAGTCTGATTGGACACACAACAGGTTTACACCAGGGGTGTTAGACTCTTATTATTTAGTAAAATATAACTGGTTTTTTGATTTCAGTTTCGGTTTTTGATAGTGCATAAAAATTCCAACACTCGAGTGCAGTTTATTTTGTAATTAAAAGCTAGCTTAATGCTTTCCTACTGAGGGAATGACTGTTTATTGGTGCTCAGTGCTAATTAGAACTGGCTTTCTCTATTGTATTAAATGTAATCACAAACGGATAAAAATAAGTTACCTAAAACCAAACTCTGTAAAAGTGTTTAATTCTACCACCACATTTTCTACTCCACACAAAAAGCCATGTTTAGGATCATATGTCTTCATAAATAATATTTACTGCAAGACTTTTGGGCGAAACAAACTCCTATTGCAAGTGATATTAAGAGCTCATAGTAGCTGAAGTCTGAACAACCAATAGAGTTCGAGATGTGAACTTGATTAAAAGTCGTCAGATTTATCGGTTTATTATTAAATTTATGGGTTTTGCTGATCAATTGGAACCGATCGTTGTTTGCTGGAACTTTCTGCAAAAATCCATTCCAGTCTTCTGCTGGAGCGGCTGAGCTCTGCTGTTATTATACATTACGAGAGCGCCCTCTAGAGGCGAATCACTGACACCATATGCTGTTTATTTAAAGTGTCTTTTTTACACTTATATTGGATGTAACTTTCTATTTATTTGGAGTGATACTTTTTGTTTCAGTTTAAATGCATATTTTATTTTCCTTAATATTTATTTAGATAATTTTCATGATAATGCTATGTTTTTTTAATTTTTTGTATTAATGTTCAGCACTATTTTACATGGAGTATAAACTTTTTAAAACTATCTGTTGATTAATCGGTTATGTCACATGATGCCCTTCCATGTAGTGTGTTCCTATTTAATGTCCATATATAATCCTGAATTTTACAAAAAGTTTAAAAGTAAACTGTGACCTATTTTTACAGGTATTTTACCCTTATTACAATTTTTTTGGGATATTAAAAACAAAATACATTCAATTTTATAGAAATGTAACTGAAATAAAGTAGTATTTCAAGTTCTGTCATGAGAGACTTCATGCTCAGACGGTTTGCACAGAAGCACGACACACAGTGCAAAACTGCATGCAGGAATTTCTAAACAATCTTCAATAAGGTCATGTTCGGTCTGGCCTTCAGCGATAAGAGAGAACAAACACCGCTTTAGGAAGCACATCTCCATCCTGAATACATGATCAAATTAAACATGTACCACCTTCTCCTGTAGCTCGTGTTTAAGTCACATATTTTATATTATGTGCATTTGTTCGGTCTATTCTACACAAAACATGTTATAGGTTTGAATATAATATTTGCTACACATAATTATAGACTTGTTATTATTACAGACTATGATTCTACAAGTCTGCTGATGTCACTGTGTCGATACAGCACAAACTTTTAAAAGTATCGTTTATTTTCTCAAGATAGTGAATTATTTTGGTTGTTTATTCCTCATATTTTGGCACAAAGAAAAACAGTAGTTTTAACACAGACAAACAGTTTGGTTGTGCTGGGATTTGAACTCATAACCTTCCACATTAACCAACATTAACCATTAAAAATCCAGCCTTCACCACGATGACACCGGATTATTGTTTAAACAGAACATGCAGTCTGACTAATTATTTCTGGGCATTTTAAATCCTAAACATGGCTTTGTGAATTAAATATTTGATTGTTCATCAATTATTCAAGAAGAAAAAAAAACAAAAATGTAAGAAATGAAGAGTATTGTTGCCTGTATAACTGATAAACAATCAAATATTTATATTCAGCCAGAGCTGTAATTTTTTCATTCAAATGTTGTTCAAAAATGTGAATCATGACTTAAAAATCCAGTATCATGTTCATCATATCTATAAAAAACATTGTGCTAAAAATTAGCGCATCTTCTATTGCACCCCTCTGTGATCTTGCTTTATAACACTATTTTTGACCAGTCTTCTTTTTGATCACGTAAAAGTTCTAACTTCCAGACCTTCTTGATCGCATTATTCGTGTTCCCCGTCACGTGACTGACACTATCTAGAACCTTTTAATCTACAGTTTTTATCAATTAATTTGTTTGTTTATTTCACATATTTACTAATATCTCAAAATGTTAACGCTTGCAGCAACAAATCTCTCATACAGCGAAACCTTCCTTCCAGGTGTTCTTTATTCCTGACACCACCTTGGAGATGTCAGAGAATAAAGATCATCAACGAACACTTTATTCAAAGGCTGTCTTCATAAGAACTTCAAGAGGAGCTTTCTTGCTACCTTCTGATTGAAGGGGAAGGGTGTGTGTGTGTGTGTGTGTGTGTGTGTGTGTGTGTGTGTGTGTGTGTGTGTGTGTAAGGAAACGGCGAATTACATGTAATGATGAACGAATACAAATTTTGTCCTGTATTTGTTTTGGTTTTTTATGAATGAAAATCTAAATGGTGGGAAAGAAATATGATAGAACCCATGGTGTGGGGGGTGGGTTGGAGGGGGGGTGCGCTGTTACAGGAAAATAACCAGCCTGTGAATGTGTTACGAAGCTCACATGTCTTGTGCAGCTGTTATGAAGGTGTTATGTAGACAGCCTTGAAATAACGTGATTACTTGTGAAAAAAATTACTTGTGCAGCCATTTACAGTACACCAATAACTTTCCCCTATACAAAGGAGCCGAACCAAAAAAATACAAATTTAAGTTCATGTGTGGATATTTATTCATGTTATTATTTTATTTTTCCTCCTGGTCTTCTTCCCGAGAACCTGAGCGGAGTCTTACCTCGTTGTAAAAGAAATGCACGGTGTGATTGTTGAGCTTCAGCGACAGCGTCTTCAGGAAGGAGATGTAGTAGGCCATGATCTCCTCATCGGAAAAGTCAAATTTATGCACGATGATGGAGTTGACGTGATTATTCGACAGCAGGTAGTCTGCAGAAAACAAATAAGGAATACGTGAAGAAACGTGGGAGAAAAAACAAACAACAACAAAAAAATAGACAAACACTATAACTATGTTTTGGGGGTAAATCCGAGCGCTTACACAGAGACGTCTCGTGACTTATGTTCTCAAACAGGATGTTAAGCGTCTGGAGGAGCTGCACGCAGACGTAACGTCCCGACTTCTGCCGCAGGATGTTGAGGAAAAACGCGAACATGTTCTTCTCTAAGAAGAAGCTGGGAGGAGTAAAAAAGAAAGAGAGAAGAAGAAGAAGAAGAGAAATAAAGAGTAAGACTTCAAGCTCGCAAGACTCTTAAAAGAAAAGGAAAGATAAAGATAAAAACGCACTCGAACACCGAGCTGTCGTTCTGATCGCCCCAGATGAGGATCTCAGTGATGGAGCGAATCGTCTCCACAAGCAGGTTCCTGTTGTGATCCGTCACCGTCGTGTTCTTGGTCAGGACGTGATACATGTACCTGAGGAAACAATGTGCAATGTTTTAAAATGACTAAAAAAATACAATACAATGATTTTTTTTTTTTACCCAGAGACGAAAAAATACACTTTATTACACCTGGATTTCCACTGATATTAGAATATTCAACAAATAAACGAATCCCGAGAAACATTTCTCATGGAAGGAGTCTCCAGATCCGGTACTTTATAAGCTTTAAGATTGACGAAAAGAAAATCATTAGATGTGAAAAAACTGTTGGTTGTTTGGTGATGAATAAATATCTGGAAATGCTTTTACAGAAAAATCATGAACGGTGGAGCTTCATGAGAGACACCACTTCATCACAAAATCTATATAGTAATAAAATACAGTATCAGAATAATAATATTTTAGGTTATATTAATTATTTTAGTTAAATTATTTTGTCAATTTTAGAAGTTTAGCCCTTATTATTATTATTATTATTATTATTACCTCAGGTCAGGTGTCTCTGTACTGTGTATACGAAGAAACGTTGTATAATTCGTATTTGTATAAATATTCATGTTATTGGATGTAAATATAAAAGTAAGTATATAATAAATCCGGGCTGCGTATTTAGTAATGAATAAAACGTGATGTTTTAGTAATTAAATCAGAGTCCAGGCAGAAAATAAAAGTTAGCACAGAAGCTAGCAGGATTTCTGAGGTGAAATGGAGCTCGCGCAGTGCTGAAGATTCTCCCTCAGCGACACTCACTTCAGGTGATCCAGAGAGTGGATGTTCTTGGCCTTGCCCTGCCCTCCGACCCAGCCTCTGGACCTGCCGAACATGCTGGCGTCTTGATTTTATCCTGTCACACGATTTTATTTTCTTTATTTCACTCGACTGAAGCGATCCATCACGGCTATAAGGGGGGGGGGATATGAGAAAACACACCGCTAGCGTTAGCTGCTAGGATCCGCGACAAGCGCGGCCGCAGCTCAATCCCATCTCTCCTTTCTACCCGAGTGCACTACGCAGGGCGTGACGTAACGGGCCTCTCCGTCACTCATCTAGCGCACTACAACTCGCGAGGAAGGGATTTAAAACGACACAGCCGCTTGTACGACGTTAGCGCTAAGGCGCTATGGAATTTGTAGTTTTGACACGAACGCTCCAGCGCTCTGTGCGCAATTATATCCGCCATTTATAGACTACAAATCCCATAGTGTAGATTGATATAAGGGTTATTATTTAAAAAAAAGAAACAGGACGATTGAAAGAGGCGGCTGACGTCACAAGAACGCGACATTTGTTTTTGTTTTTCTTGTTTGACACTGTCATTTTGTGTCCATTTTAACCTTTCGTGTTAAATTAGATTTTATTGTAATAATGAATTAAAGCGGATACTGTGGTCGACGCGGCGCGAAGACTTAAAAAAAAAAAACAAGTTTGTTAAAAAACATGGATGTTAATGTGGGTATTAGATTGCGGGTTTATACAGTAACACATGCTGGTTGGTGGGATTCAGTGATCCTGGAGGACATTGGATGTTAAAAAAACATTTACATTTGTTTTAAAAAGCGTGCTGGTTTTATTTGGAAACGTCTTTTTTTTTCCCTGGTTGTGTTGGAGATGTGCGGAGTCAGCAGATTTTTGTGAAGGACTGAGCGTTTACTGGACTGGATAAGATTTCAAGACCAATCGAGACATGCAGTAGAAGGAGCCACCTCAGGATTTCATCCTCCTCAAATCCTCCTGTAAACCTTGAGGGGGGAAAAAAACAGCCCATGTCTGAGATTCTATGCCACACTCCGTCTATTTCCGGTTAGATTCCGTGGAATCTTTAATCGACGTCATTCCATATATGTTTTATCTCGGCCTCTTCTTTGTGAACATCCTCATCCTCTACTATGCCTTTCTGATGGAATACATAGTGCTTAATGTGGGAATTGTCTTCCTACCTGAGGACATGGACCAGGCACTGGTGGACCTGGGGGTTCTCTCTGACCCGGCATCCGTCCCCTATGAGACAGACCCAGAGTTTGATGTGCTGGAGGGATATCTGGAGTAGATTGTATGGACAGAACATGGCTTTGGTTATGAGGCATGTTAGTCAGGTGTGTGGTGGGAGGGATGTGCTGTGTGGAACACAACCGAGGACTGGATCTATGATGGTGATGAGGATGAAAAATGGAAATCATGATTCTTATCGCCGTAGCTGTGAGGAAATGGTGCCTTGGCCATCACATGCAAGAAATCAGCGTACAAAGAAGTAAGGCGATGCAGGGGCTTTGGAATTGGTCCGAAATAACGACCCATAAAAAGCAAGGAACTGAATAC
Source organism: Silurus lanzhouensis (assembly GCA_039877035.1). Lineage (NCBI taxonomy): Eukaryota > Metazoa > Chordata > Actinopteri > Siluriformes > Siluridae > Silurus > Silurus lanzhouensis. Next base: position 723,536 of record JBCEWE010000096.1, read on the forward strand.
ACTTTATAAACTTCATCTCAGATTTAAAAATCTAAACTTTAGGTCTCTAAAAAGTCTTAAATTTGCTGTTGTAGGTCTTAAATCATTTAAATCAGGTCTTAATTTCCTAATGTCTATGTAACGCTGCCTCTGATGCTCATTGAAATGCTCCGTGGTTTAAGTCAAAGATGATGATTTTGTGCCTGTTGTGTCTCCGCAGGTTGTCCAGACTCAAGAAAAAAGAAGGAACGTGCGAGTCAGGTGGAGTTTTTTCCACGCCTATGTCCTGCGGTTGTCCATAAAACGGAATGGATCGATCATGACATCACCACCTACACTGTGGCTCCCTTAATCACTAAGCTGGCTTAGGTTTAGATGGATGCTTGCTCAAAGCTGCTGAGATTTAGGCCTGGTTTTAACACCAAAGCTTCACTGCATCTTCATCATTTTTCGTTTGAGATTAAATACATGAATACAGCACTTAACACATTTTACACTATAATTTAGGTCAGATTCATTTCAATTTTATTTTATTTCCGTAGCGCTTTTTACAATGGACTTTGTCTCAGAGCAGCTTTACACAGATAAAGCGGTAATAATGTTATAGAAAAGTCTGTGTACGTTTATCGCCTATAAGTTTGTTCCTTATAACTGTTTAGCCCTGACGAGCGAGCCGGTGGTGACAGTGGCCAGGAAAAACTCCGTATGAGAAAGAAACCTTGAGAGGAACCAGACTCATAACAGGATCCTCATCTGGGTGGCACCGAATGACTATTCATTGCAGTCCCATTGTTGAGGTGTGCAGTAATTGATGCGTAAAGATTTGACCTCAGATGTGTCTGACCTTCTGAATTCTGCATGTTTGGTTGCTTTCATTTGAACTTTTTAAGTTAGAATAGATGCAATACCTTAGCAATACCTCTCTGAGACTGACGGAGATTTTCTCCATGCTGCTTTCGAGGAGTTTGAAGCCGAACGCTGATTACACGCTGTCAAGCCCCCGAGCTGATCCATGGAACATGGATTACAGAAACAAATCCTATATACACACTCGCACATACACTATACTGTATATATACAGACACACACAGTTATATAATGTGTGTGTGTGTGTGTGTGTGTATAATAAATAATTAATTTTACCTAAAGCAACTCTTGACTGGTTATTTCTTCTTTCTTGTTTTCTTTTGTACAAAAAAAAACATTTAAAAGAAAAAAACGCACAATAACAGCAACTTGCTTTAATTTATTTCTTTACAAAAGGTAGTTTATTAAGCAGCAGCTCACAATAAAGTCAATATATTGCAACAGAAAAATAACGCACCATAGAACAGTAGTGTTTCTGCTGAGGCCACAGCGGTCAGTTAAAGTGTGTGTGTACCTGAACAATACGTCGTTAGTAGCAGCAGCTTCTCTTTTCTTTGTGTGTTTTCTTAATAAGAAACGTGTAAATTATAAAGCTTTTATCCTGCAGTCTTGAATCTGAAGATGCTCGAAAACACCATAAGGAATACAGTCATTCCACATTCTGATGGAAAAAAAGATGAGAAGCATGTAATGAATAAATCATTAAAGCAAGACAGAACATGCAAATGTGGTGGAAATAAAATCATATACACGATATGGAGAAAAGATTCGGGACACCAGACTTTTCCAGGTACATGTGGTTCTTCTTCATTTTGAGGAACGGAATTGTATCAGACGCATTTGGATGAAGGAGCATGAAATTTGACCTTCACTTGAACTAGGAGACCCAAACCTGTTCCACAAAGCCTGTGTGTGTGTGTGTGTGTGTGTGTGTGTGTGTGTGTGTGTGTGTGTAGGTGACTTACTGAAGAGACTTCACACTCGGCGAGTCCTTTAATGCAGCACTCAGCCTTTTGGCTCCAACGTCTGTGAACTTGTTGTACTTCACACTGAGTGGCAAAAAAAAAAGTTTTTATTATTATTATTATTATTATTATTATTATTATTATTACTACATAAAAAATTTTATTCATTTTATTTTTAATTACTTTTTATCTTTTAATTTCATCACATCATTTTAAAAAAAGATCAGTTTCCGTTTGAAACATAAACAAACACAGGATGCCAGCTAAAGGGCATGTGTGTGTGTGTGTGTGTGTGTGTGTGTGTGTGTGTGTGTGTGTGTGTGTGTGTATCTCCCCCCCTTTATTGTCCCCTCTTCATTCTTTTATACTTTCTTTCTACTTTAAAACACAGATGATGAAATTTCTGGTCTGTGAAGGTTAAAGTTCAGTCGGTTTTGCTTTGTTTTCTAATTAAACTCAGATGGGAAAATCTCCAGCTGAACTTTGAGCTTCACAGTGATCTTCATTGATGAACGGTGACTTACTCCAGGTCCAGCAGAGACGTCATAAGCGGTAAAACGTACGCCAGGCTCTCAGCTCCGCCGTCCCCGATAACGTTTCCGTACAGACTGTAGGACGTCAGAGGGAAATTATATATACACACTGCTTTCTTTATAAACGTCACACTGCTTTATTCCTCTACAGCTATTAGCACTGAAGTAAACAAAGTAATAGAAGTAATAGTGGGCGTGGTCGGAGGTAAAGTGGGCGTGTCTGAGGTTGTACCTGAGGCTCTGCAGCGAGGACAGGGACGTCAGGGCTTCGGCCAGTTTCCGCACGCCGTCGTCCCCGATGCAGTTCTGAGAAAGACTAAAACGTGGGAGGAAGGAATAGAGCGTTACACACTGCGACACACTTCCACCGAGAACATTTTATTCTAAATCACTGGGTTCAGGAAGACGAGCAGCACTGACTTCAGGAGCTTCAGAGATGATAACGAGCTCAACGCTCCGGCCAACCGCTCTGCCTCGACATCCCTGATCCTATTATTCTCCAAACTGAAAGAGAGAAACGGATACAAGTGTTAATCCATCCTTTCTTTCTTTCATCTTTTTTTCCTTTCATTTTTTTCTACTTTTTTCTTTCTTTACTTAAGTCATAGATTTTCTTTCTTTCTTTCTTTCTTTCTTTCTTTCTTTCTTTCTTTCTTTCTTTCTTTCTTTCTTTCTTTCTTTCCTGCTTGAATGTTTCTTTCTTTCTTTCTTTCTTTCTTTCTTTCTTTCTTTTTCTTTCTTGCTTTCACTTTTTTTTCTTTTTCTTTCACTCCTTTTCCTTTCTTTCTTTCTTTCCTGCTTGCATGTTTCTTTCTTTCTTTCTTTCTTTCTTTCTTTCTTTCTTTCTTTCTTTCTTTCTTTCTTTCTTGCTTTCACTTTTTTTCTTTTTCTTTCACTCCTTTTCCTTTCTTTCTTTCTTTCTTTCTTTTTCTTGCTTTCACTTTTTTCTTTCGCCCCTTTTCGTTTCTTTCTTTCGTTCTTTCTTTCTTTCTTTCTTTCTTTCCTGCTTGAATGTTTCTTTCTTTCTTTCTTTCTTTCTTTCTTTCTTTCTTTTTTTCTTTCTTTCTTTCTTTCTTTCTTTCTTTTTCTTTCTTGCTTTCACTTTTTTTCTTTTTCTTTCACTCCTTTTCCTTTCTTTCTTTCTTTCTTTCTTTCTTTCTTTCTTTCTTTCTTTCTTTCTTTTTCTTTCTTTCTTTCTTTCCTGCTTGCATGTTTCTTTCTTTCTTTCTTTTTCTTTCTTTCTTTCACTTTTTTTTCTTTTTTCTTTCACCGCTTTTCCTTTCTTTCTTTCTTTCTTTCTTTCTTTCTTTCTTTCTTTCTTTCTTTCTTTCTTTCTTTCTTTTTACTTCTATTCCTTTCTCTCTGTTTTAAATATAAAATCCGGTGTTTTCGTTCGGAGATGAACGTTGTGATGTGAGAGCCTGAGAGACTCTCCTACAGATGAACTTACTCCAGGTGATGGAGAGACTGAAGAGCAGGTAAGATCTCCACCAGCTGAAGAAACACCTCAGGGTTGTTCTGCTGGTTAAGCCTTTAGAGAAGAGAACACATGCCACTGATGACTGCACAGATACATGGGCTTTCAGTTTGCAGAATGTGGTAGATGTATTGTGAAGGACTCACTCGTACTCCAGCTTTTGGAGATGTCTCACCGCTGGGACACCGTCCTCCAGAGCCGTCTCGACTTTGCTGTAAACACAACAGTGGACGTCACTAAAAACAGGCTACATAAGTGCTTTATTCTCTCTGTTCACTGCATCATGAACTGTATGTGTGTATGTTTTACTATAAATATAAAGATCTAAAAACCCACTCAGTCCAGTGGAGCAAAGATCTGAACATCTGAAACTTCTCCTACAACCATCACATTACTGAACCCTCATTATACATCTAGGACACTGATTTCTCACTGATGTCTTACCTTATTATTTTATATTATAATAAATAAAATATAATATACATTTTATTTTCTGCTTATAAACACACCACAGCAGCCTTTATAATGAGACTTAGCACCTACATAACACTCGTTATTAAAGCCTTATCAATGTCTCACCATAAAGGCAGCTTCTTCTCGTTGTGGATCTGTCCCAGGATGGCCAAGTTCTCCACATGAGACACCTGCAACACCTTCAGAGGGTTTATAGTAAACTTTTCAATGGCGTTTTTTAAACCCAGTTTATCGCTGCTATGATGCAGGTCCTCCCAGAGGTTAATGGTGTCCATAGTTGGAGCTCTAATGGGGAGAAAACAATAAATCACTTATAATATGCAATATTTATAATTCCATTAGAGAGAAACCATTTAGAATGTTTTCTGATGACAAGAATTTATTTCACCTTGAAGTCATACATCATGCATCTAGAGCTGGCAATATATAACGGCAAAAGTATTGGGACGTCTGGCGCAAAGTCTAAGACACATAATTGTATCGGACGTCTTTGCATGCAGCAGCATTCCATTTTCCCTTCACTTGAACTAGGAAACCCAGACCTGATCCAGCTCTCTATAAAGATCTGCTTTCCATGGGTTTGGAGTGGATGATCTCCTGCTATAGAGCTCTACTGAACATGCTGAATGTAAACGCTTTTTCAGCAGTTTTGTCACATATACATTACAGCACAGTGAAATTTTTTGCTTCGCATATCTCAGGTTGCTCGGAAGCTGGGGTCAGAGCGCAGGGTCGGCCATGATACGGCGCTCCTGGAGCACAGAGGGTTAAGGGCCTTGCTCAAGGGCCCAAAAGTGGCAGCTTGGTGATACCGGGACTTGAACCACCGCCCGTCCAATCAGTAACCCAACACCTTAACCACTGAGCTACAACCTCCCTGGTATACCCAATTATCTCACATCAAGTTCAAACAAGTTCTGGAGGTGTCTTCTAGCAACTTTGGAATCTCGTGATGGCTGAAAAATCACCATAACGAGTAGAGTTTTATCATAGAATTCTGTGAGAGAAGGTTGTATAAACGTGTAGGAACATTATTGACATGATTCATATTTCACACTTTTGTTCACCATGACATGGAATGCACTTAAAGGAGAAATAAAGGAGAACTTTTATTTCTCACCTGAATGAGGCCACACAGTCCAATGCAACCAGCTCTCTGAGACCGCTGAGAGGAACACACGTGTCCCTCAAGTCCATAGAAAACGTTCGCTTAAGTCCTTTGGTATGCATGAGAAGATGCCAAACAACATAGACGTCCACCGGAGAGAGCTGAGCTCCACAAAATGACAAATTATCTGGAAGGTTTTTCAGCAGAAGTTTGGCGAGTTTGATATTTCTTGACTCGTACACACAGTGAAACAGTTCCAGTAACCTGCTGGGAATCATCTCGCCTGGTTTCAGATTCTCCAGATGGACTTCCACTGCTTTTCTTTTGGCCTGAAGGTCAGTACCACTTTGGAAATCCCTACAGGCGGGCGGGGCGTTTTTCTGGAACAGTAATCCTATCACGAACCGCTGCAGAACATCTTGCCATTCTCCTTGAGGTTTTCTTTTCCGTTGGTGGAGTGTGGTGTGTGCCAGCAGCATTTTATCATTTAACTCACTGGAATGTACCAAAAGCAGGGCACTTAGAAGGCTCTGAACAAAAAGATTAGCAAAATAAGTGACCTGGTTGTTGCCAGTTTCTTCACATCCTCCATGTGTCCTGAGAATCCCCGAGCTGAGTCCAGAATCTACCAGGCTTCTGTTCTGATTTTGGTTTAACAGGGAGTTTTGAGTCTTAAATCCGTCCCATGCAGTGTTACACAACTGACTGATGTCCTGTTTGGATCCTTGAAGGTTCTCATTCAGCTCTAGATACTGACTGAGGACTCTTTGGTATAAATCCGTTAGAGTCGATGGCAAACTGTTGCTTTGTTGGTGCTCCGATAAAAAGCACGTGAGGCGACACAGCAGCGGGTTGGAGCACAAGCTGAAAATGTATTTTTGGCTTTGGATTTTTCGCAGCACATCCTCTTTCTCTGAAGCCTCCCCAAAATAGTTTGAAACGTACATTTCTATGTCCTTTGCAGAAAACCAACATAACTCCAAGATACTGTCGACTTTACGAAGCAGCTGATTCAAAACGTCTCGCGGGCGCGTGGCCATCAAAAGCGTGCAACCTGAGAGAATCTTTTTCTGGAACAAACCAGAAAACAGCTGCCTGATACTGTAGTTGCCTTCTGTGGATGAGGTAGCGGGCGATTGAAGAAGGCCTTCAAGGTCTTTCATGTCATCAAAACTGTCGAAAACGACAAGAACGTCCTCTGGAAAGGCGAGAAGGTGTTTGAAGACAGCCTCTGGATCTCCACACCGAGGAGACATGGATGACTGGAATAGTAAACTCTTCAGACTGAACTTCCCCTGAGTCAGATTGAGAATCTTGCAATTGAGCAAGAAGATAAACTTGAACTGCTGAAGGCCACCGGTGGACCAGTCTAAAGCTAAACGCCGGATAAACGTGCTCTTTCCCATGCCAGCTTTCCCAAGAATGGTGATCAGGTGCTTGTTATTGGAGTTGTGGAAAACATGGCTTCTGTGCACCATGGCTTTCTTTCGTTCGGAGTCGCTGAGCACCACGAGTTCCTTCTCTAAGCATTTGTTTGCATTCTTGCCGGTCCTGATGATAAGCTTCCTCTGCACCAGTGGAGTGTCTATGTAGTGAGACTGCATCTTCATTCCTCCTTCCATCACACTGCACTTTTCCCTCACGTGCGTCTTTAAGGCCACGATAAAGTCTTGAACGTTCTCTGAGTAAGAAACGCACCGTTAGATATTATTACAGATGAGATTTCTTAAAAGTGGCTTTCTTAATTTTTTCTCACTTGATATCGCTGGGATCTTCTTGATGTCCTGAGTTGCAGGAAGATACTCTTTGGAAGGTGGTTTGCCTGCAGACAAAATCAAAAAATTGCCAATATACACTCATAAAATCCAGTAAAATACCAAATATGTTATTAAAAGTCAATAAAAGTAGTTCTACCTTTAATGGGTGAAACAGGAGCTGGTTGGGATCGAGACTGCCCCCTACTGGCGTTGTCCGATTGCGAGCTTGCGGGATGAATGGACATGCTGAGCTCTACAGGAGCCACTGTTCCACTGACTGAAGAAGGAAAAGAAGAGTTGATAGTTATTACATTTGCATTTGCATTTACGGCATTTGGCAGACTTACAACTGAGCAGGGGAGGGTTTTAGGGCTTTGCTCAAGGGCCCAGCAGTGGCAGCTTGGTGGTGGTTATTACACATACGAGGTGGTTTTTAAAAAAATCCCTTTCGCCGAACGTCCTCCCTTAAAACCTGCCAGTAGAATTTGCTATTGACCGTCTGGAGACGATTTCTTGACGCACAACGCTGCGAATGTCTGAAAAAAGACGACGAGCGTGCACCTGGTCGAGCCGCGAGATTCATCACCTGTAACGAACCTCGACTTTGACGCGGTGTTCCTTCTGCTCCCTGGTGTCAGCAGCCTGGGGACGAACTCGCCATCAACTGTTCCGTATGACACACCAACAACGGTATGAATGTTGTGGATTGTTCTCCGACGATCATCATGCACAAGTCTCCGAATGTTTTTTGGAATGGAGTTCGTCAAAAGTCTTCCGAAACTCTTCCAGGGATGTTCTTCCGCTCTTGAAGCGCACGTGTCGCCCAAATCGTCGAAATATAGCGAAGATATAGAGGAAGTTTTTAAGCAGCCGGTTTTTGAGCTCTAAACCCTACTAAACACCTTTGGGATGAATGTGAAATGCGGAATCTAGTGGAACATCTGCCCAGAGGAGTTTATAGGAGCAAATTGGGATTGAATGCGATGCTGAAAAAAGCACAAATCATACTTCTGACCAGGTGTCCTCAATCTTTCAGCAGTATAGTGTACAATGTAAATAAACCAAATAAAAAGCTCATTATACCCCTTTTTTATACATTATCTTTGCAACGATCGTTTTGAAACAGAACACCGAAGCATCACGTTGGAATGTCTGATGAATAACGTATGTTTGATTTTGAAAGATAACACCTAATGTGCTATCAATGTTTAGATTCCGCCATGATAAATCGTTCACACAGAGCGTTTCTTGTTTGTTACTCACCCGGGGACAAAGGGGCGATCTGAGTCACTGGCAACGGAGCGAGAGGTTGTGGTGAAACTACAGGTAATAAAAACAGAGTTTGTAAGTCAGTGACATGGAGATAAAAACCGAGGTAGAGTGATGAAACTCATGACTCACCCAGGACATAGGTGGCACCTACTGGAAGAATGCCTGGCAGAGGAGAGAGAGGATTGAACGTTTGTATGATCTGCATCGCTGGTGCACCTGAAGAGTGAAATTAAAATGCGATGAGAATGCGAATAAAACCTGCCATCGGAAATGAAAGCAAAACAATGGAGCTCGTGTTCACCAGGTGGCATCAGAGAGGCGGCGGTGGAGATCCTTAAGGGGAAGTGTACGAACGAGGGCACGCCGGAGACGTGGAAATCCCCTCCCTGAACGGCCATTTTGACTTCAGTGGGGGGTTCAGAGTTCGAGGCTAATTGTGTGACAAAACACAACAAGGAAAAAAAAGGGGATTACCGAATAAACAGATCACTTTATATGATGGAATAAGTGTATGAACAGCATTTCATCGCTTTGGCAATGACTTTTTTTTTATCCTGCGCTCACCTTTTTTTCTACGTTTAGGGCAAGGCATCTTCGTCTTTGGTCTTTCATTCACTACTGAGAACACAAACACACCCACACCTCACATGTTGGCTAACCGAAAGGACCACTGACAAAAGAGCAAATGAAAAAGAAATGTAATTAATGAGTATTTACCTCCACGCTTCCTTTTCCTCGCATCTGGATTCTCATCACATGTTTGACATACCAGCGTGAATTTATCATCTGATCCATCTGAGAAAAGAGACGGAAAGAGAAAAAACAAGTCTATTTTTAGTGGCCTAAAATACAAGCAAAACCAAATCACTCCACAATTCACCAGCAGTGGATCATAAACATCCTGAAACTTTTCCCAACCTGGGATATCGTTCCAGACCTCTTCTGAGTAAGATGAATCTGATGTAAAAAAGAAAAGAAAAGAAAAAAGGGTATTAAAAGACTTTCTCCACACGCTGAATCGTAGATGTTTCTGTATGAGCTGAAATGTGGAACTGACCGAGATATTCTTCAAACGGAAATTCTTCAATTGGAATGGAGGCGATGAGGTCCAGTAGCTGATCTGTTTTTAATAAAAACACAAAAACACTCCTGCATTTTTCAGCGGAAAAAACATCAGGAAACACATAGTTTTTTTAGAGATCGCAAACATTTACCAGGTATAGTTTCCACTGGATCCACACTGGTCATGATGTTTTCGTGGTCTAAGGGAACACAAACAGAATTCAGTGATGATACAGTGATGATACAGGAGCCTCTGCTTTCACAACAGAAGACTCAGGAACCGTTTCCTTCCCTCAGCTGTAAACCTACTAAACTTTATTAATAAATGATGATCTCTACATCAAACTCAGTCAATTTAACTCTACTCATAAACACTGCACTCTACATCAACATGTCTCCATACTGTACAGGTACAATTTTCCTACGATGCCACTTACTGCCACTGCCTCTCACTTCTACTGCCTCTTACTGCCACTGCCACTGCCTCTCACTGCTACTGCCTCTCACTGGTTCTGCCTCTTACGTCTACTGCCTCTCACTGCTTCTGCCTCTTACTTCTACTGCCTTTCAATGTTACTGCCTCTTATTTCTACTGCCTCTCACTGCTGCTGCCTCTTACTTCTACTGCCTTTCACTGCCACTGCCTCTCACTGCTACTGCCTCTTATTTCTACTGCCTCTCACTGCTGCTGCCTCTCACTTCTACTGCCACTCACTGTTACTGCCTCTCACTGCTGCTGCCTCTCAATAATACTGCCTCTGACACTGCCTCTCACGGTTACTGCCTCTTACTGACACTGCCTCTCACTTCTACTGCCTTTTACTGCTACTGCCTTTTACTGATACTGCCTCTTACTGTTACTGCCTCTCACTGCTACTGCCTCTTACTTCTACTGCCTCTCACTGCTGCTGCCTCCTACTTCTACTGCCTCTTACTTCTACTGCCTCACTGCTGCTTCCTCTTACTTCTACTGCCACTCACTGTTACTGCCTCTCAATAATACTGCCACTTACTGACACTGCCTCTCACTGTTACTGCCTCTTACTGACACTGCCTCTCACTGTTACTGCCTCTTACTGCTACTGCCTCTGACTTATACTGCCTCTCACTGCTACTGCCTCTCACTTCTACTGCCTCTTACTTTTACTGCCTCTCAATGCTGCTGCCTCTCACTTCTACTGCCTCTTACTTTTACTGCTTCTCACTGGTGCTGCCTCCTACTTCTACTGCCTCTTACTTCTACTGCCTCTCACTTCTACTGTCTCTTACTGCTACTGCCTCTGACTGCTACTACCATTTACTGCTACTGCCTCTTATGACTATAAAGTACCTCCTAATAAGAATGTACCTCCTGCTATTATTATTTCTGCAAAGAAAATCTCTTGGCAACTTAAATAAAAAAATAAATAAACAATGTGAAGAAAAATGCACAAGCTCCATAAAGACATGATTTAATTGTCACTATTCATAACCCAGTGAGCAGATTCTAAAATATAAACATAAAGGAGTACTTGTTTCAGAGCTCAGTTCCGTGGTACACGGTAAAACTAAATAAATACACTGTTAAGAAAAAATGGTGTCTCGTAAATGTTTCCACAGAAGTCCAGAAAAAAACGCAACGTAAACCGTAGGTTTCCCGAAAATATCAGAAATCTCATTAATATCAGAAATCATAGCCGTGTTCCAGTTCATCTGGACACAGAAGTATTTAACATCGAAATGAATATAAACCCTACTTTTTTCTGGATTTCTGTGGATAAGTACGGCACACATTTTTCAATGGTTGTTAAATAAAAATCGAATTAAAAAAGTATTTAGTTCTTTACAAATAGGAAAGCAGAAAGATATAAACATATGAACTCTAATATAAGGAATGCAAATCCTCAGTGGCAGAAACAGTATAATTGTAATTTAACAAACTGCAAATGTGTCCATTCGAGAAATGTGTGTAATATGTGTTGTAGATAAACGAGACTGAGGTAATGCGTGTTGTGCAGACAAGTGCAAGCTCTAAAAGTTTCCCTGGTTAAAAATAGTCGAATTCCCTGATCCAAATGGCATGTGAGAAGAAGCTTCTCTGTTCTGTACACAGATTCTCTGTTTGTTACCTTTCAGGAAAGCAAAAGTGCTATAGAACAGTCTAGTGTTGGGAAGCCTGAAGGCCTTCACAGTCTTCCTGGTCCTGCAGGTCCAGCACTGCTCATTGTAAATACACTGGGAGTTTAATGTAGATGGGACACTCAGCTGATCGCACTACCCTCTCGCCTCTCTCCTGTGATGTTTCCAAAACAGACTCACTGCTGCAGGAGTAACAGTTCCTTAGCATCATGGAGGGCGGTTTAAAGTTCTTTAAAAACAATGAAGACATTAAAGACACTGATGGGCTTTCTTCACCAGGGTCTGGGTGTTCTTGTGACAGGATCAGAACAGGTTCTGCATGGTGTGAACATCAAGGAACCAGAAACCCTTTTAACACAACAATGTTCCCTCTTAACTACCCAACGCGCCCCTAAAAACATACCCACTGTTCAATAAACCACTTAAGGAAGCAATGTTACCTTTTACTGTTCAAAACAGCCCATTAGGAACGCAATGTTCCTATGAACCGTCCAAATAACTCCACACTGTACCCGTAAACCATCCAAAAACCAGCTAAAAGATCAGATATACCCTCTAACAGTGCAACACACACCTTTACAACAACAATGTACCTCATAACTGTCGAAAAAACTCCACATTGTGCTTTACTCTATCCAGAAATCACCTAAAAGATCAAAGAAAATACCCTCAAACTGTGCAAGACAAAAATGTGCCCTAAAGCATAAAGCACCCCTAAAATTCAACACAAAGAAGCTCCTAAAGCTCCTAAAGCTCCAGTGTATCCAAAAACTGCCTCCTAATGATACAGAAATAAATCCAACATTATTTTACATGAAATAATTTTCACTTTCACTTGTATAAATAGCCTGGTTTTAGGAGACGCACAAAACAGTTTGGGAAAAATGAAAGCATGGGAAAGCACCTCTCCACCTCTCCTAATCCTCCTCAATTTCGTCATCATCCTCACCCTGAATAGCACCACCACCAGTAGCACACCAGTTCCTCTGCAGCACAATCAATTAATAAATGGACGCATAAGTGCAGGTTTAAATAGAAAGTTCCTGATGTGCGCAACGCGTTTTTGTGATCCAAACAGAACCTGCGCACTCCAGGTCCAGGTGACCATCCACCACCTGGGGGTCTCCATACCGACCAGGAAACAATCACACGACGGTTTTATTTTCCGGTGAAGAACAAAGAGGCGCAAAAGAAAAATAATAAATTACAAATGAAGAAAAAATTAAGAAAAATTTAAAAAAGCAGTTTATGGAAATAAACCATGTCGGAAAGTTTTAAAAAAAGATCTACTCGAATATTTCACAAGTTTCAGATGGATACGCAAACACAAAGGCTTCCATCGTATCCATTGCGTTAAACACGCATGAAATTATTTAGGTCTAAAAATAATAAGATTTTCTACCTGTGTTAGAGCGCAGCTCCATGTTATAGTGCAGAACTCCCTCTGTTTTTCATGCTAGTGGGTTTTGGTGAGAAAGGAAGCTGTGTTTCTCTGCCTGCGGTCTGTCCGGGTTCTGAACAAAGCGCAGTCTGGTGCGCGCTTTTGGGTTCGCTCTGGTTTTACTTTCACATTTGAGCGTCTGGTGTGGCGCAATGTGGCGCAGTGTGGAGCTTTTACTCACTTCTACTCACACAAACGCACTGCAGCAGGTTCATCATCACACAGGTACACAGAGAGACAATGCAAATACTTCATAAAGTCATTTGCATATGCATCAACATCTGTCAAAAGTGTCACACGTGACCTTGAACATCTCATTTCCGATTAATTTCACACTTTGCTACTCCGATTTTTCGGGGTGTTTGTGGAGGGGCGTGGCTGTGGGGGATTACTGTCATCCAATTCCAAAAGATCAGACACTGATATTACAATGTCCAGGAGATTCCTGGTCATTCCAAACGTGTTCAGGTGAAATGAAGAACTCTTTGTAGGAGTTCTTTGTGGTTGACCAAATTGTAATGCTTCAGAATACAAACACATTCTATACTACTTTTATTGAGACGGTTTGAAAAGAATTATGCATGGACATGATGGTCAGGGGTGCACATACTTTCAGCCATATTGTGTCCGTCTGTATATCTATACTCATATGGTTGGTGGACACCTGACCATAAGATTAGTATGTGCTTCTTTGTGAACATCAACCCATTTCAGATTTAGTCTTCATTTCCTGCTACAATAACCTCCACTCTTCTGGGAAGATGTTCCACCAGATTTTAGTGTGTGCTTGAGGAGATTTATTTATAAAGTCAGTCACTGATATACAGTAGGTGTGGAGAAAGAGGAGGTGCAGTGAGCAGTCCAGATCATCCCAAATGTGTTCAATAGGGTTGGAGCTCGATAGCAGCTGGATAGATCTTCCACACACTTCCAGCAGATCTTCACAGACCTGGCTTTGTGCAGAGGAGCATTGTGGTGCTGGAACAGATTTGTGTCTTCTAGTTCAAGTGAAGGGAAAATGTCATGCCGCCACATCAAAAGAGGTTCAATACCATCGTGTGCCTCCAGCTTTGTGGTGACGGTTTGAGGAAGAAGCAGCGCAGGAAGAATACCGAGTACGCAGCTGATGAAGCGTCCTGATAGATCATTTTATAAGCTTTATAAAAGGGAATGCATTTATTTTAGATTTCAATACAAAAAGATAAAAAGCAACATCTGATTTTGATTTCACAAGAAGAAAAAATCAATACGGTAATTCGAATCCTGATCAACTCCAATCAAAATCTGGGGCGTTTCAACAAAACGTCTTGAATTTTGTCAAACCTCATCACCGCATTATAGGAGAAGACAAAAGACAAAACAGGGACTAGAAGCATGCCTATTATTGTGCACCCCCCACACACTGCCTTCTCTGCTGATATTTACTAAGAGTGTGAGTATGAGTGTGTGAGTGCACTGTAGTGTCTGTGTGTGAGCTGAAGTGTGTAGAAGAGGGCAGGTAGCTGTGGGCAGGAGCTGCTGAGTGACAGCAAAAGTAAATAATTAGAAAGTAATAAAAACTTTCTCCTGTCTGGAAAATGTGGATGTCCCCATACTTTTTGCTTGGATATTTGGATGTTTGCGTCTAGTTATAAATCGGTGGGTCTCAGTACACACAAGCATTTTTTCATGCACTTCTCCTAAATATTAGTCAAATTGCAAGATAAATATTTGCCCACATAATTTCCCTCTATGGTAGTGCTGGTTCCCATCATGCAGCACGGCCCTAAAACTCACATCGAGCCCACAACCACTGCAGCCTGACGTCATTACACTTCAATGTTGCTTCAATTTTCTGCCAGAAAAACACCAAAACATTCTCCCAGGCTAGGTTTTTTTTCACCCTCGTCGTTGCCCTGACATGTTGATGAACCACACTGGGCACAATGGCCATAACCCAGTAACCGAAAGTACGATTTAAAAGACATCTGATTATAAGACGGTTATTGTTTTAAGCTGCCAGACAGGACAAGCTGCATTCTGGGCCAGGGTTCGGTGCCAGTGGTAAATATTATTCAGCTCCCTGGCAAGGGAAAAAAATAAAAACACACTTGTCAAGTTAGCTTTAGTTTCATTATGACTTTTCCCAGTGGCCTTCTGGGAATTCGGAGAAAGTACCATATTTCTGGAAATACATCGATTCTAAAGGCATAATATATGATTTCATATATAAAATATAATAATATAAATATTAATACTTATAATAACATGAACAAATAACAGATCAATACAATCATTCTGATAAGAAGCCAATCGTACCATGGATCTCGGGCTCGTTCTCCAGGAGCGCTGCAGAGAGGATTACTCTACTGGCATCCCATTTTTCCCACACAGGAAGAGCAAGCCTTCTGGCCAAATCGTCCACATCCACGTCGTTCAGGTCCTCGGAATAAAACAAGCTCTGATAGTACTGAGCTGAGAAGATCTGAGCCTCCACAAATTGGGTTAGAAGCAAAGGAAGGAGGTTTGGGTTGACCTGCTGGAGAACCCTCCGCACCTCAAAGAGAACCTCTTGGAAAGGCACCATGATTCCACCCGAAACGCTTGGTGCTCTTTATAGGATTTCCACGGAGCATCCAAGACCTTCTGTAGCCAGACTGAACCGGAGGGTTTGGTGGGAAGAATCGTTATAAAAAGCACCAAAGCATTGATGATCTCTGGCCTGCACGGCTCGGAGAGTTTCACATGTTCTTTTCCCAAATCAGAGAAACACTCTGACGAACACGACCAAGAGGACGGCTTGATCTCACTTCACTTTTTTTTTCAGACTAGAAATCGGATGTACAGGAGAAATGGGAAGTTCGATGCCATCGCAGTGATGCGGCGTATAAAAATCATCAGACGATTCATATGCTAATCCGGGATCGTCGATTCTGAGATCAGAGCTGCACTGGGGCTCGAATACACGAGAACTTCATTATTATTAACATCAGAAATGCAGAATTATTAAACGAGAGGAAACAGAAACAATCGTACATGACAAAGCCGTTACAGACGCCAGACTCAGCTCTCGTAATGACTTTCACTGATGCAAGAAATTCTTGTAATCGTCTCAGTGGAGTTGCGGAAAACCCCGAGAACTTCGAACAAGGTGTCATGTGTCCAAAAATTATTCAGCTCCATTAAAACCATTCATTTTGAAACAGTTCACTCTGACTGAACACCTGAAACTGTGTTTTCTTCTAAAGTGCTGAAACAAAATCCAACCGTAGTGAAACATTTTATCTCAAAGAACACAAAGTTACATATAATACAATCAGACAGAGTGTAGAACCTTGAAGAGCATCTGTATACACCTTCTGAGGAGAATATGTTCTCAAAGGGTTTGCTGAAGGTTTACTGGATAAATAAAAGGAACAGGGCTTCTAAAAAAGGCTGTACTGAAACTGGAACATTTAAAGAACCTTTGACGAACCAATACATGTTGCAAAGAAGCCTTGAAGGATCTAGAACCCTACAAATCACGGTTCATCAATTTTTAGAAGCTTGTAGAACCCTTTAATCGAAGACTGTATGTGTGTAACTGGATTAACGTGTCCAGGCGCCTGTATAGGGTTCATCTAGTGGGGTTTAACAACACAAGACTTTAATCCAAGTACAATTTATTTTGGAAGCTGAGAACCTTAAATTATCCAATACACCATTAAAGAACTGAACACACACACACACACACACACCACACACACACACACACACACACACACACACACACACACACACACACACAAAAGCTTTTTCAGAGGAATGAATTAGTAAAAAATGATTTATATAATTTATTATAATCATAATTAATAATATTTTGCCATTAAAGGAAAGAAAAAAATTAAAACAACAAGCATTTCTGAAAAATTGAACAAGATCCCAAAAATTTAATTACGCACAAAACAAACATCCCATGTTCTTCGGTTTTCATTATTTGAATAATTTATTATCTACTTTATATAAATTGTATATAAAAAAAAAAAATTGACAATGGGTCTAATAACAATAATAATAATAATAATGTGTAAAATTCAACCTCCTGATTTATTCGCTACAAACACAGAAAGTACAGAAGGGAAAGTTCCCACCGTCGTATCCGCAGTCCGTCTCATATTCACACAATAAAATGGTTTAAAAGCTTCTCCTTCACACCTGCTATGTTTTTTCCTGGAAAGTTCAAACCTTCTCAAAGTTTTTTTTTTACTTTCCAGATGCCCCATGTTTATTGTTGCTGTGACATTTCTGAAAGTCATCCAGGAACAGGAAACAAATAAAACATGATGAAATGATCTACATACGTTCTAGATACACTATACAGCCAAAAGTATTGGGACATCTGCCGTTTCCATCCACGTTCTTCCCCAAAAGCCTCTGCATGATGTAGAATGAACTTGAACCTGTTCCAGCATGACTATGTTCCTGGAAGATCTCCTGCTATAGAGCTCCAACTAAACTGACTGCACCCCAGGGGCTCCTCTATATAATCGCATATTTGTATCTGTTCTAAATTAACCTTAAATTCATACTTTTCATGTTTTGAATATGCTAATCAACATGGAGAAATATTGCTGCTTTATGCAAATGTACGTTTATTATTAATGAAACCGAACTCATCATAGAGCATGAAAACTGAATATTCGTGTAAATAATTATGGTGTTATAAATTATGTAAACCATCAAGACACCAAAAGAAACTTTCGCTATGTTTCCACACGGACGGTTTTAATTGCTGGACGCGGATCTTGGTGCTGATTTGAAATCAGTAAAACAAACGTTCACCGAATTTTGGTGGCTTATTTTTAATTTCTTTTAATAAGGACGTCGTGAATAAACGTGTGTTGCGTTGAAGGTTTTGCAAATATAAAGATTATTAAACCACGCGTAAGGAAACCGTCTGACTTCGGTCTATAATTAATTTTAATACGAGTTAACAATAAAACAAACTAATCTGATTATATTAATATTCATTACGCACAGATTGGACGGCAAATTAAAACTGGGATGGAACGAGTTCGAAGGACCTGTAGATCAGACACAGATCGGACCTGCGTTGTGATGAGGAATTAAATACACACTCGTCCACTTCCTCTTACAAGGCTCTGGAATTTGTTTTAAAAGAAGACAAAGTTAGAAAGTGCTGACACTGGAGACTCCTTCCATAGAAGCTTAAAATAAAACAGAAAAAAACCTCCTCCAGATCAATAATTACACAAAGTCTTATATGTTTATTATTTGTGGATCATCCGTTGCTATAGAAACGCGATAAGAATGGAGAAACTGTCACTTCTACTGGGAAGATTCTGCACTTTTAAGGATGAGTGAAAGTCGTGTGCTTTAGCGTATTAAACTATTAGTTTATAAAGAAGAAGATTTCAAGCATTAGCACATGTTCATGTTTAGTAATGGTTGAAAGGGAAGTGTTCATTTAACTCTTTTGGACTGAGACGCAGCTGGAAACGTTTTCCACATCTGGAAGAATGTAAATAACAAAAATAGGGTTTTATTGAGAAATCGAAGATCAGTTACACAACAGTTGTGAAGATGTTCCTCAGTGACACATTCAGGAGCAGAAATGACTCCTGGTCCTGCAGATGCCTGGTGTATGGATTGGAAATGTAGAAAAACAAAGTGAGTGATTGGGATTGGGATTATACCACTAACTGTAATCCAGTGCTGATCTTCACTCGTTGGTTACGTTCGTCTTCCCGTCTGAAGCACAATAATCTTTAATACCTGGGGAAAAAACATAAATAAAAGAGAGAGTTATAACTGGTGCATACGGTAGATTTAGTTTCTGTAATGAAGTGGATCATTTCTAATGCTGGTTTTCTGCACACTTCCTCACAGCTGTCACTTCTGTTTTTCTGTTTTTTTTTTTAATCTGTCCGTGGTTTTCTTGATGAGACTCCGCTATCATCCATGTCTGTTTCCTTTTTTCAGCGGCCTGTTGTGCTACTAACACACTTTCATAACGCCAAAACATTTTTACTAACACGCCGGCTAGCTGTAATCCAGACGAGACATTTCTACACGGCTAATCATTTCCAAACCAAGACATGTGTGTGGAAATGTTCAGGTGTGAATAGTGGATTGTGATTGGCTAGAAGGAGTTCAGGTGTGAATAGTGGATTGTGATTGGCTGGAAGGAGTTCAGGTGTGAATAGTGGATTGTGATTGGCTGGAAGGAGTTCAGGTGTGAATAGTGGATTGTGATTGGCTGGAAGGAGTTCAGGTGTGAATAGTGGATTGTGATTGGCTGTAAGGAGTTCAGGTGTAAATACTGGATTGTGATTGGCTGGAAGGAGTTCAGGTGTGAATACTGGATTGTGATTGGCTGGAAGGAGTTCAGGTGTGAATAGTGGATTGCGATTGGCTGGAAGGAGTTCAGGTGTGAATAGTGGATTGTGATTGGCTGGAAGGAGTTCAGGTGTGAATAGTGGATTGTGATTGGCTGGAAGGAGTTCAGGTGTGAATAGTGGATTGTGATTGGCTGGAAGGAGTTCAGGTGTAAATACTGGATTGTGATTGGCTGGAAGGAGTTCAGGTGTGAATAGTGGATTGTGATTGGCTGGAAGGAGTTCAGGTGTGAATAGTGGATTGTGATTGGCTGGAAGGAGTTCAGGTGTGAATAGTGGATTGTGATTGGCTGGAAGGAGTTCAGGTGTGAATAGTGGATTGTGATTGGCTGGAAGGAGTTCAGGTGTGAATAGTGGATTGTGATTGGCTGGAAGGAGTTCAGGTGTAAATACTGGATTGTGATTGGCTGGAAGGAGTTCAGGTGTGAATACTGGATTGTGATTGGCTGGAAGGAGTTCAGGTGTGAATAGTGGATTGTGATTGGCTGGAAGGAGTTCAGGCGTGAATAGTGGATTGTGATTGGCTGGAAGGAGTTCAGGCGTGAATAGTGGATTGTGATTGGCTGGAAGGAGTTCAGGTGTAAATACTGGATTGTGATTGGCTGGAAGGAGTTCAGGTGTGAATACTGGATTGTGATTGGCTGGAAGGAGTTCAGGTGTGAATACTGGATTGTGATTGGATGGAAGGAGTTCAGGTGTGAATAGTGGATTGTGATTGGCTGGAAGGAGTTCAGGTGTAAATAATGCATTGTGATTGGCTGGAAGGAGTTCAGGTGTGAATTTGGAGCATTGAACACGCATCATATGATCAGATGAATCAGCGCTCTAAATAAATGTCCAGATTATAAACACCTTTAATAGTAACACCTCGGTAGTAACATTGAGTTTCAGTATAATTCTCCATGGAGAATTTCTGCATGTGGCAGAACTTATACTGAATATGGAGATTTAGAAACCACATCAGGCACAAGATGAATTTGAAGAACTGGAGAAAAAACAGTTTAAATGAGAATTTTAACAAAAAAAAAAAACCTGCACCAAAAGTTCAGTCCAAGTTTTGCTCAACATGCAGTTCAGTAATATTTCATTGCTGGAACGTGACCATGGTAGAAGGTGAGAATTTGAGGCCACGTGTGAGACTGAATTTAACAGTCTGTTATTTACCACCACATCATGCAGCAACATCCTGTAACATCTCACACCCAAGATTATCACTCCACACACCAGCATGGTGTTATCATTAATGAGGGACATTTTGTGTGTCCTGGAGGTTCTGGTCGAAAAGAAAAAAAAAGCTATGGGTTTAATTACCGAGAACAACTCTTACCCCTCGCCTGCTTAAACTGGATGTATATTTGGAAAGCCAACCACTGGGATACACTCTGGGAATGCTCCAGTAATAAATGCTTTTTGGACAGAGATTCAGTGGAAAGCAAACTGAACACAGCCCTTCCTTTGCACTACACGATTTTTATTTTTATTATTTCAGGGAAAATCATTCGGCTGGAAGGAAGAATTGGCAGGATCAATTGTCTTTCAAGAAAAACCCCCTCAAAAAAAAAAAAAAAAAAAAAAATCAGTGTAATGGAAAAGATAACTTCCTCCCTACGTCTTCAGAAAGAAATGTGTTGACGAAATTTTGCGTGGGTTGAATATGTAAGACAATAACGTCCACACTTTGTGGGGATATAAAACACATGGCCGTTACTCTGTGAATGGAAAATGTCATTGTGAAAGTCCATGCACACTTCTCACCTGTTACACATTAATTACTAATAGAAATCAGCGTGCTTTTCCTACAGCCTCCACTTTATATATCAAGAATTAACAATCGTTTGTTTATATTATGGACATTTTCTAGAATAAAAAATGTAATTAAAAAAATTGTATGGCAGATAATGTTTTGAAAAAAGGTTTTCATAAGTTTATGCTACTGCACATAAAAAAAAATAAAGAATTTCAAAAAAGATAACAAAACTGTATGTAATTACAGAGTCACAATTTCCGAAATTCTTCATGAATATTGTATTGTTTGGTCTTTGCTGTTTCTTTCTCTGTTCCTCTCCTGAACACGTGAGCTGCCGTCTGAGCCGCTGAGCTAAAACTATGAAACATCTTCATATTTTCGTTTTTACGAGAGAGGAAAAAAGCGAGCAAACGTCAAAAGTGACTGTAAACGAATAAAACGTACAATGTGGAGCTTTTTAATAAATAGAAAATCGTAGGTAAACGACTGTAACATTTTTACATGTTGATTCGATGCTGAAACAGGAGGATGGTAATGTTTATTGTTAACGGCACTGTGGGGACGAAAAACACAAATCAAAAGCGTTAAAAAAATAAAATAGAAAAGGAACTAAGGAAGTCATTAAACACGGCGTATCGCAACACTGCGGGGACGGAGGCGTGTCCTGAGAGTCGTATAGAATACAGATTAACATGGCAGAGGTAGAGCTGTAACTTCCTGCACACACTACAGGAAAAAAAAACATCTGGTTTTATTTCATCTTTTTACTTTCTGCACTATAAAGGCATGTGTGTGAAAGGGTCATGCGTTAGAGGTCATTTCAGTTCATTGATGATTTGCTGTTTGTCTGAACAAATTCGATATCGCATCGGTAGCTGCTTTACATGAATCCTTATATATATATATATATATATTCAGGTTCTCGGTTGTTGTATATGCAGCATATTAAATTTGTACAGATAAAAAAACCAGACGATTCAGTTTTAGATCAAGTAACTTCAGTTCATCGCGCTCTTCTCGACAGTCACGTGGGTTGTGTAGTCTATGCTGTAAGTATTAATTGTGTGGATCGAGGTTGCAGAGGCTGGAAAAAACGGTGGTTTCCATCTGCTTATGGATGTTAAAACACCAAGTGATTTTATCAGCTCTGCTTCCACCCCAGACTTTTACACAAGCAAAGCCTGGTATTATAACAGCACCCACTCTTCCTCTAAACACCTACACGGCGATAACCGTCGTCCTCCGGGGTCTGCTGGGCTACACAAAAAACTTACAAAAAAAAAAAATTCAGACCCAGGATTCAAATTAGTAATGCAGATGAATAACTCTGTGGCTTGATATATTTACAAAGGGAACAGAAATAAAACGGCGGTCACGTGACCCGTAATTTCCCTAAAAGAAGGTCAGAAGCTATAACACAAAGACACTTAGGTGAGAGAACGAGAGATGAATAACCACATTTGTGTGGTTTATCGTCTGAATAAATCATCACAAGCACCTCGGAGTAAGAGATATCTCGTCATGTTAGAATTCATGAAAAGTTGTTCTGGATGAAATGTCCTCCTCTCTTCTGGGAAGATGTTCCACTAGGATTTTATTGAGATTTGTGGAAATTCATTCATCCACCATGGTGTTAGTAAAGTCTGGTGCTGATGTAGGTGATCTCCGCTATAGCAGGAGATCTTACACACAACCAATGGGAAAGCAGATCTTCATGGAGCTGGCTTTTAAGCGACAGCATGTTTACTTCAGAATCAATCTGCCTTGACAATAAAGCACTGGTTCCACACAATACTCATATCAAGAAAGTCATTAATAAAATGGTTTTATGGCTGTAATCAGGTTCTCAGCTGTTGCATAAGTGGAGTAATTTTCAATTGTAAAATTTGTAGGCTACAGATATAAAAAACAAAAAAACAAAACGGAAGAGCTGTTTAGATTAGGATTCTCTATTTACTTGTGCTGCAAAAACAAACAACAACAACAACAAAAAAAAAACAACAACAAAAACTCAAAAATTATAAAGAAAAGTAGGTAAAATTCGAGCACCTAAAAAAAGACGATTTCGAAATTTGAACTTTTATTTTGAATTAGATCAAGTAACTTTGATTCATCACACTTTTCCCGACAGTCACGTGGGTTTTATACCCTAGTATAGTATAAATTGTTCTGTTATATATTAAAAATATTTACAGAAGTATAAATTAAATATGTTGTGAACAGATAAAAAGAAAAAAGTGTTCTATGGTTGTTGCTAAAACTAGATAATAAATGCTAGTTTAATGCTAAGTGCAGTGTATGCTGTCTGAGGTAATGTATGTAAAAGAGGGCAGATAGCTGTGGTCAGGAGCTGCTGTGGTTAGGGAACACTCAGGCCTGGGTAAGAACGGGCCGGGAAAGTTATAACGGAGAAATTAGTAGACGCGGTAAATCACAGAAAAATGACTTAGTAGTTCATTACTCATTCATAATAGAAAAAAAACTGAGTGAATTGAGATTCTAAATTTTTCCCATTCGAATGAATGAGGGGAAACAAACGAGGGAGTTTATTCTTGGACAGAAACCCGAGTATGAGGTTATTTTCAGATGCACTGAGACACAGGACGAAAAAAGAAACATTTAGCATTCAGGGCACAGGAAGTAAAGATCTGCTGTGACCACAGGTGTCTCGCTGCTGATACGCAAAACACATGCAAAAGCCGAGCTGCGACTCCGACGCGGAACTGAAACGTGAAAGTGTTCTCGACTCCGCCTCGTTCGGGCAACGACGGTCTGAAACGCATTTGATCCAGAAAGCAGATGAACGAGTGAATTATGACGCTGTGAAATACACAAAACTAACAAACGGGTACATGTATTCCAAATGCTGATTTATCCAGTAATTGCACCAACTCTGTAGAGAATATCTTGTGTAAGCCCCGCCTCCAAGGGCGTGTTTAGCTCTGGTGAAGAAGGCGGATTTGGATTTTGTTTTTCCGAGGCTGCGTTTGTGTGACTTGTCATTCGACACCATCTCCATCCGTGTTATCATTTTATCTACCTGTCTGATAAATCAGAAGTCACTCAGTCACACTCCTTTCTCTTCCTCCACCGAATCTCCGCCCTCATACTCCCTCACAAAGCATGTCGCGTCTAGACGGCCGAAAAAGTGTGTATAATCAAAGCATTATTGCATCCCAACTTCGAATTTCTCTATTATAAAAAAAAAAAAAAAGAGACGACAAAGGTCTGTAATTCTTCTGCCTGGTTCTAAAAGAACAGAAATTCCAAACAAAACTATTCATAGAATGCTTTCAACAGGAAGATATTCACAGACACAAACCATAAACCTGCTCCTCTTCTCAACTAGTTTGTGGCATTTTAAAACCACGCCCCCGTTTTCAGTGTGTGTGTGTGTGTGTGTGTGTCCTGAAATGACCCACACAGCACAATAACCAGAAACCAGGAAGTGTGTGTGTGTGTGTGTGCGCGTGTCGATCTTACTCTGCACAATAGCCCGATAGGCCGCGGCGGCTGGAGAATCAGGCACTTCATTCAGGAAAGATTTTCCCTCATCGCAGCTTCGCCCTTTAAATTAAAAAAAAAATTAAAAAAAGGAGAATTACAATTAACAAAAGCAGAACCTGGGGGGCTAAAAAAGAGAGAAGTAGAAACTGCTGGCGACGGGATTTAAATTCTGAGTAGCACGAATACCCAAACGACATGGTTTATATGGATTGCTTCTTAGAAGCAGTGCTTCATTTTATATATATATATATATATATATTTACAAAAAAAAATTTAATGAAAAACCGATGCAGAATTCCGTGTAAATGGTTTACTGTGTAAAATGTAAATAAAAACAAAATGCAATGATTTGCAAATCTTATAAAACCTATTCTCAATAAAACAAAACATATCAAAAGTTTAAACTGATTCTATTCCATTTAAATCAAGAAATCAGATCATTTTAAATTTAATGGCTGCAACACGTCTCAAAAAAGTTGAGGGACATGTTTACCCCTGTGCTGCATCATGTCTTTGGTTCGTATACATCCGAAAAAGACCAGTTGCTAAAGTTCTGCGAGAGGAATGTCGTCCTAAATGTTTCTCTTAACGAATTCTTCTTCTTTTTCTTTCGGGCTTCTGTATTAGGCGTCTCCACAGCAGATCATCCGTCTCCATACCCCCCCCTGTCCTCTACATCTGCCTCTTTCACACCAACTACCTGCATGTCTTCCCTCACCACATCCATAAACCTCCTCCTTGGTCTTCCTCTTTTTCTCCTTCCTGGTGTCTCCACAGGATTCCAGCTGCTTAAACAGTTCTGGGTTTCCTTTGTTGTGTTTTTCGTTTTTAAATGGTGAAAGGTCTGGACTGAAGGCAGGTCACTGCAGCACCCGGGCTCTTCTACCACACAGTAATGATATTGTGATAAACGCAGTATCTAGCAGCATCTGTCGCTGTAAAACCTGTATATAACGTTTATTATTGATGGCGCTTTTCCAAGTTGGCAAGCTGCCCATTCCACAAACATGCTTTCCAAAATCAAATACAAATTTAGATTCGTCTGAACACAGAACAGATTTCCACTTCACCTCAGGACATTTTTAAACGAGCTTTGGGGCAGAGAGAATGGCGGCGTTTTTGGATCAAGCTCACGCATGCCTTCTGCTTCGAACTTGCCAATCACTGTTTACGGTTTTTATTTACATTTTCCACACTGTCCCAACTTTTCAGGAAATAGAGTTGTTTTATATTCCATTGAAACATAACTGCCGCCTATTTTCCAATAACAGCACGACTTCGAATGTTTTATTTCTCTTATAAACAGATGTGTGTAATTATTTAGTGTCAGTATTTATTGGTATATTATAGCATTGAAATAAGGAGTCTTCAGTGTCGCTCAGTGTTACTATAAAAACGATGAATGATATGAACCTGTGACTTGAACCAGTGCGATAAACACTTTCCGGCCAATCAGAATGGAGAACTGAGCGTGAGCCTGAGCATTTGCGTACCTATCTGCGGGTCCAAAGGAACTCGTCCAAGCAGAGGCAGACTCAGTTCCTCACACATGCGCTGAGCTCCTCCTGTAGTCGGAGGGAAAATCTGAGACGTGTTCTGTTAGGAAAGGATCGTGAAATGTGTCAGACCCAGTAATGATATTTCTTCGACATGTCTCTAGGAAACCTTTAACACAATAAAAAAAAAACAAAAAAACACAGGCTACAAGGAAGCGTTTGACTGGGAAAGCACCATAAACACCAAGACAAGCATTTCTACATTGTGGTGTGTTTAAATAGTGATTAGCATTTGGATAAAAGTTCAGATAATGCAATTTTTTACACCAAGTTCCTGCTGCAGGGAAAGTCCCGTGGTTAGCAAAGCTGCAAAGTAAACAAATAAACCCAAGCTGAGATCTAGAATTCAACTCAAATCTTGCTTTTTACTACATAAAATTCTCTGGAAAAGTCATAAATCAGATTAGTGACATCTGATGAACGTCTGAAAATCTGTGCTGGTTTGTTTGTTCACGTTATTGTCAAACACTTTCCCCCAAATCCATGTTGCAGTTTAGTGGATAAACACTGAGTAACTGAGTAACAGGGTGCAAATTATAGTGCAAGTCGAAATGATTGTGTAATCTTCAAGATTTTATTCCTGATCTCACACACATTAAATATTATACCTCTATTACGAGTCAGTGCGATCCAGTTTCCATTTGATTAACACAATACGATTCAATGCGGTACAGAACGTTTTTATTTCTTCAGTTCAGACAGACAACAAATCATCAATTTATTAAGTGCGCTCTGCCTTCTAACACACTCTTTCACAAACACACCTTTAGAGTGCAGAAAGGAAATAAAACCAGATCATCGTTTTCTGATAAACCTGTTCTGTCTGCAGGAAGATGCAGCTCTACCTCTGCCATGTCAATCTGTATTCTGTACACGTAGCAGCAGCGGTGCTGAGAGAACGCGCTCGAGAAACGATCAAGCCAGGTATGAAATCTTGGTCTTAAACAGTGATCTCTATCACTATCCATCAGGCTACAATAACCATTTGGTTTATTAATAAACACGAGCCTATCACGACAATAACCATGGCATGTTTAATTATTAATAAACATCCGCCTGACCTTTACACAACACTGCTCATAATATAACAGAAATAACATTAAAATCACCTCATTTCTTATTTCTCTTTTAACCATTTACTAAGAAAAAATAACTTGGTTGCCTTTTCTGAGCACAATGTTACCACCCGGTGAGAAAAGACTTTCACATGGTACAATGGTGGCAGAGGTGATAAAATATTTGCGAGCTAAGATAGACAGTTTAGCATGGGCCTGTGCATGAGACAGATTTCTCCTCCCAGGACTGGGCTCGGCTCCGCAGTGATGAGCGCTGAAATGATTTTCCTCTGATTCTGAGACGGAACCCAGCAAGACGACTTTCCTCTTCTTATGATCTCGACATTTTTAGCCTGAGCTCATTTGTTCCTTTTTGTTTTGTCGTCATACAGTTGATTTATTTTTGTAGATCTACTGAATTTGTGGCGGCTCACTGCGCAAACTCCACACTCCCGCTGTAACACGCTTTGATTTCAAGTGGTACTTCAGAGTAAAACTGCTTCAATGGGATGCAAATTAATTACAGACGCAGCAAAAACAACTTTGGTTTCATCATTGGGATGCGTTTTGAATGTAAAAGTTCCCTTTAGAAAGCCTTGTTTGGCGGTCACTACAGTGTTTCAAAATTTCTATTTTCCCCCATAATTCACAGCCCTAAAGAAAGTAGATGTAGTTTATTTTATGGCTGCAAAAAAAGAAGTTGTGACAGGGCCATGTTTACCTCTGTGTCGCAATCCCTATACATGTGGGAATAGTCTGTACACATCTAAAAAAAACTGAGGACCATTTGCTAAAGTTTTGAGAATGCAACGTTGTCTTATTTGTGTTTGATAAAAGTCTCTTGCTGCTTAACAGTCCTGGGTCTTCTTCGTCGTATTTTCCGTTTCATGACACGTTTTTCAAACTGTGAAAGGTCCTGGCTGCAGACAGGCAGGTTCAAGTTGGGAACTGAGGACCATTTGCTTTAGTTCGGGGAAAGGATTGTTGTCTCATTTGTGTCTGATACAGAATTCTAGCTGCATAACAGTCCTCATTGTTCTTTGTTGTATTTTTCTTTTCATGATGCTTAAAATGGTGGAAACGATTTATAAGAACTCTTTTATCGTGCTGTTCTGGTCTGCGGTTTAGCATTGTCTGAAATATGGCAGGGCTTCCCTACAATACATCGTCTGGATGGAAGCATATGATGCTCTAAAACCTGTTTATACCTTTCAGAAATGATGGTGGATTTCCAGATAACAATTGGATGTCATTTGGAATTGGGGTTGTAATATTTGTATATTTTGTCATATAATTAGATTTTTTTTTTCAGGTTATTAAATATTTAAGCACACAATCCAGGGTCATGTATTCCTCATATCTTTTTGTAATATTTCCTCTTTGCTTATTAGGTCTTTCTGAAGAAGTAACTCTCCTACATTTTTTACATTGTTTATGTATATTTTCTTTCTTCAAAAATATGCCATTCAACTTAATCTTAAACTTTCATTTAAAATGTAGTGTGTGAGTGTGTGTGTGTGTGTGTGTGTGTGTGTGTGTGTGTGTGTGTGTGTGTAGAAGCTTGTCATTTAAGGAAGTTTATCTGTGGGCGGTGTGAAAACCATATGAAACCAGAACATGACATGCGACCTGCTGTGATTATTTATAAAGCAGTTGTGTTTTTACGTGTACGAAAGTTTGTACACCCTGCTATGTCAGTACTGTACTCTAGTAACACCACCTTTGGCTAGACATTAAAGCTTATAAAAGCCTTTCTTTGGGTTGTTTAAAGCATTCTTTTTTTTTTTTGCTTGCACTGGTATGCAAAAAATGGACTCGCCTTGCATTTGGGACACACAAATCCGCTCATGTTTTCCACGACACCGATGATGGGCAGCTTCACTTTCTGACAGAAACGGATCTCTTTTCGTACATCCTGCAGTGATACTTCCTGTTTGGGGAGGAATTGAAGACGATGTCGGTATAATTCTTTAGAAACTGATCATTTTGGGCGAATTTCACAAAGGTACAGACGTACGAACTGGTTCACACAAGGTGATAGGGTGGTGTGTGTGTGTGTGTGTGTACCTGTGGTGTAGTTATAATAACAGCTCCATCAATGCCTGCTCCACTCAGATACTGCACTACAGACAGATGTTCATCAGAGGTTCCAGGGGGCGTGTCAACGATCAGATAATTCAGCTCACCCCAGTCTACATCTCTCAGGAACTGCTTTATCATGCCTACACACACAAACACACACACACACACACACACACACACACAGTCAATGCAATATTTACCTTTTGCCACTATAAAAACAAATGCGTGTCATAAAACGTTTTATTCTTCTTACACCACAACAATCCGCCTGCAAACCAAACGATTCAATTATTGGTTTTTGTTTTCTAAACACAGACACCTTCTAATTTTGACGCTTGGTTTCTGATCTTACTCGTCTATACACAGCCTGAAAACATCCGAGGTGTTAGAGCGCTCAGTAAAAGTCTCCGAGATCATAAAAGTAAAAATATTTCCCTGCTGCTGTGTTCAACTTCCCCAAAATCATCTGCAAGCTAGTTTCACAGAGCTCTGATCATCTGTAAGAGAGAGCCATGTTCATATCTCCTTATATTCCCTTATAGAGAACATTAAAGCGGCCGTCTGCGACTTACGTTTGGACGTCCTCCTGTGGCTGGGAGGAGCCAAGAGGGTTAAACACACTGATAATCGATCGCTCACCTTTACCGAGAAAACGACAACTAAACCTTCCGTCATGATGAACTGTAGAACATCCTGGATGCTGATTGTGGAAGGCCATTAGGGCCAGCAAGGCCTACTCTACTGGCCTAAATTCTATCAGAATCACTGGATGACGTTTTAACATTTATTTTATGTTTTATATAAATATTTGTTCAATTATTCCCAAAAGTCTATTCTCGTTATTACACTGCTTCCTGTAGTGCCTGTTTACAGGGTTAAAATCTGCTGCGAGTCTTCGCAATGAATAGTGTGGGCGAAAGCAGATTAAAGCACATGTGGCATAAATGGCGTTGCTTTAACCAATCAGATTACGAATCTGCCTCTGAGGTCATCTAGCAGACGTACAATAACGCTTGCATTTTCATGTCGTTTGATTGGATGGTCAGAGAGCGCACTAGTCAGAGCTCGCAACCCGCATCTGTAGCAAACTGCAAAAGCTTCAAAAAGTCATGTGAAGTCATGAGGTGAATATCGATGCTCCTGCTGGAGATGATGTATGTGGAGGTGCAGTTGTGGCTCCATTGAAAGGAGACGTGTTGAATTGTGTTCATTGGGTTTCTTGCTTTAGTGATGTCACTGTATGAGATCCTGTGTGTGACACAGCGCTCTGTTCCACTGCACTTCTCTATAATACTGACGCTTTCTATACACGTGGCGTGATGATGATGGGATTGAGAGGTGGAATGATTCAGGAAGAACATCACTGAAGGTCTGGGTGTGAAATAAATGGACCAACACTGTGCTATAGAAACAACTCATCAGGAGGTAAAGCTGTACAGTCGTTGTGTTTTTGTTCAAAACACAACAAGCAGTGTTTAATTTTTTTTTCTCTTCACGAGAACGGTGAAGAAACGTGTGTCCATTGCTGTTATTGGAGAATAAGTGTGTTGTGTTGCAGTGAAGACGTTCTCTCCTGCACACTCGCAGCTCTGACATGACTGGGGTTTTATTCTGTAAAGGAACCCTGTCACCCACAGAGTAGCAGGTGAAGGACGCAGACTGTGTGTGTGTGGTGAAGGAAGTGAAACCAGTGAACTCGCTTCAAATACTACTTATAGAAATCAGAAAACCCTGAGGAGTGTAAGAGATGAACAACCTCACAAGAACATATAGACCTTATAATCTGTGTGTTTGTGTGTGTGTGTGTGTGTGTGTGTGTGTGTATATATAATCTTTTCTTCTTCTTTCGTATCTCCTTTTTTCTTCCTCATTGTTCTTTTGCCTTTTCTTTCTTTTCTCCCCATTTTCTTTCTTCTTTTCTCATTCTTTTCCTTCTTTTCTTTTCCTTTGTTTCTTCTCCTCTTCCTTCTAGTCTGTGATATTACTGAAATGGAATGGAGTAATATGGAATGGAGCTGAAAACGCCTGGGTTTTGTGCCCTAACCAAGTTGAGGGTTTGGGGGTAAAACGGTGGTGGTTTGGTGGCTGATGTACAGAATAAAGAGAGCAGACATACCATAACACTTCCTGTTTATCAAAGATTTCCTCTGTGTGTGTGTGGTGTGTGTGTGTGTGTGTGTGTGTGTGTGTGTGTGTGTGTCAGGTTAAGGTACAGAAGCCACCTGCAGTTCAGGAAACAGTTACACTGTGCAGGAGTCACAGTGTCGAAGAAATCAAAGAAGAAGAAGAAGATGATGGAGAAGATGGAAAAGATGATGAAGAAGAAGATGATGATGATGATGTACAGAACTAGAAGTAAAACATGGGAGATGAGGAAAAAAAAGGGAAAAAAAGAGGAAGTAGATGGCAAGGAAGGAAGGGTGGAAAAAAACAGAAGATTGAGAATAGTAGAAAAACAAAGAAGAACAAGTTGAAATGGAGTTCAGCTGCTGTGACCGTTTTCACTCCTCCACTCCTCCTCTCCTCCACTCCTCCTCTCCTCCACTCCCCCTCTCCTCCTGTCCCCTTTCCTCCACTCCTCCTGTCCCCTCTCCTCCATCCTTCTCTTCCCCTCTCCTCCACTCCCCCACTCCTCCTCTCCTCCACTCCTCCTCTCCTCCTCTCCTCCTCTCCTCCACTCCCCCACTCCTCCTGTCCCCTTTCCTCCACTCCTCCTGTCCCCTCTCCTCCATCCTTCTCTTCCCCTCTCCTCCACTCCCCCACTCCTCCTCTCCTCCACTCCTCCTCTCCTCCACTCCCCCACTCCTCCTCTCCTCCACTCCTCCTCTCCTCCACTCCCCTCTCCTCCTGTCCCCTTTCCTCCACTCCTCCTGTCCCCTCTCCTCCATCCTTCTCTTCCCCTCTCCTCCACTCCCCCACTCCTCCTCTCCTCCACTCCCCCACTCCTCCTCTACTCCACTCCTCCTCTCCTCCACTCCCCCACTCCTCCTCTCCTCCACTCCCCCTCTCCTCCTGTCCCCTTTCCACCACTCCTCCTGTCCCCTCTCCTCCATCCTTCTCTTCCCCTCTCCTCCACTCTTCCACTCCCCCTCTCCTCATGCCCCCCTCTCCTCCTGTCCCCTTTCCTCCACTCCTCCTGTCCCCTCTCCTCCACTCCTTCTCTCCCCCTCTCCTCCACTCCTCCTGTCCCCTCTCCTCCACTCCTTCTCTCCCCCTCTCCTCCACTCCTCCTGTCCCCTCTCCTCCACTCCTTCTCTCCCCCTCTCCTCCTGTCCCCTCTCCTCCACTCCTACTGTCCCCTCTCCTCCACTCCTTCTCTCCCCTCTCCCCTTTCCTCCACTCCTCCTGTCCCCTCTCCTCCACTCCTCCTGTCCTCCTTTCCTCCACTTCCCCTCTCTTCCACTCCTTCTCTCCTCCACCTCTTCTCTCCTACTCTCCTCCACTCCTCACCGTTCTTTTTCGGCCCTCTCCAGATAACAGCATCATCAGGACTGTTGAGGAGGAACCCAATTGACATCACGGCCAGGTTATCTTCTACATACTGAGGAAAACACACACACACACACACACACACACACACACACACACACACACACACACACACACACACACACACAGTTCATCTTTGTAAAATGTATTCAGCTTTAAAGGTGTTAATACATTAAATATTAATTAAATACAAGACTTAAATCACAAATTCTTACCACAGGAGACCAGCCAGAGCCACTCTGATGAATCTACACACACACACACACACACACACACACACACACACACACACACACACACACACACACACACACACACACACACACACACATCAATCACAAAAACTCTCTTTAATGAGAAACCACAAACACACTTTAGCTATAAATATATAAAGTGGAAAACCCTATGTGATGATGTGGTGTGAGAGA
The DNA here is from genome assembly GCA_039877035.1 of Silurus lanzhouensis. Taxonomy (NCBI): domain Eukaryota; kingdom Metazoa; phylum Chordata; class Actinopteri; order Siluriformes; family Siluridae; genus Silurus; species Silurus lanzhouensis. The sequence goes on from JBCEWE010000096.1 coordinate 756,830, forward strand.
AATAAAGCACTCCAGCACACACCAGGGTTTTATTCCACCCTTCACACACCAGATCAGAACGAGAGCGAACAAACACAATTATAAATAAAGAGAACGCGATGATCAACGTTTTATCACCGCAACAGCAAACAAAGGTGTGTAATGATCAGGGTGGTTCCTGATGAACACAAACACGCCACATCACAAAAGAGGAACTTCGTATACAAACCAGTCAAGTGTGGCAAAAACAACAAAAAATAATTTGCCTATTTACATACGTGCGTTAAAAAAACGGAATAAATTCTAAAGCGTTTAGCGGATTCGAGTGTTTGTGAGAAATGACTGCTCTGAACGCATGATTGAGCAACACAGAGCAAAAAAGTGGAATGGAAACTTCTAGAGAAATGTCATAACGAGTTATAAAAAAAATAAAGAAATAAATAAATAGGAAAATGAAGAACAAACGCTGTTCACTGGAAGTTGATCAAATAAATCAATATCTCAGAATCACTGACACTTGTTTTAATCTCAATAAATGAGAATATCATTATAAAGTTGATTTATTTGAGGAATTCTATACAGAAAGTGAAACTGGTACGTTATATATTTTGATCACACACACACACACACACACACACACTGATTTATTTCTTTTCATTTTGATGATTTTGGCTCACATTTAACAAAAACCCACCAATTTACTCTCTCAAAACATTTCCATACTTCATACGACCAATAAAAAACATTTTTAGTGTCTGTTGATTTAATGTACATGTACTCAATACTTGGTCAAAGCTCCTTTTGCTTTAATTACAGTGTGGAATGGAGAAGATCAGACTGTGGCATGGAGGAGATCAGACTGTGGCATGGAGGAGATCAGACTGTGGCATGGAGGAGATCAGACTGTGGCATGGAGGAGATCAGTCTGTGGCATGGAGGAGATCAGACTGTGGCATGGAGGAGATCAGACTGTGACATGGAGGAAATCAGTCTGTGGAATGGAGGAGATCAGTCTGTGGCATGGAGGAGATCAGACTGTGGCATGGAGGAGATCAGACTGTGACATGGAGGAAATCAGTCTGTGGAATGGAGGAGATCAGTCTGTGGCATGGAGGAGATCAGTCTGTGGCATGGAGAAGATCAGACTGTGGAATGGAGGAGATCAGTCTGTGGCATGGAGGAGATCAGACTGTGGCATGGAGGAGATCAGACTGTGGCATGGAGGAGATCAGTCTGTGGCATGGAGAAGATCAGGCTGTGGCATGGAGGAGATCAGACTGTGGCATGGAGGAGATCAGACTGTGGCACTGCTGAGGTGGGATGGAAGCCAAAGTTTCTTTGACCGTGGCCTTCAGCTCATCTTCTCATGTTTCTCATGTTCCTCTTGACAATACTCCAGAGATTCTCAATGAGGTTCAGGTCTTGTGAGTTTGCTCCAGTCAAACACACCAACACCATGGTCATTTAACCAACTTCTGGTGCTTCTGGCAGTGTAAGCAGGTGCCAAATCCTGCTGGAAAATGAAATCAGCATCTCTATAAAGCTGGTCAGCAGAAGGAAGCATGATGTGCTCTAAAACCTTCTGGTAGACGGCTGTGCTGAACGTGAACCTGATAAAACACAGTGGACCAACACCAGCAGATCACACGACTCCTCAAACCACCACTGACTGTACGAACTTTACACTGGACCTCAAGCAGCTTGGATTCTGTGCCTCTTCTCTCTTCTTCTTCCAGACTTTGGGGCCTTGATTTCCACAGGAAATGCAAATTTTCTTTCCTTTCATCTGAAAAGACGACTTTGACCCACTGAGCAACAGTCCAGTCCTTTTTGTCCTTTGTCCAGGTAAGACACCTCTGACGTTGTCTCTGGTTCAGGAGCAGCTCGACACGAGGAAGTCAGTTGTAGCCCATGGAGACGTCTGTGTGTGGAGACTCTTGAAGCACTGACTCCAGCTGCAGTCCACTCTTTGTGAAACCTTTGCAGGTGTTTGGAGTTAATGAGCTGATTAGTGTGAGACACCACGAGTCTCCAATACTGAACTTTTTCACAATATTCTCATTTTCTGAGACACTGAATTTTGGGTTTTCATCAGCTGTGAGCCGAAATCATCACAATGAAAAGAAATAAACACTTGAGATAAATCAGTGTGTGTGTGTGATGAATCCATATAATGTACCAGTTTCATTTTATTGTATAAAATTACTAAAATAAATCAACTTTTTAATGATATTCTCATTTATTGAGATGCAGCTGTATATTTGTGCAGAAAGAATAGCTGCATCTTACAGCTGATAAAAGGGATTTTTTGGAACAAAAGGCTACGCACTAAAGTGTGTGTAAAAACGTGCGATGTCACGTCACCTCCCGAAAACACACTCGGACCAATTATCAGTAACAGCAACCTCTTCAACTGACATCATACATCTCTCTCTTTCTCTCTGTCCCTCCATTTATCCGTCTCTGATTCCCTCCCCTCTGTCTCTCTGTCTCTCCCTGTTTCTCTCTTTCCCTCAGTCTCGCTGCTTCTCTTTATATCTCTTTCCCTCAGTCTCGCTGCTTCTCTCTTTCTTCCTCGTTCTCGCGGCTTCTCTCTTTATCACTTTCCCTCAGTCTCGCTGCTTCTCTCTTTATCTCTTTCCCTCAGTCCCGCTGCCTCCCTCTTTATCTCTCTTTCCCTTAGTTTCACTGCTTCTTTTTTGCACTCTCTCTCTCTCTCTTCTTCTCTTTGTCGCTCTCTCTAAGTCTCAAGCTTCTCTCGTTGTCTCTCTGTCTCCCTGCTTCTCGCCTTGTCTCTTTTTTTTTTTATCTCTCTCTCTCCCTGTCTCCTGATTCTCTCATTTTCTCTCTCCTTGTCTCTCTGTATCCCTTCTGGTCTCTCTCCCTCTATGTCTCATGCTTCTTTTGTTCTCTCTCTTTCTCTCTTTCTGTCTCTCTCAGTGACTGTATCGTTGTGTTGTACCTGCTCTCCCTCCAGCCCCATTATTCTGGGTATTGATGGTCCACAGATGTCCACGTCCAGCAGAGCCACCTGGAATTAAAAAGGAGAAAACACGAATCATCATTTTCTCTGGTTGGAAATCTGAATTCTAAATCTAGAACAAAAAATCCTGATATTGATCTGAATTCGGAAATGACGACTTTTTTCCTTTTTAGTAACGGTTTCCTTCATTTCCTTTTTATGAACAGCGT
>JBCEWE010000096.1:762500-767500 GCA_039877035.1 Silurus lanzhouensis
TAAATAACCTAGAAATCAGCAGCAATGTACATTTATATATTTTTTTTTTTATCAGATATCATTAGATAAATACACTGCATATTATATATATATATAAATAAAGTGTACAAATGAATGTAGAAGTAATTGTACAATAATTGTTAATTTAATTTAGTTCTATGTGAAATCAGACACTGAGCAGCTCCATATAACCAAAGAGGAATGAATCTCATTTCACAGCACCCGAGTGAGAAATCGAGATTGAGAGTCGAATAAGACTCCTGCTATCCAAACATTTTTTCTTTTATCTAAGAAAAACAACAACTCACATGACACTTTATAACATGTCATAAGTTGGTTATAGAGAAGGTTCCGACCTTTTCTATAACCCACTTATGACATGTTATAAAGAGTAGCATTGTGTGTTTGTGGATTTAGAGAAAGCGGACGAGAGGGTGGAGAGAGGAGTTGTGGTATTGTATGAGGAAGTCTGGTGTGTCAGAGAAGTATGTAAGGGTGGTGCAGGACATGTATGAGGTGTGACAGCAGTGAAGTGTGCAGTAGGAACGACAGACTGTTCATGTTGGAGGTTGGACTGCATCAAGGATCGGCTCTGAGCCCTTTCCTGTTTGCAGTGGTAATGGACAGGTTGAAGGACAAGGTCAGACAGGAGTCTCCCTGGACTATGATGTTTGGGGATGATATTGTGATTTGTGGTGAGAGTAGTGAGCAGGTGGAGAAGAGCCTGGAGAGGTGGAGGTACACGCTGGAGAGAAGGGGAATGAAAGTCAGTAAGAGTAGGACAGAGTACATGTGTGTGAATGAGAGGGAGGGCAGTGGATTGGTGCAGTTGCAGGGAGAAGAGGTGGAGAAGGTGGAGGGGTTCAGGTACCTGGGGTCAACAGTGCAGAGTAATGGAGAGTGTGTTAAAGAAGTGAAGAAAAGAGTGCAGGCAGGGTGGAGAAGAGTGATAGCAGGAGTGATTTGTGATAGAAGAGTATCTGTGAGAGTGAAAGTTTATAGGACTGTGGTGAGACCTGAGATGTTGTATGGTTTAGAGACAGTGGCATTGAGTAAAAGACAGGAGGTGGAGCTGGAGGTAGCAGAGCTGAAGATACTGAGATGTTCATTGGGAGTGATGACGATGGACAGGATTAGAAATGATTTTATTAGAGGGACAGCGCATGTAGGACGTTCTGGAGACAAGGTGAGGGAGGTGAGATTGAGATGGTTTGGACATGTGCAGAGGAGGGACATGGGGTATATCAGTAGGAGAATGCTGAGGATGGAGCCACCAGGAAGGAGGAAAAGAGAAAGATCAAGGAGGAGGTTTATGGATGTGGTGAGAGAAGACATGCAGGTAGTTGTTTTGAAAGAGGCAGATGTAGAGGACAGGGTGGTGTGGAGAAGGAGAATCCGCTGTGGAGACGCCTAGTGGGAGAAGCCGAAAGAAGAAGAAGAAGTGGGTTATTATTGATAGCACTTTTCGAAGGAGTGTTCAGAAGAGCCAGGGATCATGAAATGTTCTAGACACGAGGGTGTGTGTAAGAGGCGGAGAAAATAAACGACTACGTGTGTGTGTGTGTGTGTGTGTGTGTGTGTGTGTGTGTGTGTGTGTGTGTGAGCGTGTGAGAGAGTGAGTATGTGTGTGTCAAGGCAACAGACTATCAGAAGGAAGTGAGAATGAACCAGTTCTCACAGGATGTTTCTTATCACAGGTATTTTTTCCTGAGACAGAAAACACACACTCTAACACAAACACACTCTAACACACACTCTAACACACACACTCTAACACACACACTCTAACACACACACTAACTTCTATACTAGAACCCTTGTGTAGAAGAAGTGGTGGAAAATATTACATCCATAATTACATCAACTCAGTAACAAGGAACACGCACGCACGCACACACACACACACACACACACACACACACACACACACACACACACACACACACACACACACACACACACACACACAGGAATGATTAATTCTTAGTTAATGCTGCAGGAACATCTGAACTTCAGATTTCTTTCATTACTGTTGTAAAAGTCTTTGTTCCTGGATAAAAAAGTTCCACTATCCCTCTGTATCACGAGTCCCACAGTGGACAGTACCACTGCCCTCAACATTTCCACATCACTGTACATAAAGATCTGCTCCATCAGACGATTTCTCCTCCTGATGTACATCAGCTGCCAAATTTCCACAGAACCAAATCCAGGATAATCAGTGTCGGTGTTTCAGTGCTTCTTTCTCTTCCTTTTCTACACTAGTCCATATCCAGAACGTGACGGAGGAAAGGAGTGTTTATATCAGAGTGAGAACAGGAACAGACCCCTGAGTGAGTGTTAACTGAAGCTCTATGTGTATGGATTTGTGTAAAAAGAGTCACAGTGCTGTTTTTGTTTTCATTCTCGCCCTGTACTTTAGATTTTCTCGAGATTTCATTCAGACACAAGGATATGTGTTAGTAAAGTTCACATTCATCTCAAAAGGTCTTCTAGAGCTTAATAACGGGAGATCTTCCACTCCACATGTAAAGCAGATGGAGAAGATTTGGGTCTCCTGGTTCAAGTGAAAGGAAGATTTCATGGCTACTGCATTTAAAGACGTCTCACACGATTGTGTGCCTCCGAGTTTGTGCTAAAAGTTTGAAGAAGATCCACATCACAAAGACCTGGAGCTCAACACGCTCAAAACAGTGGAGATGATTCGTGGACTTCAGGAGAAATCCACCAGCACGTTCCCATCATACACAGCACCGTAACAACAGTGGAGTCAGTCAAGTTTCTGGGTACCACCATCTCTCAGGACCTGAAGTGGGACAATAACATTGACTCCATTGCTAAAAAGCCCAGCAGAGGTTCTACGTTCTTCACCAACAGAAAATTCAATCTGCCACAGGAGCTGCTGAAACAGTTCTACTCGACCGTCACTGCTGAGAGGATTATAGGTGCCCCACTGCCCAACCTCCAAGATCTTCACTCCTCCAGACACTGAGCCCAAGCCTCCAAGAGCTTCACCTCCCCCACACACCGAGCCCACTCTCTCTTCCAACCGACAGAACACCGTCCACCAGAAGACCCAGGCACAAAAACAGATTTCTCCCGCAGGCTCTACTCAGCATGAACAATTAAAATATTCATAACTACACACTGTCCATCATAACTGACACGTTTACACACAGAATCCCAGTGGTACATTAATAAACTGCACATGTGTATGTAACATCTGTACATTCATTTACACAATATTTCCGTATAAAGTGCATTATTTAATTGTCTGTTCTACTTATATGTTGTTAAATCATGTCTGTACTTTCTCCTGCTCTGGAAGCTGCAGTTCTTTATGTGTGTGTAAACGTGGTCATTAAGTTATTACTGATTCTGATAAAGAGGTCGCAATACCGATGTGCGCCATTAGAGGGCGCTCAAGAGTTTTCATTTTCACTATCTGCTTTTTATGAAGAAAAAAAAAAAAAAAAGATTACGAGGCGTTTAACTTCTTCATGGTCGATTTATTTGATCATCATCCTCACTTCGTCCTGAGAAACATCTCCTGTTCCAATAGCACGCAGGCGTAACCCACTGCAGTGTCCGTGTACTGATTATAACGCAGTGCTGATGCGGCGTTAAAGAAGGAGTTAAATCCTAACCTAAAGTGAGGATTCCAGTGAAATGTTTCTTACAAGTCTGTGATTTTTCTCTAAATATGATCTTTAATCTGGTATCACTATGACTTTATTCTCAACACATTTTCTGTATTCTCATATTGCTATGAGATTTATTTACTGTTTACCTTTTTAAAGGTGGCACTAAAACGCCGTCGTGGCTTTTACACCGTTTTAGTTTCTTTATCAGTAAAATAAACCTACTTCTGTGGATTCATCACTAGCCAGAGCGTGAGCCAGATGTGCGCTGAACGTGCTCTTCCCTACGCCTCCTTTACCGGACAGAACAACAATCTTGTGCTTGACGGTGGACATCTTCAACCTGATCTCCTCCACAGCTAAAAAAAATAAACAGACAACAGAAGAATAAAAAATCATAACAATATAAAATCAAGTCAAATTTCTATTAATGTTCCTAAAAAAAATCACAAGTGTGAACGTTCTGACAACGCAACGATGATCTGAATTAAATATTACAGAGATGGTTGATGATGATGAGGAATTGAAAAAGGTACCAGGATCTGGAGCTTTGGGAGCTCCAGAGGAACATATGGCCTGGTTTGGACATCCCTGACATGCTGAAGATTTGCCAGCTTGGTCACTGCTGGTTCCTGGACAATCTACAGGAAAACATGTAAGAAAAGTAAATAAATAATAATAATAATAATCAATTTAAAAGCATTAACCTACAGAATAAACTAAATTCTACCTGAAAAATAAATCACCACCTTAATTACAATTTTTAAGGATTTTTAAAGTTGATTAATTTAATAACCTGAAATAGAAAAGTGTAATATATAATATGCAAATTATAATAAATAAACAAACAAAATAATAAACAAATAAATATATTACTACTACCTAAAATTAATATTTAAATATGACACTTTGTGCTGCTATTTAAAAGTTTCTAATAATAATAATAATAATAAATATAAATATATATAGCGTAAAAAAATTATTTATACAAAAACAACACTGCTTAACTGTCACGTGTCACTCAGGCCTAATCCCAAATCTCCCATTTTTATAAACCACGTGCACTTTACACCCTCTGTAGTGCCCTTGTAAAGTAGACAGGGGGCGACAAAACCGCGCAAACAGACCAGCGATAAACATAAGCAAGTTGGGAATAAAATTCCTGACAGACATATTTAATCTTTCATTTTTATTTTTTTACAAATAACGAATAGTTCTTTTATTAAATAATATTAATTCTAGAATTCAATATCAATAAAAATATATATAAGACATTAAACTCTATTCTTTTATCTCACGCTGAGGAGCGTCGCTCGGAACATCCGCCATATTTTGTCAAACTTCCGGATACAGTGCGCA